>PVIU01000667.1:0-283805 GCA_004026605.1 Ondatra zibethicus | reverse complement strand
CTCTGCTCGCACAGACCCTCATCTCTGTGACTTCCTTGAAAACCACTTCCTGGATGAGGAGGTGAAGGTCATCAAGAAGATGGGCAACCACCTGACCAACCTCCGCAGGCTGGCTGCTGGGCCCCAGGCGTCTCTGGGCGAGTATCTCTTTGAGCGGCTCACTCTGAAGCATGACTAGGAGGCCTCTCCTTCCGAGGGGCGCCCACCTCTGCTCTGCACCAGCCAGCCTCGGGACCCTCACCCCAGCCTCTCAAGCCACTAGGCAGCTTTGCAACGCCCTGGAGCCCCTCTCAAGTCTTGGACCAAGTAAAAATAAAGCCTTTTGAAACAGCAAAAAAAAAAAAAAAAAAAAAAAAAAAGTCTTTTATGTTTCATGTTGCATTTCCTTCACTTTGTCCTTTCAGCGGACACAGGAAGTAGACAGGCAGTATTGTCTTCATCAGGGTGTCTGTTGCTGTGACAAAACACCATGATCAAACAGGAAGTTGGGGAGGAGAGGGTTTATTTGGCTTACACTGGGACACGGCTGTTCATCACTGAAGGAAGTCAGGACAGCAACTCAAACAGGGCAGGATGCTGGGGGCAGGAGCGGATCCAGAGGCCTTTGATGGGGCCTGCTTACACTCTTGCTTCTGAAGGATTACTCAGCCCAACTTCTTATAGAACCCGGGGTCCCCATCCCAGTTACGGCCCCACTCCCCATGGGCTGGGCCCTCCCCTATTGATCACTAATTGAGAAAATGCCTTACAGATGGATCTTAAGGAGGTCTTTCCTTAGTGAGGCTCCTTCCTCTGATGATGCTACCTTGTGTCAAGGTGACACACAAAACCCTAAGCCACAGCCCTTCCTTTCTTATTCATCCCCAAAATCTCACATTAAAGCATAATAAAAGTCCCACAGTCTTTACAAATTCCAACACATTAAAATTTTAGTCCCTTTTAAAAGGCCAATCTCTTTTAAAATCTGAGGTCTTTTAAAATTCAAAGTCTCTCAACTGTGGTCTCCAGTAAAATACCACCTTACTTCAAGAGGGAAAACCACGGCACCATCCCAATCGAATCAAAGCAAAATCAAATTGCAACTGTCCAATGTCTGGGATCTACTCACGAGCCTCCGAACTCCTCCAAAGGAACGGATCGCTTCTCCAGCTCCACACAGTTCGTCTTGTGGAGTCGGGCTGGCTCCACTCCACTGCTGCTGGTCTTGGTGGTCATCCCACGATACAGGCATCTCCAAACAGCTGGGGTCTTGTGCCCCACTTTCACCAATAGCCTCTCCTAGGCTCTCTTCGTGGTGTCAAGCCTCACTTTCTTTGCATCGCCCCTTCAGTCCTGGGCCTTGAAATGCCACAGAGGCTGCATCTTCATCAATGGCCTCTTGTGGTCTCTCACAGGGCCAGGCCTCAGCTGCTCTCCATGAGGCCTTCCTGCCTTCAAAACCAGAGCCACCCGGCTGATACTTACGCATGACCACGTCCAGCTGCCATCCCAAGGTACAACATTGGCCAACGCTGGAACACAGCTTCTCTGTGCTCTCAGAAAACACTTCCCAGAAGATTTCACCTCAGTGCTGGTCTCTTCTTAATCACTGCTAATGTCTTAGCTCCAGCCGACCAGCATTATGTATCCCAGATGAACAAAGTTTCGCTTTAGGAGTTCTGGTATCTTGTTAATCACAACTGACCCCTCATCCCCAACTAGCCAGAACTACAGACTCTTAATTCAAAATAACGAATGTCCCCGACAGTCTTTAAACTTCCCTCAGAAACTTCACAAGCCAGGCCTCCGTCCTCTGCACCGCTCTCAATGTTCTTATCTTCCAGGCTCCCACAGAGCACCCCACAGAGGTATTAACACTCGGAGGCGCTTCTTCTACCCCAAAGTTCCAAAGTCCTTCCACAGTCCTCCCCAAAACAATGGTCAGGTCTGTCACAGCAACACCACACTACACTGGTACCAATTTGTCTTAGTTCAGGTTTCAATTGCTGTGACCAAACACCATGACTAAAAGGCAAGTTGGGGAGGAAATGGAGCATTTGGCTTACACTTCCACACTGCTCCGCATCACTGAAGGCAGTCAGGACAAGAACTCAAAACAGAGCAAGTCTGGAGGCACAAGCTTACGCAGAAGCAATGGAGGAGGATGCTTATTGGCTTGGATCACCTGGCTTGCTCATCCTGCTTTTTTATAGAACCCAGGACCACCAACCAAGGGTGGCACAACCCACCATGGGCTGGTCCTTCCCCTGTTGATCACTAATTGAGAAAATGCCAGGCAGCTGGATCTCCTAGAAGCATTTCCTCAACTGAGGCTCCCTCCTCTCTGATGACTCTATCTTTTGCCGAGTTGGCACACACAAGCAGCGAGTACCAGTATGTATTCTGTATGTGTGGTAGGAAGGCAAAGCTGAAGCATCATGTCTAGTCTAGGGCACAGCCAGACCCAGGAGCATGATATGCCTCAGAAATCATTAAAGCCAAAAGTGCACCAAATCTCCAAATTAGCAATTACCCAACTGCATAGCATCAAATTCACCTCGGCGTATCTCAGGGGGCAGATCTGGTGAAAAGAGGAAGTCCACAAACAAGCTACTGAAAATGCTCGAGATCAAAGGTAAGCAGACAACCAAGCAGACCAAAAGGATGGCAATTTTAAAAATCTACTCATGGAAGAGGCCGACTCTAGAATTGTTCCTTTGGTTTTTTGTTGTTTTTTTTTTTTTAATTGATGTTGAACTATTGAAGAATTTTTGGAGAGATGATGTAGCAGTTAAGAGTGTATGCTGCTATTGCAGAGGATCTGGATTTGATTTCCAGCACCCCACTCCTATTACTCCAGCTCTATGGGTATCTGGTGCCATCTTCTGGACTCTGAGGAACCTCATGTATATATATCCACACAGACATACACATAATTTAGAAATAAAAATAAGCCATAAAAAGAAGGGTTCAAGACCAAGCTGGGGACTGGAGAGATGGCTCAGTGGTTAAGAGCACTGACTGCTCTTCCAGAGGTCCTGAGTTCAATTCCCAGCAACCACATGGTGGCTCACAGCTATCTATAATGAGGCCTGACGCCCCCATCTGGTGTGCAGGCATCCATGGAAGCAATGCTGTACACATAATAAATAAATAAATCTTTATAAAAAAAAGATATATGACAAAGATATAATGTTCCAAGAGACCAAAGTATCAAATAATGCCTTGAATTGCTAACCACCAGCCAGAAAACCACTGCTGTCTATATAATAAATCTGTATGTAATAATTAAAAAAAAAAGAAAGAAAAACCAAAGAATCTTTAAAAATAAATTCAATAAATTTTAGTCTTAAAAAAAAAAAAGGTTAAGACCAAGCTGGGCCACAAGGCAAGAAGACATCTCAGAAACAAGCAAAAATTTATCCAAAATCAATCTGTGAAGCTGAATACAGAAACAGCTGAGGCAAGAGGATTGCCAGGTGCCGAGGGTAACCTGGGCTGTTGAATGAGACAAAAAGGGATGAAAGGAAGGGAGGTAGGGAGGAATTGAAAAGGAAGGGAGGGAAAGAAATAAAGAAAGAAAGAAAGAAAGAAAGAAAGAAAGAAAGAAAGAAAGAAAATAAAGAAAGAAAGAGGGAGGGAAGAGAAAGAAGGAAGAGCGAGAAGGAGGGAGGGAAGGAGGGAGGAAGGAAAGAGAAAAAAGGAAGAAAGAAAGAAAGAAAGAAAGAAAGAAAGAAAGAAAGAAAGAAAGGAAAAGAAAAAGGAAAGAAAGGCAGGGATGGAGGGAACAACAACTAAGTATAAAAACAAATTACAAAGCTCTTAGAAGAAAATACATGGTCTAGGATTCAATAAAGGTTCTCAAGTATCACACACACACACACACACAAACACACAAACAACTAATTTTAAAATGATTTGAACCTCACCAAAAACTAAAACTTTTGACTTCATAAGAAACTATGGATTAATGAAAAACAATGTCTGGAATGGTGGGAAACACTTACCAATCACAGATCTCCATACAGTGAAAGACCCTCAAGATATCATACTAACTGATCACTGTGTGCTGAATCCTGTTCCTCCACCACCTGGAGGTTGAAGCCCCAAACTCTGATGTGATTGTATTGGAGGTAAAGTCGGGGCGGGGTGGGGGAGTGATTAAGGTTAAAATAGGCCATAAAATTGAGACTTCAATTAGACAGGGCTCATGTTCTTAGAAGAAGAGGGATTTCAAAGCCAGCCCTCATTCTCCCCTCCTCCAGCATAGAGAAGTAATGTGAATATGTAAACAGAGACTGTACTTTCATTCCTGGCCTCCCAGACCCAAATAATCACACAGAAACTATATTAATAACAACACTGCCTGGTCTATTCAGTGGTGTAGGAGGTCCTTCTGTTTATGTGTTGCTTTCATTGGTTGAATAAAGAAACTGCCTTGGCCTTTTGATAGGGCAGATCTTAGGTAGGCGGAGTAGACAGAACTGAATGCTGGGAAGAAGGGCAGAGAGGCAGCTGCCATGAATCTCCTGCCTGAGATGGACGCTGGTTAGAATCTTGCTGGTAAGCCACAGTCATGTGGCAATACACAGATTAATAGAGATGGGTTAAATTAAGATGTAAGAATTAGCCAATGAGAAGTTAGAGCTGATGGGCCAGGCAGTGTTTAAGTGAATACAGTTTCTGTGTGATTATTTCAGGTGTAAGCTAGCCGGGCAGCCAGAACAATGGGCCACGCTCACTATAACAATTCAGGCTTTCTATTAACTAACTCTTACATCTTAATTAACCCATTTCTATTAATCTGGGTATTGCCAGCTACATGGCATCTCTGACTCTGTCTTCTTTCTTCCCCTATCTCTGCTTGGATTTCCTGCCTTGCTATATTCTGCACTGCCATAGGCCAAAGAATCTTCTTTATTAATCAATGGTAATAAAACATATTCACATCATACATAGGAGAATCCCACATCATGAAGACACAGTAGAGAGTCTTGTTCTGCAAGCCGAGAAGAGAGAGACCTCATCACAATCCAGCCCTGCTTGGATTTCCACCCTCCATAGCTGTGAGGAAATGAAATCCTATATAATTTACCCAGCCTATGGTATGGTACCTGTAATGATAAAGAGTAATCTTCAGAAAGATGCATAAAGTGCGGTGTCATTTATGTTCAAAACAGATTCCAAAATAATCCCCTACTAAAGGTTGTGTGTGTGTGTGTGTGTGTATGTGTGTGTATCAATTTTTGTAAAACCAGCAGTTGTATTTGGATGGGAAAATACAATAAAGAGAGTAAAGGACATTTTAGCTTTACCTGATTTTTTTGTTAATATTCTCAGGGTGAACCTGTTCACATATTGTTTATTAAACATATTTTTAATTCAAGTTATAAACACTCTTCTCTTCTTTCTCCTTATGTCTTTGTCTACATGTGTTAAAATATGCATCTCACCCTAGTTTATGACTCATTGGGACCCGGGCTAAGCATCAGATAGGACAACTCCCTGTGTTTCCACGGTGTTTTTACAGAGGCAGTGGGCTGGTGGGGAGGAGGTGTGAACTGCACGTCCACTCAGAACAAGGCCACTGTTTCTACCCTGGAGACTCACATTCAGGTCCAACATTCTGTGGAACTCACGCCTAGAACAAGGGACTTATTTTTTATTAATGTTTTAGGTTAGCAGGCAGTGTAGTGAGTTTCATTTCATATCATTGTAACTGTGTGATTCTTTCTCTCTCAGACTGCCCTCACGTGCTTGCTGCTCCCTCTGAGATAGCGCTTCCCCATCTTCCACTTTCTTACCACATTATCCATTGCCTTCTCTTTTCCCATTTCCCATAAGATTGCTGCCTCCCCATGCTCTCCCTTTAGATGCACAAGCATCACATAGATAATTTAAGCTGGGTTCCACATACAGGAGAAAACATGTGATACTTGTCTTTCTGTCTGACTTATTTCACTTAACATGATTTCCAGGTGCATCCATTTTCCTGAAACTGCCATGACTTCCCTTTTGTTAAGACTCTTGAGGGACATCGAAGTCAGCTCCAGTTTCTGACTACTGTGAAGACTGAGCAAGAGTCTTCTCCCCCAGGCCTTATGCCAGCTCTTCACTTACAGAGCCTTACTGAGTTTCTAGATACTCTTTTACAGGCACCAACGTAACTTGTTTATGTGTCCATCTGCCTCTAGAGTACTCCAGTGAGGTTTTTAAACTATGGACTGCATAGCAATTCTCAAGAGTCTGTGTTTAGGCATCTTCCGAAAGCACCAATAACCCACATGATCAACATCTTGTCTCTTCAGCAGACTCTTCCACATCAGACCGTGAAGCAAACTGTGGCCAGGATTTAACAGAAACAAAAGCAACAATGATTTCTTACTGCTGGTAACTTTATGACAATAGACAGAAAACAAAGGGACGGTGGGTGATAATAACGGCAGGAGCTGGTGACTAAGGTTCCTCGGCCTCTTGCTTAGTTAGGATCTGTGAGGACAAGAGGATCCCCTCCATAGATGGCCATCTGGAACTAAAGCCAGCCCATGGTCTTGGTCCTGTGCTTATCATGACCTGTGCTTATCATGAGCATGGTCATATATGCCTGCCTTACAAGAGAAACATACATGCTCTTGTTCTATGACCACTTGTGGTACAGAGAGAAAGTGTCATAGAAGCCACACCATCCCAGATTGTCCTCTGCCAAGTCAAGGCTTGCTCTTACATGCTATCATAGTCAGACGATTTCTGACTGGGACTCCGAATTCTAGGGGTTAGTTCGTCTCCTCCAGGGAAAGCTGGCATTGGGTCCTGCAAACACAATTTTATTGTTTGTGAATCATGTTGAGTTTGTTGAGATTATAGAGACAAACACTGGTTGAACTCCTCCTCCAAGACACTATGTACCTATGTTCTTATTTCATCCTCATGAGTACCCCATGAGACTTGCATTACTTTTGGTCTAATTTAGAACTCAAAATTAGATCACATGGATTTGAAAGACAAACTCCTAACTGCTATCTGATACATCCCCAAGATGTTAGAGCCACAGGTGTTTACCAATGATATTTCAGGATTCCCCTCCCCAGCAAATCCAAAACATGGAAACTTTAGGATATTTTGAAATTAGTAGGCATCATATGCATTTAGCCTACTGTGTCAGTAGGTTTTGACATCCACAAACTCAAAAAACCATAGATAGAAAACACTCAGGCAGTTGATGTTAGTCATGGAAACAGGAGTGGACCTGAAGGCGCCTGGGTACTGATGCAGCCAGCATCAGATGGAGTACCCAATGAAGTTCACTGAGAGAAATACAGTCCCATGATGCACTCACATTGCCTCTCCCCCCTGCTGACTCCAGACACTGCTGACTATGAAAAAGATGGGAGTTTGGGACAATCCTGTGTGGGAAGTATGAGTAGTTCATATGTCCTTGTACTGAACGATTATAAACAGGGCTTCCACTGTTCTTAGAGACCCTCAACTCAAATTATGCTTTTGAAGCTCGGCTTACATATATTTGAATCCACTTGTCCTTTTCCTGATGCCATGGGCCTTACGTGGAATACTTTTGTACCACCCAGGCATCCTGAGATACAACTTGGCAGCAGTTCTTTCAGGCAGACCAATGGTGTTCACTGCGTCTGTTGTGGAGGCCCAAAAATGTGGGCCTGTTTCTACCTTGTCTGATTGTCAGAGAGTTTGGAAGTTGCTCAAAATTGTTGACAATCAGTGTAGTTGCACATCCTGACTCAGGATATGGTTACTTGGTTCTTTTGACATTAAGATGATCCGTGCAAGTAGATCCATTCCATCCTGACAGGTGGTCAGGCTATGCAAGTGTACACCTGCTCCTTCTTTTGTAATAGGAGGTTACCTGGGCAATGGCTGCCTTCAGGATATTTGGTCTAGGGTGGGTTCACTGCCTACACAACAGAATGCTAACGATTTGATGTCTCAAAGTGTTGAGGCGACTAACTGTCCGATTGACCTTTGTATCAAGTCAAAGAAGTCTTTTGTTGGCTTCCTCCCCGTTTTGTGCTGGGGTATAAAAGTGTATGGAAAATTAAACACAGGCAATTTTAGTATTCACTGGAATTCCCTCCCAGTGGTATTTTTCTGTTTTGTTGTTTTCTGTTGTGTTGTTTTTGTGTCTTCATACTCTTTACTTATATTTCTAATCCCTACACCCTTAACCTGGAAAGTGGTATTTTGCCAAGGCTGGACACCAACAGTCTGTCGCCTGGTTCACAGGTGTGTACACCAAGAGCTAATCAGTGGTGTTACAAAAGGAGGGTAATCAGAAAAATTTTAGTAGAGGAAGATGAGTATGGATTTACAAGTTGTGCTGGTGCTGAGACCATCAAATTTATGATTACTGGCAAAATATAATGTGTGTGTGTGTGTGTGTGTGTGTGTGTGTGTGTGTGTGTGTGTGTGTGTGTGTGTATACGTATGTGTTTTTCATTGTTCTTGCTGGATTGTTATGTGGTCTTAGAACATGGTTTTGCTCCCAAACACAATAACCATGCTGTATGGCTGCCTGGGGCGCTGATTCACTATTTGTAGTCATGAATTGTAAACACCACCAGAGGGACTGCAATTTCCCAAACCCAGGATACTTATGAAATCACACCTCTCATGAAAACACTTCCTGTTGTTTTCCTTTGTTTCTATGAATTTTGCACGCTGGTAAAAACTTACCGAATACTTAATAACTCGCTTTATTTTAATGTGTATCTGGAAAGAGAGCTCTTCTTGGTGTTGACAAATGGTGAATCAGTGAATTATAAATTAAGACCAAACTACTGGGGCACTAAGGTTATGTTGATGATTAATCTTTTAGGAATGAACTCTAAAAAATATCCATGTTATAAAGAAGTAATTAAGTCTTACTGAAGAATCCAAACATAATAAAAAGCACTTTTTAAAGATAAATAATCTTTCAGTCTGTGTTTTACTTTTTAAAAGGAAATACTCAAACAATTGCATTTTGAGGTTTGGCAAACCTGTAGTGTTAACACTTTGGAGATGGCAGCAAGAGGAACACAGGTTCAAGGCCAGCCTGGGCCATACAAAGAGCGCAAGGTCACACTGGTTTCCATAGTGGGGGCACCGATTTGCACTCCCACTAGCAGAATATTCCTCTTTCCCTGAATCCTCCACAGCATGTGCTCTCATTGTTACATTGACCCTGCCCATTCCGACTGGGGTAGGATGAACTCTTACAGTAGTTTCCCATTCTGTAAGCTGAGACTTTGCTCAAACGATTGTGTCATTTGCTGAGAAGGGCAAGTGGACACAAAGTCCTACCCTAAGCAAAAAGCCATTTGAAGTTTCCTGCTGGGAAAGAGAACATAAGTTTTACTCAATGGAGCGTCACTGGGTATTTCAACCACACTCCAGTACAGGCACCATGCCAAGAACAGTTGACCAACAAAAAACACATGTTTTGGGGTTTGCAGGGGTGGGGGTGGGGGTGGGGAGGTGTTTCTTTTTGTTGTTGTATTTTTTAGTATTTTTTTTGTCTTGTTGGGTTTTGTTAATTTTGATTTCTGTCTTTTGTTTTCTTTTTGTTTAGGAAACAGAGAAAGAACATAAAGTTGGGTGGGTAGGGAGGAGGAGAGGATCTGGGAGGAGTTGGGGGAGGAGAAAACATGATCAAAATATATTGCAATAAAAAATTAATTTAAACAAGTCCATTGAGCTTTGTAGCGATACCCTCTCTGCTAAGAGCAAAGGCTTCAGTTCTGTGATCTGGCACTCGCTTAGGATGTGCAGTGGGCTAGGTCTGATCCTACGGAAACCAAACCACATCTGTAACATTACACACTGTTTCTTCTTACTATTGCTCCTCAATGATACAGTTTAGCAACTACTTGCATGGTGTTGGTCTTCCAGGTACCTAGAGGTGACTTAACATGTAAGGTATGTAAGGTAGGAGGTATGAAGGTTTATATGAAAATGATACACTGTTTCCTGTGGAGCACTTGAGAGTCCACAGATGTGGTTTTTGTTTGTTTGTTTGTTTGCTTGCTTTTTGTTTAATCTATGGGGAATTCTAGAAGCCTGCAGATTTCAATCTCCCACAGAGTGCAAGAGACAAGCACATTATTGCCTTAGTAAAGAAACACTTTTAAGGGTCTGCCATGTCTCGTCCTTTGTGCTTCGAAGATGAACATGTCAAGAAGACATTATCTCAGAAGCTCACAGGCCACCAGGGGAGACTAACATAAATAATCTCAGTGCACCCAAGAAAGGGCAAACAGTGGATATGAACCAATATATCCCCTTGCACCAGATCACCTCTACCCAGACTGCCTTGATTAATCAATTAGAATGTATATTTTCTGGTAAATTTCACAGATATATTTTTGTATTGTGTGGCATGTCAGTTCATGTGTATTCAAATGCTGACACATGTGTGAATGTATGAGTACACATGTAGAAGCCAAGATGAGGCTTCATGTCTCCTTCTGTGTGGCTCTTCACCTTATTTATTGAGTCATGGTCTCTCACTGAACCTAGAGCTCCAGGTTTCATCTTGATTGCTGCCAGCAAAGCCCCAAGAATTCTCTTATCTCTGCCCCCTCCTCAAGGGCTGGGGTTACAGGCATGAAATAGCCATGCCCAGCTTTTACATTGGTAAAGGGGAACAGAATTCAGGCCCTCATTCTTGCACAAGCAATGTGCCCACCGAACCATCACTAAAGGCCCCTCACAAGCATATTTTGAATTCAGTAAGAAACTTCATTACAGTTTCTCCTTTACATAAAATTGTGAGTTTTTTAAAGAACCAATGTCTTAACAGTCTTTCTCCAACCTTGATCATGATAGCTAATACGTTTCTGTTTATTCTTTTTCAAAACAGTCTTATTTATACAATGCAAAGATTAATTTCAGCCTTTGGCCATTATTTGACCTTTATAAAACTATTCTAGGAGAAAGTATTTACAAGTACATATATATATATCTATATATGATAATGGACCATTTCCAAAATATACAAAGTCTCAAAAGTCAACAAAAGGAAGACAAACAATCCAATTTTAAAAACAAGTCAAATATTCAAGCAGACACCTCACCAAAGAAGACACAACACAGAGGGAAAGGGGGATGTGGAAAGATGTTCGAGCCATTTGTCATCACAGAACTGCACATTAAAACAACAGTAAGATGAAATAGAAACCCCAGACTTAGAGGAAAACATAATGGCAAGGGTTTGGAATAAGAGCTTTTCAACACTGCCAGTGAGAACTTCCTTTATAAGACAATTTGTCACCTGCCTAAAACTACATCAGTCACGGCATACAGGAGGCAGGCTGAAATACCTGCATCTACACAGAAACCTAAATGCGGACATTTACAACAGCTTTGTCCTTCGTTGTCATAATCGGGATACGGCGAAGATGTCTTTTGGTAGATTAATGAGTAAAAGGTATGATAGATCCAGGCAGTGAGACATTATTCAGCTCAGCAAAGAAATGTACTCTGGAGACATGGACTGATATGAAACCTTAAGAAAGAAGCGTCTGAAAAGTGCGTACTGTAGGAATCCAACTGCTGATACTCAAGAAAAGGCACAACTGTGGAGACAGTCAAAGGAGCTGAGGGGAGGATGAAGAGATGGAACACATGTTATTTTAGGTCAATTAAACTACTCTATGGACTTTAATGGTGGAGACAGATATATAGAGATAGATACGTGTGTGTTGTGTGTATAGTGTATATATCTCATTGTACATTTGCCAAAACCCCTGAATGATCAACAAAAGCTGAACCCTAATATAAATTCTACACATTGGGTGGCAGTGATGTATCAGTGTACATTCACTAATTATAACAGCATCCAAGTGCAACATTTTGATAGTGAGGAAGGCTCTGCATATGCCAGCAGGATGGAGTATGTTACGGTATAAATCTGAAATGTCCCCTCTGGGCTCACATGTTTGAACACCTGGTCCATATCTAGTGCCACTGTCTGAGGATGTCATGAGGTTATGGCCTGGCCCCACTTATAGTCCCATATTTGTTGCATGATCCAAGGCATAAGCAGCTCCTGTCATATATTTCCCCCGCCAGGAATTTCACCACACCTTCCTATTGTGACTAGAATTGCGATCAAAACAAGTTCTTTCCTCTCATTACTTCTGTGAGATATATGGTCACAGCATCAGCAGAAGTAGATATACCTAAGTATGTGAAAATCTCTATATGGCTCACTTGCTGTTTATCAGTAACTCTAGAACTATTCTTAAAAAGTGGATTTCTTAAAAACCTTTTTCTTTGAATTGGATTTCCTTTTGTATTCCTGTTCTCCCAGAATGAATCATATGTGTTTTCCCCATGAAGAATTATGATACTTTCCAATGCCCTACCTTCCTTCAAACACAGTAAATGAAAAGCCATTCAGAAAAGGGAAATTGAGTCAGAGGATACAGTGGTATCAGCACATGTACTGAAGCTATCCATCCAAAACACGTATGTCACATGTCACACATCAGATCTTTGTAGCCACAAAGCAGAATGTCTAAATCCCTTTGGACACAATCGTATCCCAGAATGCTTAGTCAGCTGCTCAAGTTCTCTTAAAATAACCCAAAACTCTCCTCAACTTGCCTTTCCAACCACACACTTTAGAAAAACACCATCAGGGTACAATTGACAACTGACATTTTCCAAATAAAACACTGGTTTCTAAAAGTATAAATTGTCCTGTTTTTCTATTGTAAACACTAGCTTGCTGCAAATAGCAACATGGGTGCAGTTATTGGGGGGCAGTTGGGGTTCCTGTATTTGTGAGCTTGTTTGGTGCCATATTTTGTTTTCTTTTTTCCACAGGTCAACATGCACAGTGCTGTTGGCTTTCTCTTCAGGAAATCACCCAGGTGCCTTCTGATATATTTTGGGTCAAAAGAAGCACGACTTTAGGCTCTTTGAAATCACTCCTCCAGGTCCCCACCCTCTGGCTGCCCATTTGCAGAGGGGACAGAGCTGCCTGCTCACTCTGATTAGCACAGTTGTGCGGCAAGGTGAGGTCCCACCATGTTATCTCATTACAGAGTGTGTTTCAGTCATCAATTGCTACATAGAAAACCACTCCCCAAAGTCAGGGGCTTGAAACCATAGCAACTTATTCTCATGAGTCTGTGGGTTAACTTAGCAGCTCTGGTCATAACCAGAATGCCCTTATGGTTGCATTTGACTGGAAAAATGGAGTCATGATTGAATTCAACTACAATATTAGCAAGGCTGTGCCTCACTGTGCAGATGAACGTAGGGTGCATCTCAAAAGAAAAAGACTAGCTTGTTTTGTTTTTCTTGTCTGTGTCTAGGTTTGAAGAGGGTGAAATCCAATACACAATGACAATCAAGTCTGCTCACAGCACACTTGCCAGTGTCCCATGGCCTAAAGCCAGTCAAGTGACTACAAGTTAGTGTAGGCTGGAGTAGGACTACCCTGGGCATCAATACCACAAAGTCCCTGTGAACCGTGATATTTCCCCCTAATTGAAACACTCCCTCCTGGAGGTAAGCTCAGTAAGACTCAGGAAGTAAAGAACAAATCTCAGAAGCCTTAGGAAGTTCTTAAAATTTACAGGCATAAGCCTCAGGAAGTTCCTAAAATTTACAGACTCCAAGGTTTAAATCTGCTAAGGAAGAGACTCTCACAAGCTCCGGTGAAAGATACAAAAAGCTTTACAAAATGCAGCTTCTGTGAGGTATCACCCATGCTGGGGTGAGCTTTTCCACGCTTCAGCTGCCTTTGAGCACCCCATGATCCTGCAAGTGGCCCCTCACCCACACTCCTTTAACACATAAATCTTGTAAACACTCATAACACTTACCAAACCCGCAGGTTCACTAAGCTAGACTTGGGTGGACTGATTGCTTTGGTCTGTCATCAGTGCCCTGTGTAAGGTGAGTAGAATTTCATTCATATCTCCCCAAGAAAAAAAACCATACAATAAGTATCTACCTAATAGTCCAACCCAAAGAGTGGAAAAGTTGGTGCACAGTGATTTAGTCTAGAAGGTCATTAAATACAAACCATGATGATTGTGCATCTGGATGTCCTAAAAGTAATACCTAAAAATCTTTGACAATAACAATATGCCAGGCACTAAACATATCTGATATTTCACTTAATACCCACACCAACTGTGACAATCTCAACTGTCACTTAGATTGGATTCAGGATCACCATGGAAACACATTCGTAAGGGTGTCTATAAGGATGTTTCCAGAAAGGCTTAACAGAAGAGAGAAAACCCATCCTGAATGTGGGAGGCATCATCCATGGGCTATGTTCCCAGGCTGAATATAAGAGAAAATGAGTTGAATACCAGGATCCATCGCTCCCTCCTTCCCGACTGTGAATGTGATGTGAATGGCTATTTTCTGCTGCTATCTCCACATCTTCCCTTCTGTGAAGCAATCGCCTTCCCAAAAGTCTTATGTACTGAAGCTTTGGTCCCCAGTAAAAGCAGTTTTCAGAGGAAGCTTTGGGGGAAGTGTTTGAATCCTGTGACCTCTGCCTTCATCAGTGGGTGAACCCACTAAATGGAGTCAAAATTGGGAGAAACTATGAGGCTGTGAGACTGTGGAAGGGGGAGGTCTGGTTAAAGAAAGTGGATCCCTGGGGTGTGCCTTTGAAAGGCTTCTTGTCCTAACCATTTCCTATCTGTTACACCCTGGCTCCTACTCACCATGGGGTGAACAATTTTATCTCTCTAAGCCCTTGTGCTATGATTTCTGCCTCTCTATATCCTGGAAAATATAGATCCAACTGCCCAGAGGCCAGAACCTCTAAAACCATGAACCACATAAAAGTTTCCTCCTTTACGCTGGTTTTCTCCAGGATTCTGTCAGAGTGATGGCAAATCTAACATCTCACTACTATAGTGACATGTGGCTTTCAAAGGAAGTCTTTGCCACCCAGATCAAGTCAAGAGGCTGGCACCCAGTACAGTGCTGCAGAAGGAGCAAGACTCCCTGCCAGGAAGAAAGCCTTTCTCTCCTTTGTGCCACTGATGAGACCTATGCACAGACTCAGTATACACTCTCATATAGGGAAGATCCTAGCACTAACTGCACATGCACACATGCACACACACACATAAACACAAACCATACACACACCCACACACCATATACACACACACACAATTATACACACATACACACACCCCCCACACACACACACACTTAGAAATGAGGATCTTCCCAAAACAAGGTGTAACACACAAAAGTGAATGCCTTCAGAGTAAGATCACCCAGTGTGGAACCTTCCACCTGTCATTTCTGCCATCTTAGATACTTCCTTTGATGTTAAAGCTGATCAGAATTCCTACTGACTGCCCAGCAGCCTAGGAGAAGATTAATTTTGACAAAGTTTACAAAGTGCTCAATGTAGACCCTGGCATATAAATAAACAATAACTCTCATTCTTCAGATTATAAGTGAGTGGGTTTTCAGAACTTGTCTGGAGTCTGTGCCTTTTCCCTGTGATTTATCCCATCCTCTGAGAGAGGAGCATACACGATTTTATCAACCCCGAAAGTTGTCTTTGCCACTTTCTGAGGACTCTCAACAGGACTATATAGGCTAAATATTAACTTACAAAAAAATCCAAGAATTATTTATAAACTTGACCCAAGTTAAAACAAAATCTTGATTCTCAAAAGTATGAAGCAAAGTCTTCCAAAGTCATAAATTATACATCGTATTGTGGCTCTGAATGCAACCCCTGTACCGAGGATAAGAACAGATGACATGGGTGAGGAATCCCACTGGCTCGTGCTCTTTTATTTTGATTAGTGTTGTTGTGTATTTTTATCAAAAGAAGAAAAATGTAAGAATAAATATTGAATTAAGAGAAGCACAAATTCTTTGTAGAATGTTTCACATATCGTACAGGCATAGCATTCTTCACATTGCGACAACTGAACAGAACAGGAATACCATGCGTGTGACTGGCCATTGTGCCCCATTACAGAGTACATGCCTGAAGGACTCGTGTTGATACCTTAGTCAACTCAGACAGCCATGACGAAGTGCAATATAGCTTAAAGAATGCCGATTTACTTCTCACTATTGTGGAGGCCACAAGTGTAGTAGGATAGCTCCGTGGTGTGGTTCTGGTGAGAGCTCTCTCCTGTCCTTCATCCTCTGTCACCTCATTATGCCTTCACACGGTAGGCAGAGAGCAAGGTCCAGCTGCTGCTGATGGTGATGATGATGGTGATGATGATGATGATGATAATAATGATGATAATAATGATTCTTCTTCCTTTCTTCTTCTTCCCAGGACACTAATCCCATCATGGGTGGGGGAGCTCTACCCTCATGCCCTCATCTAGAGAAATGACTACCCAAAGACTCCACCGGCAACTGTCATCACAGTAGAGCTTAGGACTTCGTCATACGCATTTTCAGGAGGTACTGACATTCAGTTCGCAGCACATGCAAATTCCTCTAGTCGCTTTAAACGTTGTCACAAGCAGAGGAGAAGCCTGAAAAATGAAGGGCTAAAATAATGCCTGCAAATTATCTTTCCAATTCTCCACTGCACTTAAGATGTCAAGGTTCTAGAAAGAACAAAATGAGTAGCTTGAGTATCCATTAGAACATATTTTCCCCAGAACATAAAAATTACGTAGTCTTGCTAATCAAGTCTGTTTTGAGATTTTCATGTCTGCCCTTTTTTTCCACTTATATTCACAAAGTATTCGATGTGACCCAGCTAGGACTGGTATAAATCCGCATTTTATCACTCCCTGCTTTAAATACTTGGGTGAGTCCCTGCTAATCATTTTACCTTTTTACCTCATTTGTAAAAATGACACTCATAACCCTACCTCCAAAACTCTTGGTGATCGTTATATGAGTTAGTGTGCCTGGAAATGCCACTTGGCATAGAAAAGGCATCTGCTGAGTGTTTGTTTGCCCTTCTCTTTGGTTGGCTTTTCTTTTTTAAAACAAACTACCTTCAAAGCCACAGCATATTAGAGAATCATTCTTGTTGAAAGACTTGAGCATTAGCAAATATATAAGTTTTGACCCAAAAGCTCTACAGTAGAGGATTAAATTTTTGTAAGCCTTAACAGTAAAATTAACAATTACCTCCTAACATTGGGCAGGAAGCCAGCCAGACATTTCCCATTCAATATACACCAGCACACTCTAGGGATTGTTAGGTTTATATCTACATGTAAAGTCAGAAACTGGATGAAAGCCAAGCATTTTTTTATTATTATTTTAGGCACCCAGCAGGTAGCCCACAATGCACTTGGTGTCAAGACCACTATGTAGGCTTGGTCCACTCTCTACTCAAAGCTATAAGCTGCAGTTGGTCTTTTCCTCTGTTCGCCTACCAAGCAATTCCAGTAGAGTTCTTAGAGCACAAAGCCACCATGGTGTTCTTGCTTACCACTGTAAAGGTGCTGATCTGAGAATGAGCCACCGTCCTGCCCCTCGATGCACTGCAAACTATTGCGATGCTGAATCCCTCTGCAAATGACCTTGAATGCTCTTGTTAATTCATGAATGGAGGAAGGAATAGCACGGGACTGGGGATGTTATGACTGGCAACCAGCATCCATTTCTCTCTTACCATAAAGTGTTTTTCAAAACCGCCAGTTCTTATGCAAGTGGAAGTCATGAAACAGAGAGTCAAAACAGCTATTTCTTAGTGGAATGAAATCTCACAGGGTAACACAGCACTGCACAGTGGGATCATCACAGCTCCCTGTCCACCTTTTATTTCAAGCAGACACAGATGTGATCATGCGGACGAGTGATAAAATGACTTTTACAAGAGAGTATGTTGAAACAGTGGAGAAGGAGTCTTCTAGGATGCCTTCCTGTACCTTGGACATTGACAAGTAGAATACTGTATTTCCTGGAATCTTCTCTCAGAACCCTCCAGATGCCACATGAGTTTAGCCAGTCATATGCCTAAGACTGAGATCTGGGTGTCAGCAGTGGTCACACCTCTACTACCACAGCTACTTACTGTTGTTGGACATATGCTATACACATTTGGTTTTCTGTGGCATCATTAGCAGGAAGTATAATGTGTGGCCACTAGATCTGTGGTCCCCAAGAGGAGGGTATTCAGCATGCACTTCCTGGCTCAGACACCTGCAGGTGCAGTGGGTGGTATCTGGGATCAGCAACACCAAGACTTTGGGAAGGGTAGATCCAAATCACGGAGCATGTGATGCTAGATCACTGACTTTCTGGTTGTTTCTGTCCTCCTCTGTGCACTTAGGAATACCCATGGGAAGCTTAGCCATGCTTCTGTCCCTTCAGCATCAGAGGGTTCTGTAAGTGGCTATACCCTAAAACAGAGCTCTTTTTGCTTGTCCTACTCTAAGTGTATGTATTCTGTACTGCAAACTGTGACAACCACACATTGTCATTCTAAATAAATGACGTTAATTTCTGGTTCTCAACCTTATACTAGAACTCAGCCCAGAGTGCCCATAGAGACTTGTGAAAGAAGCGAAAACTATAATTTGCCACTGGTATTTGTGTTTTGCTGTCTGGGGGCTTTGGTAGGCACTGTAGTGCTGAGACATGAAGGAGGAGTTGTTGGATGGTTAATTAAACTATGTGACAAGATACCAAAATGGTTTAGTGACTTCAGGCCTAGCTTCAGAGAGGGTGTGACTCCTATCTTGAGTCTCATTTCCTGAAAAAGACTATGAGGCAGAGGGTTGGTCAATGGCATACAGAGAAACCAAACTTGTGAGAAGGTGGGAAGGCAAGGCTGGCTAGGGCGTGGTAGCACTGCCGTGTGAAGGTATGATCGTAGCAGAGCCATTAGCATCTAGTTCCATTTCTGATGCTGTGATAAAATGTGTCGGCAACAAGCAACTTAGGAAAGGGAGGGTTTATTAGCTTACAGTTCTGGATATAGTCCCTTGCAGTGGGGAAGTCACAGTTGATGGTTTGCAAAGCCGTTTACATTGTATCCACAGTCAAGAGCAGAGAGAAATAATAATGCATGTAGGCTTGCTTGTTTGCTTGCTTGCTGCTCTCATATAGCTCAGGACACCCTTCCTAGGGAACGATGCCACCCACAGTGCGCTGGATTTCCGCACATCAGTTGACAATCCAAACAATCCTCCACCAAATAACCTGATCGTGCCTAGAGGATTCCTCAACTGTGACTGTCGTACAGAGGAATTTTGGTTGTGTCAAGATGGGAATGAAAGCAAACAATCAGTCAGTCTTCTGAGGAAGGAAGGGTATAAAGCTGAGGGGACCTTCCAGAGTATCCTGCCTCAGGGACAAATGCCAAGTCTATGTGTCCTACATCTACCCAGTCACTAGATGAGAGCTGGCCTTGTGAAGGGTCTGTGAAGGAGGGGCAAGATGCAAATCTTTAAACTTAGTCACAGGTTGTCGGGAGCCAGCAGTTCTGGGCATATAGAGACTGTCAGGGCCAGGGCTGTAGTCAGAGGTACAAACACTTGCCTAGCTCACGGACTGTCTGGCTTCACCTACTTGCAGAGCCAATACTCTCACGCCTAATTCCATCTTCGTGTGACACTCTCCCCATATCTGCGTCTATGCCCATGTTTTCCTAGAAAGGCATCTGTATTTTTACCTTTAATCAGGGCTCACACGAATGGCATTGACACATAATTATCTATAAATACCTATCTCCAAATAATGCCACATTTACAGACATTTTGCAGTTAGTACTTTAGCATCTTTTGGCAGGGCACAGTTCAACCTAATAAGAAGTAGATAAAATATCCTTTTTACAGATGGAGACAAGGCACAAAGAAACCATTTACCTGGCATCATGAGGCTAATGTGTTGGAGTGTAAAAAAGGAAGGCAGAAAACAGACTTTCGGGGAACATTCCCAACCAAGAGACAGGCATAAGCCTCTACTCTCTCTAAGGGCAGTCTATCCACAGTTTTGTCGTGGATGACAGACTACCCATCCAGGGTTTCCAGAAGAGACACAGAGAAGGAAAGTAAGACCCATTGAATGTAGGAACAGAAGCAGCAAGGCACAGTATATCCAGAATGCACTAGAAAACATAAACAAGGGGGCGGGCCATGAGAGCAGAAGCCCAAGGTGACGGGAGCCTGAGGTGATGGCAGAAATGGAGAGACAGTGATGGATACAGGCTGAAGTGGCAGGCCCAGAACTGAGAGGATTTGAACCATCATGACAGGATCAAAAGAAATGTGGAACTTTGGAACCAATTTGAGACAAAGAAGTATCGGGGCCATTCATGGAGCCCTCTAATCCTAGGGCAGCCTACTGCCACTAGGTTTTCAGAGCATCTGAATATTCTCCACAAATCTCTGACTATGAGGTCAAGCTTCCACTGGCCTTATACAGACCCACTCTGCCTTACGTGAATGTCTCATCTCGGTTTTGGTTCTTATAACCTTCAAGTGACCTGGCTCAGGCACACCGAGGGGGGCAAAAATGGACTGACTATCCCAGCATGGAAGCTGAAGAAAGAGGAGAAGGCAAATGGTGGGAAATGTTTTTACAAAGTTCAGGTGAGCTAAGCATTTTAGAAGCAACAAAGATTTGCCAGCCAGGATGTGGGCACTGGGTGGGTGGAGCCAGAGTCAGGTGGCAGGGCCATGACGGGATGAGGTAAGTTGAAGCCAGAAAGGCAAAGTATAAATGACACGTTCAAGGGGCTCAAATATACAGAAGAAAGGGGAGAAAAGGCTCTGAGGGAAAAGGGCAATGATGGGAACAAGCTATGAACAGAGGTGAGGATGGAATCATTGGAAAGAGAATCATCCAGCTGGTGGGATGGGTTGCTAAGTATGTGAGTGCCCTGGTAGGCAGTGGAATTAAGCTAAGGAGGGAAGAAGATGTGTGTCCGTGTACACACAGAAAGTGTTACTAGGTAGCCAGGGTGGTTCCTGTAATGGCTTCCATTCTCTGAGTGAAATCAGAGGATATTATCCCCCAAGAATGAAGAAGGGAGAGATGGGCTAAAGGCTGTGAGAAAGCGAATATTTTCAATAGTTGTTTCAGAAAATGGCAGTGAGATCCCACTGGGAAAACAGTGTAGGGTGGCCAGTTGGCACCGAGGGCTCTGCAGAGATCAAGGGCTATCTGCGGATTTGGGATGCCACTTAGCTGCGATTTTATGTGATTTTCTCCAGCCTCATTCAGTGGGGCAGATAAATCAGCAGAAACACTGGTAGCTGGGATTAACTCAAAGTAGAGGACGGAAGAACAAGGGAATAAGAAGTCAACGGTGTTAGAGAATGACTGACAAAATGAACCGTAAGATGTAGGCTGGCTCCAGCCGGAGTGAAGACTGACAAGGTGAGGAGGAAGAAATGGAGGACCAGGGAAACTCAGATGTAAAGAACAGCTATTCGAGAGTATGGGTGAAGGACTGGGCTAAAGGAAGGCGGGAACAGGTTTTAATGTTCCGACCAGTGCGGGCCGTGTGAATATCTAGTCATGATATTATCTGGCCTTCCACTGGAGTATGGTCAATCTACCAGGGACCACACTCCAAGAAAGCAGATTCTCCCTCTCTCAATGGATATCAATTGTCAATAGCTCCTTAGCTCCTTTCTATGTGGGGATTCTGTCTAGTTTGGGCTTGTGCAGGAGTTTGTGCATGCTGTCTCAACTTCTGTGAACTGATGTGTGCAACTGCCCTGTTATGTCTGGAAAACACTATTTCCTTATAGTCATCCACTGATTCTAGCTCTGAGAATCTATGATCTATCAATGATCCCTGAGCCTTGGGTGAAGGGGGTGTGGTACTGATGCACCATTAAGGCCTGAGCAATCCATAGTCTCTTGCTCTCTGCATTGAACCAGTTCGGGGTCTCTCTCTTAATCTCCATTTACTGCAAAAAGAAGCCTTCCTGATAACAGTTGAGAGACACACTAATCTATAATAATAAATCATGTCCATTTACTGGGCAATAATAGTAGCTCCTCCCCTAGGACTCAGGCCATAGTCCCTGATATCAGTGCCACACACAGTTTCCATCTTGCACAGAGGCAAGTATTTTCTCTGAATTTGTCAAATGCAAATGGATTGGACATTGTTCATGTACTTATTGCCTGTATATATTGTATATAGTTATTAAATTGATTACATATAGTTTTTCTTAAATTACTTACAACCTTTTTATTTTAGACCAAAAAAGGGGTAATATAGTGATATTTTTTTTAATAAATAAATCTTGCCAAGAGGAAATCCAACCAGAAAGTGCTTGGTTGCTTCCATGACATTCTTGTCACTATCACACTAGTGGGCGTGTCTTCCCAGACTGGCCATTACTGTGGCTCACAGGGTTCATAGTTGAATAAGATTACAGATTACTTTTCTCCTCTGGTAGTGTACGTAGCATCTTCCAGAACTACAAAAGCTAGTCAGTAGGGATGAAGGATCAAGTTGAGTACCAGCTTGATGTCTCCATATCCTAAGACTCAAGTATGTGGTGTCTTCATCAATAGGATCTTACCATCAAGTTCTAGAGAGTAACCAAAAGTATTGGTGATAGCCTGTAATATTTTGGGGTCCATCAGACCCCACTGGCCAGTAACTTCTGAAGAGGTAACCCATTTCTAACACTGGGCTTTTTATTTGCTAGTCTCTGGTATCGAGTATGGACATTGTTGCCCCCATTATAAGATTAAACCCTACTATACAAACTGGAAGAAGCCTTCCAGGCTAACGGTTAGTCACCATAAGAGGTTACCCCAATAAAACTTAGAAGCTCCTTCTGCATGCTGTGTTCATAGCATCAGCATCACAGATGTCCTCAACGGCCCCTCAGCCCATCGCCACCTGATCTAGATCACTGGCCACTGTTCTTCAGGAGACTAGAAGAATAGACTGGAAATTTAGATGGATCCAAGCTAACAGTTTTTTGTGAGATATTTTCTGAAAACATTCAGATGTCTCAGTGACCAGAACAAGAACCTCACTAGCACTTCCCCATGAGTGTACTTGTTAGACGAGTTAGTATTAAATATTTTAAGACCTTATCTAAAAATCACATTAATCTAATGCATTTTATTGGACAATATAAAATATACATGGATATTACAGAGAAACAAAACAGCACAGAAATGTGAAGCCAACTCTGGAATGAATGCACACAGGGAAGGCAAGCAAACAATGGACATTTTAACGTGAAGGAAATGCCTTTACTAACACATATTTAGTTTGTCCAAATAACAGTTACTGTGTCCATGAACTACCTGCAGGCACAGAATTTACTTATGCTTATCCTTTCCACTGAATGTCCCTAGGGTATATATTCAAATATATTGAGTTATTAATACATATATCAAGAATTTGTTATTTACACACTTGTGCCATAACATTTAGATAAATGAAATGCAATTTCACATGGAAAAGTTCAGTTGTAACCATTATGGGTTATTTCTAGTGTCTTCTATGACCCCCGACATGTAACTAGTGACCAATCAAAGGGAAAATAACACAACATTTATCACTTTAGACAGATAAAAGACTGCCATAAGGAGGTGACTGCTTGAGCTAAAGCCAACCTAATATGGCTATTTGTTTTGTTTGGAGTTGCAGGAGGATTGGATAGTTGGATACTCATCCAGCTGGCTGCTTGTTAACTTGGTTTGAGATAGGGTTTCATTCTGTAGTCCAGGCTGGCCTGAGACTCTCTATGTGGTCCGGAATGGCTTCAAACTTAATGCCAAAGTGCTTTGCTCAGCCTCCTAGCGGCCAAGGTCACATGTGTACACCACCCTGCCTGAGGGAAGCAGTGTAACTTTTAAAATGTATTGGAGGAGCTATTTACGCAGTTGTTGCAAGAATATGTTTATGCTTTCTTCCCATTCAAACCAGTATCCAATCTCATTCCTAGCTTTGCAACGGGTCAATAGGTCTCCATTATCCCTGGTTGTCTCCAATCAGCTTATGCCTTGTTCATGGCTAGGGCTTAGCGTTTAGCTGTGTAGTCTCATTTTCTCTCGATATTGTGAGGCGTTAGGGTTTTCTGTTTGTTTACTCTACTGACACACATAAAGATACAGGATGATGCTGGAGAGATAGCCTTCGTGGGTAAGCGTGCTATGCAGGCCTGAAGACCTGAGTTCGGATCCCGGATGGATCTGTCAGAGTCTGGGTGGGATTGAGCAGGTAGTTATAACTCTTCCTGGAGAGACAGGAGGATGGCAGATGGCGAACGGTGGAGCTTGGTGACTGCCGGCCTGTCTCCAGCGTCAGTGAGAAACTCTACCCCAAGGACATAGGAACTGAAAATAAAACAAAAACTGAAAAGTACAGCCCTGTTCAAACTGTCAAAACCACCATTCATAGCCTGGGAGCAGCAGTAAAAGCAGCCATCCTTCTTGTCAGCCCTTAGACCTTGGTGAGTTATTCAAATGAGTCATTAGCTGCTGCTTTTAGATGCTTCCTCCTGACTGTAGGGTGGCCTTCCTTCCTTCGTGCCAGCCACTCCTATCAGCCTCAAAACTGGGCAGAACCTGAGAGTACAGAGTGTATGAGACACAGCCTCTGCCTTGTATATACTGGCTTTTCATTCCACAACTTGAGACATGCGCCCTGTCTCTCAGGTCCTCCCTCCAGGAGGCAGGGGATCAGTGTCGAAGGGCTAAGTGGCATTGAGAGCAACAGTCATGCTCGGCTGTCGTGTCTGTGAGGCAGGCACAGGTAACAAAGTGATGGTGGTGTGAATGGACCAGTCTTTCCAGACATTTGATGATCTCATAGTCGGGGAGTGCGAGAGAGGTCAAGTTTAAGCCCAGCATCTGGGAAACCACCTCCCTGAAGTCCACCAGCTGCAAACATCAAGCAGAGAGACATTAGCTGGGAAGGGAAAACACATCCCCATTGCCAGGCCAAATGCAACAACAACAGCAAAAGAGGAAAACCCAGGTTTGCATGAGGTAGGCCAATTACCCACGCTGGCCTAAATTATGAATACGCAGGCTTGCCTGCTAAATGGATTCTAAAAATCCCTGCAGGCTCTCCAGACTTCAGCAAGTTCATAATTTCCTGTGGGTCAAATGATCATGTGTGTATCTGCTGCTGAGTCAAGAACCCCAGGAAACAACCCATCCCTGAGTCTGCTCTGACATCCTGGATGAGTGAACTGATAACCACATACATGCTCTGGGGCCCACAAAGCGCTATGTTGGCGTGAGCTTGTCAGTGGATGATAAACATTTCTGCCATAACTGGGCAATGAACTTCTGAAATTCAAAGAGAAAGAATGAGCTGATGACCACAGAGGGGCTTCTCAGTCCTTCTTACTCTGCCTTGCAAAGACTGCTGCCTCGAAGTGTGGTTCGAACACTGGCTGATCTCGGATTACTAGGGTCCACTGGCAATGGTTAGAGTGGGCATCACCTCTCTTCATGTCCTTCTAGGGTGGTTTCTGTGGCCCTACACCAACACAAGCAAAACAGGGGTATCATTGAAATAAGCCCTCACTAAATATCTTCCATTTCAGAAAGAACGGGATCCAACCTGCTGATGGAGTGTCCAGAATACTATCTGAACATTTATCTCCAACTTCCTTCCTGAGGATGGTGCAGCGTAGGAGACGAAGGCTTCTTTTATTTGCATAACACCCACTAAGTGTATATTGAAGCATAATCCTCAGTGGGATGGTACCGGAAGGTGGGGCCTTGTGAGTCAATTAAACTTAGATAAGATCACCATGGTGGAATCTCCACGAGAGAATTGGTGTCCTTATCAATGAAGCCCCAGAGAACTTTTCCCATTTGAGGGTTTGTGAAGACACCATTTATAAACCTGATACCCACTCTGCCAGTGCCCTGACCTTGACTCTCTAGCCTTAGACCTAAGAGAAATAACTGCCCTGCATACAAGCTGCTCGCTTCCCATGCTTTGTTGAGGCACCTAAACAGAACGAGGCACCAGCCTCGCCTCTCCAATGCAAAAGTTTCTCTCAAACTTTCCCACCCTTTTGAACGTGGCCAAAACTCACAATTCCTGAGATGTTTCCTTCCTGAGAACACTTGCTCATGTAGTTAGGTTCTTCCCAGCTCTGCTTGACACATGAGCCAAAGCAGAGCAGGGAGAAAAGAAAAAAAAAAAAAAACCCTAGGAACCGAGTCCGTTCTTTGCCCTTTTCAGCTTCAGAAAGTGACATGCTAGTCAAAGGCAGTAGGGGTCAGACTGCCCGGGACAGAGTTCTTTATGTCTGACCTGATGTGCTCGGGAGATAAAATGCTCCTCCTTGTAGCCAGCCAGCTCTTGTGGACTTTTTTTATGGCCTACATCTGCGCTTGGTCAACCATGAAGTCTGGGTGCCACTGTCTGAGACCGGAGGCTGTTTCCTGCAACTGCTCTCTGTGGAAGATAACGCTTCTCTCTGGGTTCCTAGCCCTGCTTAACATTAACCCATGTGAGCTGAGGAATCTCCAGAGACAATTATCAAACGCAACTTAAAACATCTCCCAGCCACCAGAAGCTGGCTTCGCACTGGCTTGCTGTTGCTTTGATAAGCACATTTGTTTCTTTTTTCTTTCTTATGGTCTGTGTCATGCAAGTAGGAATTGCCTTTCTAGGCCAAGAAACTCTTAATGGTTATGGGCATGCCAAAAAAGATGCTGCTGAGTGGGTGGATCTGTTGAAATGATATAGAAATCTTTACAAATTGTGTCGGGAGAAATGTATGAATAATGCTCTTCCTGGCAGCACATATACTGAAATTAGATTGGCACACGGGAGCTGAGTGTGGCCCTGGGCAGGATGACACACCCATTCCCAAAGCCGTCCATATCGCTAAGTGTGTGACTTCGTGTCGCTTTTAAAGCATCCTGTCATGGCCTGGAGAGGATCCCACCAGCAGATTTTTATATACCTGCTGTTCTCTCCTCTCAGTCTCTTCCAGAGACTTCTTCAGGGTCTCCAGTTCAATGGCGGCCAACTGTATCATGGCCCTGGCCCTTTCTTTGTTCTCTTTAGCCTCCTCCTCTGTAGCATCCAGCTCGGACTTGACTGACATGAGATTTTTCTCTGCTTTCTCCTTCAGCTTCTCCAAATCGTCTCGGGATTTAGTTAAGTCTTCGATGGCTTTGGTCTGTTCCAAAGTTTTAATCTAAGGAGTCAAGAGAATGAGGATCATTTCCCTTGTTCTTCTTTAGGAGATCTGGGTACAAAGATAAGTCGGAAGTCAATGGAACTCACTTAACTATTTTTATGAATAAAGAACGGACTTCATCCCAAGCAGCTACAGAGACCTTGCAGAACAGCATAAACTGGACAAGTGTGACCTCAGTCCCTGCAGCTTACTAAGCAATAAAGCAGAGTACCCTTATTTGGGAAATCAACCCAATAAAATTGCAGACAGCATGGTTCTGGAGCGAGATCGCTAAAATAAAGCCTGTGAGCAAGCCGGACTTTCTATGCTAACCAGTGGGTCCCTGTGCCTCACAGATAAACGATATTAATGGTGTTATGGGGGGTCTGTCAGCTAGCCTCTCTCGTGGCTGTGAGGGAAATTTCCATCAGCAGTTATTCAGCACAGTCTCTAGACACCACCAATGAACATGAGGCAAAAGATGTCACCGAATCCTGTGCAGACAAAGGCCAGTGATAGTCCCCCAACTCAAGACTCGCCCCAGGGCCTTAAAGCCCTGACTGAGGCTCCTGGGATGGGAGATGTTTGCACTGTGAGTTTGTGAGCCACTGTGGCTCCTTACAAAAGAATTCAGGGAAGCAAGCGCTGGGTGAAGCGCAACTCCAAGGACAGACCCAACAGGGGGGCAGTGAGGGAATGAAGAAAAGACAGACGGACAGACAGACATGAGGAAACGCTGGGATCAGGTGGTCTGTGCTGTCTGCTGGAAAAACCTCATCATCTCCGAAGCTCGGCATTGTTATCAGAGATTGAACAAAGAAGTGGGGCTCTTGCAATGATGAACTGCAACATGGAACTGTAAGATAAAATTAACCCTTTGTGCTCTAAGCTGCTTTTAGTTGGATTATTTCATCACTGTGACAGACGGGAAGCTAAGACAGTGGTATATACTTTCAATTCCAGCACTTGAGAAGTGGAGGCAGTAAGATCAGGTGTTCAGGGCCAGCCTTGTCCACACAGTGAGTTTAGATCAGTCTAGACTACATAAGAACTTACCTCAAAAAAAAAAAAAAAAAAAGAATCCAAATGAATAAGTACAAATAAGCTACAAGACAATGTCCACTAACTTGGCTAAAATTAAGACGACAATTACAAAAGTTAGCAGGGGAGTTAGGGGAGTTAGAACACTCACATACTGCTAGATGGAAAATAAGATCATATAAGTAATATGGAAGGTAGTTTTGAAAATGCCAACTATATGATCCACCAATTGCACCCCTAGTTATAAGCCAGAGAGAAGTAAAACCATACGCCTACTCAAAAAGTTATATACAAGCTCATAGAGGCATTATTCATAAGCACCAAAAGTGGGGACCACCCAAATGTCCATCACCTGATGGACAGGAAAGGGTAGCAGAGGCACACATTGAGATGTGTCATAGAGCAACAAACAAGAATGGAGTACCACGACACACTATAGCCTGGATGAACGCCAAAAGCATCGTGACAGGAGAATGAAGCCAGCCAAGGACCACACGCTTCTCTCCATCAGGAAGGGCCAGAGGGAGAAGAAAGACCGAGAAGGTCTGAGACTAGCCGGAAAGGAAAACAGGGAGTTACAACTTAGGGGTGCAGAGTTTGTGCGTGTACGCTAAACATATTCTGAAGTTAAATACTGTTTGTAAACATACTTTTAGAAAGCACAGAAGTGCATATTCTGAGATAGTGACCCTCCTCTGGAAGGTTCCAGAAGGCTTTAAGTGATACAGGAAATTGGCCACATGCTTTTCAACGTTCAACTTCTTCCCCAGGCCCCTCTTCACAGTCCTCTCAGTATCCGCCATGAGGTAGAGAAGCCCCTCCTTCGCAGGCTCCTCTGCGAGCTCCCGGCAGCACGATGCTCTACAGACACACACGGAACTAAGAAGCTATGAGCTAAACCTCTAAACTGTGAGCCAAAATATGTCTCCCCATCTTCACGTTGTTTGCTTCAGGCATTCGGTCACAGGCACGAGAACCCTGACACACAGGTGAAGAGGTGACTCATAGAGAAGGACTGAACTGAGCCATAGATCAGAAAGAAAAGAGAGGGACAATAGTAAACATGGAAGCTAGCCTCTTCACCTGGTGCTGGCCTTCCGGTGCATCTTCACTGTCACTAAGTGGCTGATGGGTGACATGGGGTAACCTGGTCTAAGTTCACAGGATCTCATTAGAAAACAAGAATTAATGCGGGATTTCCCTCTGTATGCTGTGAATACCATTGGTTAATAAAGAAACTGTCTTAGGCCTGTGATAGGGTAGAGCTAGGCAGGGAATACTAAACTGAATGCTGGAAGAAAGGAGGAGGAGTCAGGGAGAAGCCATGGAGCTGCCGCCGGAGACAGACATGCCAGAACCTTGCCAGTAGGACACGAGCCTCATGGTAAAATATAAAATAATGGAAATGGATTAAATTAATATGTAAAAGCTAACCAATAAGAAGTTAGAGCTAATAGGCCAAGCAATGATTTAATTAATACAGTTTCTGTGTGGTTATTTCAGAGTCTGGGCAGCCGGGAACAAACAAGCGGCCTCCTACTACAAAGAAGAGGGCTAGAAACTATTGCAAGACATGATTTGGAGGAAATGTGACTATGTGAGATGCCCTTGAACGTCTAGCAAGACAAACTTCCCCTATGCTGCTAGTCTAGATTAAGGAAATCCACATCAAATGCTTGCTGATAAACTCACAAACTAAAAACCAGTATCACAGCTTCCTAAAAAGCCAGATTGCTTTTGCTGTAGTTTGAATGCCTGTGCCCTCTAAAATTCCTAATTAACCCCAAAGGACATATTATGAAGGAGTGGGGACTTTAAGAAGTAATAAGGTACATTTCATTGGGGAATAGATATCTGTGGTAGTTTGAATAAGGATGGCCCCCATAGGCTCATATATCTGAATGCTTAGTCACCAGGAAGTAGAATTCTTTGATAGAGTTGGGAGAATTAGGAGGTGTGGCCTTAGTGAAGGAAGTGTGTCACTGAGGGTAGGCTTTGAGGTTTCAAAAGCCCAAGCCAAACCCAGGTTCGTTCATATTCTCTCTCTCTCTCTCTCTCTCTCTCTCTGCCTCCAGATCAGGATGCAAAGGTCTCAGAAACAGTTTTAACACCTGTCTGCATGCCACCACGCTCCCCACCATAATGATAATGGACTAAATCTCTGAAACTATAAGTAAGCCCCCAATTAAATGCTTCGTTTTATAAGCGTTGCCTTGGTCATTGTGCCTCTTGACACAGCAGAACAGTGACTGAGATGCTCTTATAACAAGCAAGATGCTCTTATAACAAACAGAAACAAGGCACCGCAGGCCCTGAAAAACAGGTTGAGTTTTCTGCCCCTTACAGCATATGAGGACATAGCTAAGAGGAGTCTTATATGAACCAGGAAACAAGATAAACATTGCCCTTGGGCCTCCCAGCCTCTAGAAATCTGAGAGCTATATTTTGTTTAAAAATGCCTCGCTTGTAGCTGAATGGCAGACTTGCTTGACTTCATAGCCACTGAATTTGCTCTGTGGGTGATACGAACTCCCTTGGGACTCTGACAGCAGCTGTGAACTTGCAGCCCAGAGGGTGAATGAACACCTTCTACAGCTCTTGGAACATACAGGAAATACAATGCCAGCCACTTGGGGGTGGGAGGGCAGTGTAGAGAAAGGGGTGAGTGAAATGGCAGAGCATATACTTAAGATGGGAATGCACAGGTCTGCAGGGCTTAACTTTGGTGATCACTCATGGATCCCACGTTGTCATTGGGAAAGGGATTTCCTGCCCAATCCAGTGTGTTCAAATAGTGTCTCAGTGGTAATTCCTGAGTGTGCTGAGACCATTGTAGTGAGAAAGACTTTGTTCATAAAAGAAACTTGGGGAAGTCTTAAGGGGTGGCGTGTCAATATGTATGCAATGTTCCTTCCCATGATTCAGAAGTTAAATCTCTTTCATTCTCTTTTGCAAAATATAGCAATTAAGCAAATATTACCAATTTATATGAAGGGTAAAAGAATATCCATTATACTTTCCTTGGCACTTGTTCTAGAGATTTGAAGTTTTTCACTGATCCTAGCAATATAGATCTGTAATGCCCATTCATTTGAGAAACTGAGGCAAGAGAATTGCCAACTTTGAGCCCTGTCTGGCCTATAGATTGAGTTTAAGGCCAGCATAGACAATTTGGCAAGACCCTGTCCCAAGACAAAAAGGGTTTAAAAGAGCCTTGAATCCATCTCAGTGCTAGAGCACTTGGTTAGCATACACGAGGCTCTAGGCCCAACATCTCATGTCACCAGATACACACACACATGCACAAACACACACGCACACACATCCCAAATCAATTTCAATGCCAAAAGATGGGAAGGAATTATACTGATCAAAGATCCCACCAAAAATGAAATAAATATATATTTATTTATAAAGGACCTAAACATACTACTTCAAATAATATATTGTATAGACTATCAAACATTTTTCAAGTTGAGTAAATTACATGGATTAAAACCTACCAAACTTTAAAACAAAATTATTACCCTTCTGGTGGTGGTGACACAAGCCTTTAATCCCATCACTCGGAAGGCAGAGGCAGGTGGATATCTGTGAGTTCGCGGCCAGCCTGGTCTACAGAGCGAGTTCCGAAACAGCCAAGGCTACACAGAGAAACCTTGCCTTGAAAAACAAAGCAAAACAAACAAACAAACAGAAGAAAGCATTACCCATTTAAACAGAGATTCTTAACATTCACGCCACATCATCATTGCAGAGAAAAGCTATGCTCAACCACAAAGCCGCTGGGGTTGGGATTTTGAGTATGAAGCCTTGCATTACTGGAATGGATACATTCAGCTTTCTGTCAGTACTGAGAAACCATGGTGAAATGTCTACCAAAGGTGACAGGTCACAGCGTAGAGACCAGAAGTGAACTGTAGACAGTCCTAAGGAGAAGAAAGAGGAGAGGACTCTGAACAATCAGAGGCTTTGCACAGTCCAGAGCAGCCATGTCCTTGCCTAGCTTAGGTCCCAGAACCCCTCTTGGGGTAGCCAGGGAGTGAGGAAATGACAGACACACAAGTGTGCATCTAGGTGAGGACTCCAATGGAGAAGCCACAGCACCCAGACGCTCAGTGGGTTTACTACCTAGAGTGGCAGAGAAGTGAGGTTACTGCATCCAGCTGACCCCGGAGGCGGGTTAGTACAAACAGGTAAACAAGGAGCAGAGTTTTCATGTACCACTGAACGGGGAGGCCTGTGTTCCTAATCTCAGGAGGAGCAGTCTCTAAGGAGAACCTCCAGGGGAGAAAGCTACAGTGGACATTTTCCGTACCCTCTGTCAGCATTCGCACTCAGACCACAAGGAGACTTTCCCATCTCTCTGAGCCCCGCCAGGGAAGGCATTACCACTCCCACGGGCTGAGGTATTAGGGTCTTTGTGATGGCTGTGTCCTTGTCAGCCACACACATTCACTGGGAACACCACCTCTCCTTACACAGAGGACCACTGGGGTTCTAACAGAGGGAGTGCCAAGCCTAGGCACCAGGACAGAGCTGGGAGCCAGCAAGAATGACGGAGACTCTAAAATCAAACCAATAGATTCCTGGGAGTGGGGTGGGACTAAGTTGGTTTCTTAATCCCCCTGAGGGATCTTCTCAGAGCCGCCCAGAGTTCAGCAAGCAACTGGCCTCTAATTTTCCTCCAGCAGGACAGAACCGGTCATAAAAAAGATTGATGTATCATCAGGAGTCCAGCTAGGAAGGGAAAGGTTCCCAGGGTGCCACTCGTGGTGAACACTGTGTGCTGTCTGCTTCCCAGGAAAGAACTGTGTAATCTGGTGGGCAATTCTCTCTTCTACGTAAGTGTCAAAGGCCCAGGCAGGAAAGGTGATTAAGTCTGAACTCTTAGGTGTTGGCTGACCCTAGGCTCTAAGTCCCCGGTTGCAGTTCTAAAGACACTGAAAACCTCTGGCAGGCATCAAGCAGAGAGCATGAGTCCCTCCATGAACTGGGGCTGCGATGTTCTGTATCAGTGGTTCTCAACCTTCCTAATGCTGTGGCCCTTAATACAGTCCCTCATGTTGTGGTGATCCCCCCAACCGTGAAGTTACTTTCATTGCTAATTCTAACTGTAATTTTGCTACTGTTATGAATCGGAGTGGAAATATCTGTGTTTTCTTATGGTCTTAGCATTTGACCCCTTGGGGGGGTCATGACCCACAGGTTGAGAGCCGCTGTTCTAAGGTGTCCTGGTGGCCAAAATAGATGCTGTGTCCACAGAGACACAGCTCTGTGAGGGAGATATCCAGCTGTGCCATCTCTCCTCCCACCATGTCCCTAGCAGCCCACAGTTAGGGAGCTGGCAGCAAAGTTACCCTCACTTCAAAAAGCAAACAGTCTGCCTTCGCAGGCCTTGTTCACTGTGCACACTGAGAAAAGCAATCCAGGAGATCAGGGGTTGGGGGGGCACTGTCAAACAGCTGTCTCCAGGAAGAGGAGACGGTGTAGTAAGGGCTACACTGGCAGGGTGGGGAAGGAACGTGGGGAGCAGCTTCTGTATGGGGGATATACAGAGAAAGTTAGAAAAAGAAACCTTTGCCTATGGCTGATGGTTATAGTCTACTCTGATGCTTTCTGGGAGGACCACAAAGGAGACACCAATGGCTCTCCCCTGGGTTTTGGAGCTGCTTTTGAGCCACGGCTCTTACAAGGGTTTGGCCACATGCTACAGGCTGACAGCTAAGGCTCTCCATCAGACAGCTGGTCTGTTCTTTCTCACTGACCAGAATTAAGACCTATTCCTCAGACTGACCTCATTTAAACAAGGTCATGAGACTAAGTTCTGGCCAATGGAGACACAGAGCTGTTATATCCTTCCCAGAGAATAGCCAGCAGATTGGTTTCAGGCCTTCCTCCTGGCTAGTGACCAGCATGAAGCCGGAGTCGCAGTAACTCCATGGGACTGGGGATGAAAGAAAATGAAGCCATTGGCTAGAATGCTCCAGGTGAAATCAGAATAAGCCAGGCTTCTGAAGGCCACTGAGAGGGTCTTCTGAATGTGGCATGCCCACTCCCTTACATACACACACACACACACACACACACACACACGCTGAAGAATTTCCTGAGATCCATGCATGTAAGGCAAGCACACTACCATTGATGCTTTTCAGTAAAAAGTAATTAACATCCTTCCTGTCTGAGGCACTGACATTATGGGTATTTCATAATATTCCAGAGGACTGATGGTAACCGGGGCAGCCTGTGAAGCATCTGGCTATAGAGAGGTTACACAAAACCTCTTCCACATGCTCTAGAATTGTTCCACATGATTTCAGTGCCTGCATTTGCTTAGAAAGTGATATCTGTGCCAAACTGTAACACTACTTTAATAACCCCAGGTTAATGAGAAAAGAATAATACAAATACATACATAAGTCATATATACGTTCATGCAAACTTAAGGTCAAACTATATCACCATGTGTATAGGGGGTTCACCATGTGTATAGTGGTAGAACACGGTCCATCATACAGGGAGAACCCAAAATCAGAACAAACTCAAAAGTTGCAGGCAGCACCACACATTCTTGTTAATGGTGATTTTAGTTAAATAGTTTCACCAGTTGTACTGAATTCATATCATTAATTTCTTAGTTTGAGTCTTTAGCCTTTGATTTCTAAGTTGGTTTTGGTTCCATACTGGTAAAAATGCAATGCAATTTACAAATTTATGTAGTCTTCAGTAAGTGATATCATAAAATTATTCTAAATTTAACACAAGAAGGGAGAGCTACGCAAAAATCGTTGTCTTTCAAAAATATTTCTACAATACTTAGGTTTTCATGCCAAGATAATTTTCAATGGTTTAAAATTTGACAGTTGGTCTGGAAAGGGTTTTGCTTTTTCTTGGTCTAGAACTCAAGAAAACCTAATGCGTGGATCTTTCAAGGAGATATTCAGATAACCTAGAGTCAAGGTCTCCAGCCTTAGTATGCAATGGACATGGGGATATACATGAGAACTGGAGCACAGATGTGCACAGCAGCTGCGTTTGTAGCAGCCCCAAAGTGGAAAGATCGCGGATGTCCAGTTAATCACTAAAGGGACAAACAGAAGGTGGATTACTAGTTGCCCATCAAAAGGAATTACAATGGTTAATATAATTTGACTTGGCCATTATTTGGTAAGATGGTGTTCTAGATATTTCTGGACGATGTTGGAAGGTAAGATTAAAAATAGGTAGCCATGTTTGTTTTTGTTTCACTTTGCTTTGCCTACACAGACTCCCACTATATAGTCAATGATGTCCTCAAATGCATAATCCTTCTGCCTCAGCCTCTGAGATGTCACAATTATTTTTTTTCAAGACAGGGTTTCCTCTATGTAACAGTCCTGGCTGTCCTTGAACCCTCTCTGTAGACCAGGCTGGCTTTGAACCCACAGAGATCCTCATGCCTCTGCTTCCCGAGTGCTAGGATTAAAGGCATGCACCACCACCGCCCAGAAAGATGCTACAATTAAAATTGAGACTCAAAACCTATTTCAAGTCAGATTGTTCTAGCTAATGTGGGTAGATGTCTTCCAATCAAATGAAGTCCTACGTATAAGCCAAATAAATAAATAAACAAATAAAATAAACCTCCCCTGAACAAGAGGGAAAATGCTAAGCAAAAATCCAGAACTGAACTTTGTCAGATATGATCCACAACAGTACCTGCCCATCTCCCCTGTCTCTGAGCCTTTTCTACAATATATTTTTGTACCAGCTAGTTTTATGTCAACTTGAGACCAGCTAAAGTCATCAGAGAGCATGAGGCCTCAATTAAGAAAACACTTTCATGGTCAGGCTGTAGGCAAGCCTGTGGGACATTTTCCTAATTAGTGATTGGTGGAGAAGGATCCAGCTCACTGTGGGTGGGGCCGTCCCTGGGCTGGTGGTCCTGGGTGCCATAAGTAAACAGACTGAGCAAACCATGAGGAGCGAGACAATGAGCAGCACATCTCCCTGGCCTCTGCATCAACTCCTGCCTCCAGGTTTCTGCCCTGACTTCCTTTAATGATGGGCCATGAAATGGAAATGTAAGCCAAATAATTCCTTTCCTCCCCAGCTTGCTTTCGGTCATGGTGTCTCATCACAGCCATAGCAACCCTAAGACAATACTCTGACCCTCGGTAAATAGAGCCTGTATTTCTTTATCTCCTCCAAAACAAATTCTTATCTCACCAAGACTTCTGTAACTGGACTACTAGAAAGGAAGGCACGCTACATAGACACTTGTGTCTCTCAATCTTTCAGACAATTGAAATAGCAGACTCCAGAGAAATGGGATTTCCTCAGGAATCTCATACATTTATCAGACCATTTACAGGAGGAGACTACACACTGAACCCATCTCACCAGCCCCACCTTTCTTGCCTCTTTTATTTGAGGTCTTCCATAACCCAAGCTGGCCTTATATTCTCTATATAACCAAGAGAGACTTTGGAGTTCTGGTCTACCTGCTTCTACCTTTCAATTGCTGGTATTGCAGCCACGCACTGTCATGCCTGATTCAAGGATGTCATCCCTTTTAGTGCATACTTTGAGGTGCATTGGCAGAAAGGGACAGGGAAAGGAGCCACACACTTGCCTTGAGTTCATTGGTGTCGGCCAATTTGGCTTTGAGCTGGGTGTTGTATTCCTGACACGCGTTCAGCTCCCTCTGCAGCCTCTCCACCTTCTTCTCCAGCTTCCTGAGGGAGAGCTGGGCCTCATCCCTCTGCTCAGCCAAGGCTGTGCGCGCCTGCTTCTCCTCCTGCAGCTGCGCAATTTTCTGCCGAAGGAGGTTCATATGCACTTCTTTGCTCTCCAGTCTTTCTTTCTGAGTCTTTAGCTGGTTTGATACAAACGGATTTTTTTTTTTGACAAAATAATTGAACACTCAGTAAATATAAATGAATTACTCAGATAATGTCGATTTTTATCTGCATGTCAATGAGACTCATTTGCAAACCATCAAAAAAGGGTCACCGGGTTCCTTTCCCTGATTGAATTTTTTTATTCATATTTTTTCCAAGAATTAATTCTGTAGCTACAAAGTACGGGACAAAGGAGCCCCAGAAAATGTGACAAAAGTCAGCTCTCCACAGCTGCTTCGTCCAATATTCTGTGCCTCATAATAAAAATGTAAAATTACTTTTAAGACTAATAAAATAGGCTTATCAAGGGCAGAATAAGACAGACAAAAATCCTCTCCAGTGCTCAGTGGCCACGATTGCTGCACTAGTGTTTACTGGAACAAGAGGTCCGACATCATCCTGAAAACTTGGCCTAGATGATCTGAGCCCCTCAGCACCGGGCTGAGTAGCTCCCACAAGGGGGATTGAGACATTCTTGCAGAAGATGTACCCAGGAGACTTTTAAGGAAATTGTTTACAAACTTCCAATCTCAGAAACAGACTTCATGAAGACTTTGCTTCTTTGGACTCCTTGTGTTAGGCTGTGAGCTCCTCCAACCAGGCCAGGAGGAAGCTCTTAAACACCACTGCCTGTTGGCAATCAGATTGATGAAGGGAATTAGGGTGGGTTGTAGAAAATGACTACCGGAGGAGAGAGTCTCCTGGGCTCTGCCGGTCACTTCACTGGGCAGATATTAAATCCAGGTAGTTCTGTCACTGGTCACAAACACCAGGAGGGGAATCAAGAACTGTTGCATACCAATGCCCGGGCTGAAGACTGTAGTGTGAGCCCTCATCATTGCCTAAGTGTTAAGAGGTGGAAGGACTCAAACTACTTGGCATTTCTTATTAGTGACAGCTGGGTCAGCACCTGGGTCACTCCTTAACAATCCTGCCAGATATTTCTCCAATCAAATCCCTTTTAACATTTTGAATAACAGTTTTATTTATTCTTTGAAATTTCGTATGTGTATACAATGCATTTTGGTCTTATTGAAACCTCAGCCCAACCACCTCACTGGACGTCTGTCCTGCTCCCGTCATGACCCACCGCCCACCTTTCCCAGCCTCAAGCTCTCTGTCACTATTAGTTTATCATCATCATCATTATTATTACTCCTGTTTCATTCCCACAGAATCCAATAAGTGTTGACTATGTTCCAATGGTGTGGGCCTATCCAATTTTTCTAATACATTTTTATTTACTGTGTGTATGGTAGGAGAGCACAGGCATGCCACACCGTGTGTGCAGGGTGTGGAGGCTGTAGAAAAGCATGTGGGAATCCATCCTCTCTTCCTATCTTGTGGGTACCAGTGACCAAACTCAGATTGTCAGGCTTGGCAACAAGCACTTCCACCCACTAAACCATCTGGGCTGCCCCCAACTCCCTTTCTTGAGACTCTTCAGGTCAAATTGTACCCTGATGCAAATGTCCACTGATAAATTCAGTACGCCAGTAATTTCAATGATGGTCTAATTCTTAAGAAGGAATAGCATTGGGCATTAAGAGAGGAAATCAATTCTCTGAGGAGAAATGAAGAAAGAATTTTGGCACAATTTGACATCCCTGATGGTTATCGGGTTTTCTATTAAAAAAATAAATAAATAAAAAAGATTTCTCCAGACACATTGAACTGGGGTGAACTGGAGGTAGGGGCTAAATAAGAACCAAGTTTATTCCATGAGACAGGAATTCAAAATTTCTCATATTAAAATTGACGCTCCTGTGAGGTGTATGTCATTCCTGTCTTAATATGAAGAAACAAACAGAGAGGTATTTGATTATTCCAAGATTTCACAGTCTGGCAGAATCCAAGGACCCAGATGTGACTCACTGTACAGCCGCTACATAAAACATTTGTCCTGAGAACTATTATAAGGACACATCTGCGTGTCCTTTCTTCTTCCTCTGGTGCAGATAATTATACAACTGATAATTATGCTTTATCCCTTTCACTCATCCATTCTCTCATTTGCTCTAAACCATTCCCAACTCTGCCTTCAACTGGATGAAAAGTGAGCCCTTCTCTCTGTACTGTCTAGCTCAATAGAGCTGGCATGCACAGAACCGTTCGGTGCCCCCAGCTTTCCTCCTTGCTCAGAAGAAGCTATGAGATTTGGCGGCTCTGTCTGCAAGTCTCTCTTGCAGCCAGGTTTGGCCGTGGTATAAACAAACATAAGGTCAGCTAGCATCTTTCAGAATCTTCTTTACAAGCCATCACTTGCATCTTTGGCTTCCCTCTTCCTCCCTCCTCCAATCTTCAGCATGGAACGCAGACAAACAGTTCTAGTTACCGCTTTGTGCCATGGATATAAAGACCACCATGAAGATGGGCAACTCCAAGGCTCTCGAGAGCCTGGTGATAGATCCATGAATCAGGTTTTCAAAACTTCGAATTAAAACTTGACTTCTAAAGACATATTTTTTAATAATATGCTTTTTAAACACACTGCTGATCACAGTGTAATAAATCACTTTAACACTTAGGCTTTCCAGAAGTTTCTTTTCTCAGTACTATGAAGCACAATGTTGCCTACCTTTCTCTGTAAGTTGTGAGCGATGGTCTTGTTTTCAATGACAGCATTACTTTCAAGGCGTACTAGCTGCTCTGCACGAGCTAAAACTACATCCAGATGCATGTCAAAGCCAAGGTCAGCAACTATCTGGCCCAATTTCATTTTCTCTGAAAGCTGATCCAGAAACTTCAGATACTAGACCCAGAAACAAGAATGAAAATGGGTGAGGGCTCACTGAGTCCTCTCTCTCACAAGTGGGTCTCTTTAATGTCATCCCAGAGCCAAAATTCTGACCCCAAGATTTGGAAGTAAATGTTTGAACCACCTTACCAATTCTCTGCCATCTTCCTGTGCAAACTCTCTGCACTGTCCTAGCTAGGAACCTTGATGTCAGCTTAATATCAAACACACTTCTAAGTCCTGCCATTCAACAAATGGGCTATGTTCCTAATTCCACCCTGGGATCTTACTGTGTCTTGACAAAAAGCCCCTGCAACCCCAGGCCTCCCAGGCTGTCCCAGCACTCAGTGACCACTCCAAAACCAAAGTTCTCCACATATACACTAAAGTTGAACAATAGTTCAGAGGGAGGGGTTAGTTAAAAAGCTTTAATGGGACTGGAAAGATGCCTCGGTTGGCAAAGGGCTTGCAGTCCAACCATGGCGACAGGAGTTTGAACTGCAAAACATATATTTTTTTTAAAAAGTCAGACCCTGAATATGCCTGTAAAACTGGCATGAAGTGCGCAGAGACAAGAGGAGGCCTTGGGGTTCACTGGCCAGCCAGTATAGCCAAATTAGTAAGCTTCAGGTTCAGTGAGAGACCATAGCTCACAAAATAAGGTGAAGTGCAACTGAGGAAGACCTGTGTTTTCAACCTTTGGTCTACTCACACACTCATACCCACGCTTACACACTTATACACATACTCACACACTCATACCCATGCTTACACACTCATACCCATGCTTACACACTCATACCCATGCTTACACACTCATACCCATGCTTACACACTCATACCCATGCTTACACACTCATACCCACGCACTCACACACTCATACCCATTCACTCACACATTCATATTCACACACTCATACCCACGCTTACACACTCATACACACGCACTCACACACTCATACACACGCACTCACACACACTCACACACTTATACACATGCGCGCATTCACATGCACACATGCACGCACACACATGGGGAGGGGACTTTAGAAACTGCTCTTTAAAGTGTTTGATATAACATGATTAGGTGACAAACACTCTAAAGGAACTGTATGAAAGATGCCATAGTTTGCATTCTTTTAAATATTTAACTTATTTTTATGTGTTTCTGCCCTCATGGATGCACATATGTGCACCACACGCAGGCAGTGCCTTGGGTGGCTAAAAGAGTGCATCGGATCCACTAGACTGGAGTTACAGACATTTATCTGTGAGTCACCACGTGGGTGGCTGCTGCCTGGGGCCCATATAAGAGCAACAAAGAGCTCTTAACCCTAGAATCTCTCCAGCCCACATGGTTCATAGTTTAACAAACTAAACTAGCACAACGCTTAAAGGTCTTCCTTCATTTGGCTGTTGATGTTTCTCTGAATGTATTTGGACAGAATGCTAAGTGTGTACTAGGTGAGTGGATCAATCCATCAGTGAACTTGCTCTGTGTTAACTGCGGGACTGGGCTTCTGTCCCTGATATCGCCTTCTCGTGGTGGTAACTTCTCAGCATCTGGCACTTCCAGGCAATTAGATGCTAAAAGGAGTATAATTTCCAGCCATCCAAGTGGATCAGCTTAAGGTCTGAACTATCTGTATTGTAGTCATCAGGATGGAATTGTCTGCAAGTGTATACTTTCCCATTTTGTTAAGTAGCGTACAGATAAATACAATTTAATTGTTGTTATAATCTACAGCAACTACCAGTGTAGCATCATTCACTTGCTTTGACCCCACAGACAGCTTCATTTCCGAGTTCTCATGCTGCCAGTTCCTCCTGCTCTGGTGCTTCCCCTTTGGGATCTTCTTTCACTTCTGCTGTGTGCTTGAACGTGACCTAGCTGCTATTGCTTGTATTTTAAGTGGAGGAAGCAGACTTACCCTCATAGATTGGTAGGATTAATATATGAAAATGGCCATCCTACCAAAAGCAATCTACAGATTCAATGCAATCCCCACCGGAATTCCAACAAAATTCCTCGCAGAAATGGAAAGGACAGTTTTTGATATGGAAACACAAAGAAACCAGGATAGCTAAAACAATCCTGAATGACAAAAGAACTGTTGAAGTTGTCACCATCCCTGATCTCAAGTAGTACTACCAAGCTGTAGGCATAAGAACCACATGGTATTGACATAAAAATAGATATGTTGATCAATTGAATTGAATTGAAGGTCCAGAAATAAGACCACATACCTATGAACACCTAATTTTTGACAAAGACTTCAGAAATACACACTGGATAAAAGACAGCATCTATACCAAATAATGCTGATCAAACTGATAGTTGCATGTAGAAGAATGCAGGTCAATACTTATCACCCTGCATAAAACTCAACTCCAAATAGATAAAAGACCACAACATAATGCCAGAAGCACTGAATCTGATCAAAAAGAAAGTGAGGAACTGTAATGAACTCCTTTAGCACAGGGAAAGACTTTATGGGCAAAACACCAACAGCACAGGCACTAAGAACAATTAATAAATGGGATCTCACGAAACTCAAAAGTTTCTGTATGACAAAGGACAAGGGCATTTGAACAAACTGGCAGGCTACAGAACAGGAAAAGATCTTTACCAATTACTCAAAGAGGCTTAATGTCTAAAATTTTAAAAAAATTAAAAACATGTGTGGACCAATTAGTCTGCATGCCAAGTTCTACAACAGGCAAGAAGAGATTCAAATAGGACCCAACCAAGATCCTGCAGAGGAAGCGCCTCTCTCAAGGATGTTAGCTGTTCTGTCTAATTACAGTTAAGGAGCTGGGGGAAGGGCTCAGCAGTTGATAGCATGCACTGTCCTTGCAGGGGATCCATGTTTGTTTCCCAGTACCCTTCAAGTGACTCGCCATTGCTTCTAACTCCAGCTCCAGGGGATCCAGTGCCCTCCTCTGGCCTCCTTGGGCACCTCCACTCATGTGCACAAACCTACACTCATGTGCACAAACCTACACTCAGACCCACACTGATACACAGAATTAAACTAAAATAAATCATTCTTTAAGGTTGTGGTTGATGATGGCAAGTTTTTATTCCTTTTACCTATCTTTTGGGTTTTTGATTTTTTTTTTTTTGGTTTTGAAGTAGGCTATTACCATGTACCCCAGGCTGGCTTTGAACTTACTATGTAGCCCAGGCTATCTCAATCTCATGGTCCTGTGCCTCAGCACCCTAGTAATACAGGCATGCCCAACTGGCTGAAAAATCTTCAGCCTTATAGGGAAAAAAAGGGATTCCGTGTATTTTATTCATTCGAATAACAGGTCAGCGTGAGTTAGAGACCAGGTATTCTACTCCATATTGTTCTAGTCTAGATTGTATCTAGCACCTAACCTCTATACAGCCTTACTTTCAGTTTTACATGACCATTTTACTACTTGCATCTGTGGAAAACTCACTGTGGACATAATTAACTTATGCAATCTGCTTTCATAACTGAGAACTATTTTGGCAGAATTTTAATGAAGACTAATGATAACACTTGTCTGGAAAGAAGGGAAGAGAAATCAACCTACATGGAGATGGGTCCTAGTGGTTCGCATTTGTGATTCTAGCACTCAGGAGGGAGGCAAGAGAATTGCTGCAAGTTCAGGACCAGTCTGCACCAAAGAGTGACTTCCAGGCCAGCTTGCGATATGGAGTTCAAGGCCAACCTGAGCTATAGAGTGAGATCCAAACCTTGCCAGAAGAAGAGGAAGGGGAAGGGAAAGGAGATGAAAAGGATGAAGAGGAAGAGGAGGAGGAAGAAGAAAAGGAGGAGGAGGATAATGTTTCCATATATGGGAATAAGAAACAAGCCGTCATTCCTGCCTCCAAGTTCCTGGACACATCCCACATCCATCTCCATCAGAGCACCAGGTGGACCAGTCTCTAATCCACCCATCTCATGTGTGCTGGCTTCCACAGACACCTTGTAGGCATCTCTGCATAGCTGACCTCTAATGTAGCCATGGCATATCCTCAATTTCTTTTAAGTTCAGAAAAATGATAAGGAGTGAATTTCCAGAATATACTTTTCTCAACCAAAGAGCATCTCTCATGACAACTTTTGTCCCTATAGTCTTGATCCTATGTGCCTCCTTTTCTGTTCCTGCCCTCTCTCTTTTGGATCCTTGTAGCTCGCAAGCTCTCACCTCCTCACTATTACCCACAAAGCCTTTCTTCGACCCTGCCTTTCGCGACTCTGCACCCCTTCCCTTCCAGCCACACTCAGCACGAGGCAAGCAAGCTCCCTTCCTCACCATTCTGCAAAACTACCTCCAAGTCACGCTGCCCTCCCCATGCTCAGGTCCTCGGGGTGGAATATTCTCTCATGCCCTGCTTGTCTCCCGCTACCCTACTGGTTCCCTCCCTTCTGAGTGGTTCCCTTGTGAGATCTCAGCTCCACCAGGCGCGTGTTGCTTAACAGAGGATCCAGGTCCTGAGCGCTGCAGCAGCAGATCATCGTGGGGACATCATGGACGGGCACATCACCACCGATGAGTTTATCATTGTGAACTTCTGAGCTACTGAGTGTGTGACCTAGGGTTCTGTGTGTGGTAAGCACAGCTCTATCACTATAAAACAGCACAGCCATGGTCATACAGGACCACTCTCATACATGTGGTCTACCACTGACAAAAACACCGGTAGGTCTGAGCTTCACAGTCATTAGTGATACTTTATATTCTATAGAGGAAAAGGCACTTCAGGTCTAAAGGATCTTCATTGGCCCCACTCAGCACGCCACATTCCACCATATACAGTCACCCACTCTGCATTCTCTGAGTATCGATAGCATTTACAAGACTTCATGCCTTTGTTTAAACTGTTTCTGTCTACAGCATCTGGCCCTTCCCCCACGATAATCCTACTTATCCTTCAAAGATCAATTGAACTATCTCCTCCCTTGTAAAACTCTCCTCATTGCCCAGAAATGTCTATAATACTTTATTAACACACTATGACAACTATAATATATATAGTCTAGGGTACAGCAGGGCATCTTAATGCCTGCCTCCTCTATTAAGTGCTGAGCCTTTAATAATAGAAACTATAAATTACCCATACTTCAGCTGCCCCAAACCTCCCAACCTCATAAAGAGTGGTCATACAATACATACATACTGACTTTAACAGGACTGACAATCAAGGGAACCCTAAACAATAAGAAGAGGCTTATTATTCCTTGGAAATTTGCTTGTAACTCAAGACATAATCAGTCTAAACACTGTGATGTTCAGAATGTTCTCAGGGTTAGCCCATGCAGACGCCCGCACCACGGATGAGCCATCCCCACTATTACTTTTTGTTTCTCAAGACTCAAGTTGTCTCTCAAGACGTCTCCAGAAAGCAGCTCTCCCTCCAGGTGACTCAGCTGACCCTGAAGAGTCTCCACCTTGCTTTCTGCCTCCTGGGCCCTCTGTAGGGCTTTCCGGTGAAGCTCAGCTTCGTTTCCCAACCGCGCAACAAGCTCTGCTATCTGAGCTTCAAGCTGGGAGACCATCTGGAAACAGAGACAGAGAAGAAGGCCTTGTTTAATTGCAACGAAGAGTTCAGACCCGCCACCCCGCCCGAGAGTGTTCAGACCCGCCACTCCGCCCGAGAGGCATAACCACCGTGACACCCACTTGCAGATTCCTTGTAAAAGTTCGATTTAAAGTAGGTCATTTGTAGCTGCTCTCCTCTGTTTGAAATGAACCTGCATTTATCAAACTGATAATGGTGGATGTTTTTTATTTTTCTATAATTCCTTCAACAAGTTTAGTCAACACATATTTGCAGACAATACTTGCTTACCTCAAAATTTGTTATTAATTTAGAGATTTCAAAGCTAAGATGGAAGGGAAAAGGCTCAGATAAAAAGTAATTTCAGGAGCCACAAAGATGCTATTTCCCCAGAGATATTCTCTCACCACATACAGGTGATTAAAGATTGCTTTGGGGAAGGTCCAAGGCCCTCCCTACTATATATAGGCTGAGCAAGGTATCCCTCCAAAGAGAATGGGTTCCAAAAAGCCAATACATGGAGTAAGGATATATCCTGGTGCCACTGCCAGTGGTCCCGCAGTCTGCCCCAGCCGTACAACAGCCACCCACATTCAGAGGGAGTAGTTTGGACCTATGCTATTTCCTTCCCTGTCTGGCTGGAGTTGGTGAGCTACCATTAACTCAGGTAAACTGTTTCAGTGGGTGTCCTCGCCTTTGTCTTGATTGTCCTGTCCCCAGAAACAAAGAACAAAAGTTAAATCACAGACTTAAAGAACACTTCCAGACCACCCACCTTGACTTTACTAAATTCAGTTTTTTGAAAATGCTGAGCTCAGTAAAATTGGGCTAAAACGCTGGTGAATAAATATGTTTTGTTTGAGGAGGCAGAAAGGCAAAGAGTAATAGATGTTTACGCAGAACTACAGTGCTGGTCCACAGTACTGGTCGCCTCCACTGTCTTAGCTTTTTAAATCAAGAACAGAACTCAGGTTTTGCTTTTTTCTTAGTCGTTTATATAAACATGCTTAATGCGGGACACTGAAGCTGCCATCTTTTTTTGAAACACTATTATATGTAAGATTTGATCTGACTTACCCTCAGTGAAGAACCAATAAGCATAAATTAGAAAAGAAAGTCCACATTTACTTGAGTTTCCATCCATCCCTAAGTAATATAATACAATACAATATATAACTGTATGTATACTGCAAAATAGTCATTGAGGGCAAAAAATATAAATTGGAAAAATATCCCATGATCCTCCAAACAACTATTTATTCAGTTATTTGTTTATTTATTTTAAATAATGTATTAGTTTTGCATTGTTAGGATATAGTCCAGGTTGTACCATGTGTACAACTTTCTGTCCTTGTTTTTACCTAGGAGAGTTCAAGCATCATTTTCTGTCATTCGAAATTACTAACATTTCAAAGGCTACATTAAGAATTCATCATGAGGAACTAGACAGATGGCTCAGTCATTAAGAACACTTGCTGCTCTTGTAGAGGACTAGGGTTCAATTCCCAGAACCAATATGATGGCTCACTACTGTCTGTAACTGCACTCCCAGGGTATACAATGACCTCTTCTGACTGCCAAGGTAGATATACATACATGCATATATACATACATACTCAAACATTTAAATAATAAAATAAATAAATTTTTAAAAGATTTTGAAAAGAAGCCATCACAGAGCTCAGCAGTATGCGCTTAGCCTTTATGAGGTTGGGTTCAATCTCTGAAACAATTCACCATTAAAAACAAAGAAGTTCTCAGCACTTGGAAGCAAGATTGTCAGGAGTTCCAGGCCAGCCTGGTCTACATGAGACCATGCTTCCATGTCCCCACTCCCAACCCAAGCATTCTTATACAAGAAAAGAAGATGTTTCTTCTGATGGCTGAAGCTGTCTTTGATTTGCTGATACCAGACAGCAAATAGGTAGTAGATCCAGCTCAATGGAGGACAGACGCTAGTCAACTCCATGAAGTGAGAGACATCTGGAGGAGATTAGATGGAACAAACTAAAATCTCATTCTATGCTTGTATGGCCCTCAGAGTATCATGCCTAAAATACAATTCATCCTATACTTCAGTGGGTATTCCACATCCGTATCGAATGGTAAATCACTCAGAACCATATATTTGAGGGATTATCTCCCCCCCTCCCCACCGGGGAAATATTTAATATTATTACAGAGCAGAAGACTCTGCGAAACCTCAGTTCATCTTGTCAGCTCTAAGAACTATCATCAGTTGACATCTAGGAGCTCAGTACCATGTGGCCATCCCTATGTGCCATCATTCTTCCCCTCCAACGTATGAGTTCAACCAACCTGATGTTCTTTCCTTAAAGAATTTTAAAGCAGATGTGGTGGCCCTGCCTATAATCCTAGCACTGGGTCGGGGGGAGGTTGAGGTTGGTCATCCTTGGCTAAAAAGCAAGTCCAAGGCCAACCTGCACTACATGAGATCTTGTCTCAAAACAATAAAAGAAAAAAAGACATCGTCGTATGTTATATTACCCAAACTATTTTGTTTTTAGCTATAATCTTTTGTCAACTAGAAATCTAGGAGACAAATGAGGGTCAAAAGCATTTGAGTCAAAGCCAAGAGAACCCTGCCTGCACATCAACTGTGTAGACCCAAGGATGCTCCAAAGAGCCTCGAAAGCCCAACACAGGCCACTTTGCAGACTGCTAACAAGTGGATGGCTGAACTGTACACAATGTACCAGTGTTACACAGAGTCTGGGGTTCAGAGTGGAGCAAAGAGCTGTGGTCCTTCCCAGTCTACCCCATCACAAAGAGATGTGGTCCTTCCCAGTCTACCCCATCACAAAGCTGAGCCTCAGAAGCTCCGCTAGTTGTCAGGGCACACAGGTGTTGTTGTTGTTGTTGTTGTTGTTTTCAGAACTAAATTTACATAAACTTATTCACATAAACTAACAGCACCATCTGACTCCATTCTTGAGAACACCGTATGCCAGTCCCCAGATGCTCCCACCCAAACTGTAAGCCTGCTGCTTTTTACACCAAGAAGTCTAAAGAACCAACAGACTTTTCTTTCTTCCATTCTTCCTTAGTGCTGTCTGAATGTGCTGAAGGTTTCTCTGCTGAGGATGTAGGGGCTATGGGATGGGAGCATTACAAAAAAACACAGGCCTAAACTTGGTTAATTAAAGAGGTACTTCAGTAGGCTACCCTCCAAAAAGAAACAAGAGAGATTTGGGGAGTAAAGCCATAACGCGCTTAAGTGCTAACTCACCCATGAGGCCTTTTGCTCTGAGACTCTACCAAATAACACCAGAGCTCTGTGACCAGAAAAAGCCTCTTGGGACACCTAAGGTCTGGGACCTTTTGGACATAAACAATTTTTTTCTCTTATTCAAATAATAACTTTCATTTTGGAAGTATATAAAGTAAGTTATAAGGCAGTTTAACATCAGCCACATTCCCCTTCGTCCATGTCAGTGCATGGGGCCAACAATGTCCTACCTAACACTGTCCCCTCCCTCTTTGTCCAGGCCAACTTCTGTTATGGGTTAACTTGGTATCAGCAGAAAAGGTAAGCTGATGCTACTAAGGCCCTCAGAATGGGTCTTATTTAGAAAAAAGTTCTTTGCAGATAGTGTTACCATTGGGTTGTTGAGGTGAGATCTGGTTAGTTTGTCCAGTGTCTTTATAAAACTTTATAAAAGGAACTTGGATGCAAAATCAGACATGTATAAAAGGCAGATACTGCAGGAAATGTGGGGCAAACCCACGCACCAGCCAGGGAGGGCCTGGGACTATCAGAAGCCAGGTGGGCTGTACGAACACAGGAACCAGCCCTAACTCCATGTTGACGGCAGAATTCTAACTACCAGAACTGTGAGCTAGGAAGCTGTGCTGATGCCACCCAGTTAGTGGCACATTGTTAGTGCAGAGCTAGGGACCAATTACAACTAGGGAGGATGGAGGCGCCACACCTCTGACTGTTCAGACACCATCACACCCAGGTGTGACCATGCAGAGTCATTTTTGACAGTGGCAGGGCAGTAGAAGTCTGCCAGTGCATCTCTGGAAATGTCTGCTCCAGTGAGTAGCAGGAAAATGATGGGGGGCTGTGAGATTTGGAGGACTAGGGTTGTGGAACTTCCCTCAGGTCTTCAGGAGCATCAAGCTATGTCCACAGCCCCTGCAGAGCCTCCAGACTGTGAAACTTTCAGTTGAGGCAGGAAGCAAAGCCAGCAGAAAGAATATCTACTCCAAGGTGAATGAGCTTGTGCGACTCTGTATTTAATTCAGGAAATGAGGAGAAATTGATCAGGTCACATCATCTCTACACATAATCAATTCCCATCCAGATTAGTAAATTAGGAAATACTTCAAACTGTAGAAAACTTTGCCACAAAATGTAAAATCCAAAAATGTTGCATGTTTGAGCCATCATGTAAGGAGTCTTTGTCATCTATTATATTTCCTGAAATTCTAGGTTAAATAACATCCAGAAGTTTCTTTTGGATTCCTGGGGACTCAGCATCAGGGCCTTCCTCTGCTGAGGCAGAAGGTTTCAAACAGGGATGACTTTGTCCTTGTCAGGGAAACATTTGATTATGTCTAGAGACACAATGGTTGTCTCAAATTGGGACTGAGGGTTGCCCTGGGATCTAACAGGCAGAGGCTAGGACACTGCTAACACCCTACAACACACAGGACACTACCACCACCTGCCACACACACACACACATATACACACATAAACACAGATATAGAGTCACACATATATACACATGCACTCATATATACACATGCATATATATGCACACACACAAATATATATACAACCACAAATACACAGCACACATATACACACACATATATATATATACACAAAAATGCATATACATATGCATTATCCTATACAGAGCTAGGTGTGAGGGTGCACACCCAGGAGGCAGAGACAAAAAGATCATGAGTTCAAGAATAGTCTGGCTTCATAAGACCCTCTCTTAAAAAAAAAAAAAAAGACTCCGCAGTCTAAATATCAACAGTTCCACAGTTAAGAATCCCTGCTCTAAGATATAGTATAGCTTTTAAAAGAGAAAATTAAATTTTGCCAGAAGCAGACATTCAAGGGAGAAGTAGAAAGGACTTAGTGAAGAAGTGGAGGCGGTGACCTAAGTTCCACTGAGAATTCACTTCTAGAAGAGGGAGAATGGATAGCCACGGAGTAAACAAGAAGAGCAATGTAAGAATGCACACGAAGCAGGCAGTGTGCCAGGCCAAGCCTGCAGGGCCTTCACATGGCTGGCTGCCCGTGGCCGTGGCAGCTGGCAGCGAGAAGCAGCCCTCCACAAAGACCCGTCGATTTGCAAAGCGTCCGTTCTTCGAGAACATTTCTAAGACAATGTGCAAAATCCATTTTCTCCCGATTTTTCTTGAAGATGAGTCACGCAAGAGACCAGCCACGTGCTTGACTGGGGGGCTTTTAAATGGGAAGCACAGCTATTGAGAAAAATTACAGGGTAGGGGAGCTGAGATAAACCCAATGAAAGGCAATAAAATGTGTGGGGAGAACATTAACCACCAATGCATATGTATTTCCACTCAAGACATCTTCCTCAAGTTCCTCCCAGCTCTGGAAATGATTTAGTGCCTCAGCTGGCTTCCAATGTATAAACTGAGTCACGGGAAAAAGCGCTCTTACCCTCAGCGATAAGTACACGCTTACAGGGTACAGTTCAAGTCTAAAAATGCTGTGCACTGGGCTAAGAAGGCCATGAGTATTACTAGTAGAGCATGCGTGGATTTTAGGTTGATTATTATTTATTGATTGATTTTTAAATTTACAAGTGCATTCCTAAACTAACTTTTTGTTTAAAAAGTCATTGTGGGGCTGGTGAGAGGGCTCAGCCGGTAAATCACTTGCATTGAAAGGACCAGGACCTGAATTCAGTCAGCAGACCCTACATAACAAAAGCAGGGCATGGTAAAGTGGAGACAAGCAGATCTCTGAGGCTCCTGGTCAGGCAATATAACCTACTAGTGATTTTCAGACCAGTGGAAAACTCTGTTTCAAGAAAAAAAAAAAAAAAAAAAAAAAAGAATGGTACCTGAGGAGCAATATCAACCCAAGGTCAACTTCTAGCCTCCACAAAGAAACACGCAAACACACACACACACACACACACACACACACACATTCACACACCACATTCACTCAAAAATAAAAATCAAATTTATTGTGTATATTTAAGGTCTATAAAAACATTTCAAGATCCATATTTAGTAAATATCTTGGAACAGGTTAGTGCACATAGCATCTCCTCTATTACTTTTTTTTTTTTAACTACAACATGGATGGACCTAGGGGACATTGCCAAGTGAAAGAAGCGGGACGTGGAAAGAGAAATATTGCATGAACTTCCCTATATGCAGACGCTTACGAAGGAGGAGCAGGGTCAAATATAAAGCAGTAGACGATAAAGCCATAGGTACTCAGGACAGCAGGGGGAGGAGATGGGGGAAACACAAAACACAGCGCCCACCTGTGGGCAAGTGACACGGAAAGACGACGGAAAAGCATGCGTGTCTCCTTTGAAGTGAGTTTAAGAGCTAGCTATAGTGGGAGGCTATGCACGAGCGTGATGCCATTTACCTTCAAGCCTCATGAACCAGAGCACACAACGTCCTTTGAGGCTGACGATCCCCACAAATCTGGGCTGAAGTCACCACTAAGCAGATCTTTGTAGATGAAGCACGGATCTACTGGAACCTGAATGACCCCTTTGACTAGTTATTGAATAGGTCTCCTCAATGGCTCTCCTGGGCCTCAGCACAGGGTGCAGAAGACAGAAGGAGGGGAGGAGACGCAGCAGTAACAGTTAACATTTGTTGTTTTGATTTTTCCAGACAGCATGTTAATGAACATATAGCAATTGTTCCATTGACTGCCACTAATAAACAATAATTTTATGAGGCAAATACTGGTAACTTATTTCCTAGCAAGACTTGGCCTGACCTAACCCTACAGGACAGCAGACCCTCAATGACTCGGGCTATTTAAACTCCATTCACCCCCTCTGGAGTGGTTCACAGGTTCCGCTGGAGCACAGTAAGTGCAGCTGGCAATGGGGTACAGTCTAGACCCATTGTGGAGAACTGGAGAACTGTGCACGGTTGATATATGGCTTTGTTATATATTTAGTTTACAAGCCCCTGATTACCCTAAATTTGAAAACACACTGGCGAGTGCAGTTGAATAGGCCTGCAATTCTAGCCCTCAGGAGGCCTTATAAATGAGGTGGGGGGGTGTTTCCTGTGGGTTGGAAGACAACTGAGTTATATAATCAAACTGTACCTCAAAAACACCACTCACTCCCCAAAATATGACAAGACTTGATGAACTCAAAGAGTTTTACAGCTTTGAACAGGAACTGTGAACTTTGTACTAGTTGCTAATAAGATGAGAAAGTAGAATCTAAAAAGCCGGGAGGGCAGGCCACTGATAGAGCTGCCTTCTTCCAAGTGTGAGAGTCTGGGTTCCATCTTCTGTACTGAAAAATAAATAAATAAATAAACCACTGGGGCTGGGGAGATAGCCCCATGGTTAAAGTGCTCACTGTGTAAGCAAGAGGGCCAAATGCAGGACTCCAGAATCAAGAGTAAATGTCAATGACTGTGGGTCTGGTGGCTTGCCTGTAATTGTAGCCTTGAAAGGCAGAGACAGGACTTTCTAGGGCAAGCTGTCTAATGAGGAACTCTGGGGTTGACTAGAAAGCCTGTCCCAAAGGAAGACTCCTGATATGTACCTCCAACCTCCACAGGCCCATGTACCTGCATGGCCCCAGAAATATGCATCAGATACAAACACACTGCACACAGACACATGCAAGCAGATATATACACACCACACAGAGACACATGTAAATAGTACATACATACAACACACAGACACATGCAAATAGGTACATACACACCACACACAGACACATGCAAATAGTACATACACACCACACACAGATGATGTGGGATTCCCCTCTGTATGCTATGAATATGTTTTATTACCACTGGTTAATGAATAACAGCCAATAGTTTAGAGAGTAAAGCTAGGAGGGAAATCCAAACAGAGATATATAGAGAGAGTAGGCAGAGTCAGGGAGATGCCATGTAGCTGCCAAAGAAGACAGATGCTGGATCCTTACCAGTAAGCCACAACCTTGTGCCAATATATAGATTAATAGAAATGAGTTAATTCAAGGTATAAAAGCTAGCTAGAAATATAACTGAATCATTGCCCAAATACTGTTGTAATTACTATAGTTTCTGTGTGATTATTTGGGTCTGAGAAGTTGGGAAATGAATGAGCAGTCTCCACCAACAAATGGCATGCCAATGTGGGACAAATACAGCCACATAAAAACTGAGAGAGCTTGGGAAGGAATTCTAGACACAAAAGAACAGAGTTAAGCACAGCTTCTTGGCAGCCTCATTTTTTCAGATACACTCTGTTTGCTGATAGCAAGTAGAGGCATGGCTCCTTTAAGAGAAGCCTTCCTGACTCAGTGTTAGCAGCAAAAAAATTGCATGGTTTCCTTAAGATCTGGCTTCCTGGTTCATGTTGGAAGAACAAACTCTGTCTCTTTCAGAAGGTCCTGCACTTAAATGGGGTCTGTGGGCAGTGTGTTACAAATTCCTTAATGGTGATATAGACCTGCTGTGTCCCTGGAGCTGGGGCAGTGAGCATGGCTTACAGAGCTGGTACTGAATGGACCTCTGTCATGTTGAACTGGGCAGTGCCAAAAGGCAAAGCAGCCTTAGTTCTAGCCATGCTGCTTAGCATTTTAAGAAGCCCTCCTGGTCAGAAAATGATTACAGATATGCAATAAAGACAGATTCAGATGAATAAAAAAAAGACCTCTGAATGGGTCACAGTGTTGGATAAATATACATAGACTTGTGAGAGAGAGCAAAAAGAATGTAGACAGAAAGAGAAGTAAATGGTTTTTAAAAATTTTTAAAAAGCCTTTAAAAATGAGTAAAAGTAATATAAAAGAGTACAGACAGTCATAGATTAAAGAAGTAAAGAAAAATAAGCCACCTCAAGATGGAATATACACAGAGTCTGGATTATGTATATTATTGTATTTTGTAAATGAGTTAACTACAGAGAAAAGTTTCATTGTACAGATGGCTAAGCTAAACCAACATAAAGGTATCTTGACTTAAAGATTTGGGTCTAAGGATTTGTTGCTTTGAAAGAGAGGCTCTGCTTTTGTTTCCACAGAGGATGATACAAAGTTAAATTATATTAAATATTGTATCATGTATGCTTCTACCTCTGTTTAAAACATTGTTTATGTATTGATATATGTTTACCATATTGCAGTGTACATTACTACCTCTGATCAAGATACTTATACATTGTTTACATTTGAAGGTCATTGTCCTCATTTATTGCACAGTTATTTATTGTCTTAGTCTTTAAGTTAGATAGGTATTGAGAATTATAGATCAATAGTCATCTATTTTTGTCATATTTATAATTAGACTAATTAGGTTCTTTAAATACATAGAGATTATATTCAGTATAGATAGATAATCTTCAACCTCTTCAAAGAGCTGTAGAAAATGGCCTTTAATCTAACTTAGAGTTCCGTGGTAGTGAGACACAATCGCTCCTGACAACACCGATCTATTCCCGAGAGAATGTTAAGCACCAAAGACACTCCACCTGGAGCCTTTCTTCTTGGCAGAACTGGCCTTTGGGCAAAGAAATGCCCATACCTCAATCACTGATAGAGATACAGATTATCCATAAATGGATAAAAAAGGACTGTCATATCCTGCCAAGACAGGGTAAGATAGTTTGGAAAAGTTTCTTGCCTTTAAAAATGGTATGTCAGTTACGTTACGCCTTAGCCAAAGTTGGTTACTTCAACAATGAGACTTTGGGTGATTGCCCAGGTAGTCAGTTGTCTCTGTCATTTGTTGCACATTTTGAAAGTTTCTCAATTGCACTTCCTGTTCACTTAAGTAATATTGTTTCCCTTCTCAGATCTTTGGAGTTGAAGATTAGATAATTATAGTTACCTTCTTCATGATTTAGCCAAGCTTAATTTCAATGCAATATTTAAACTCCTTAAAATAGAATGTTTAGTAAAACTTTTGTTATTAGTTCCTTGCTTGATACTGTTTATTGTTTGTAATTTTATATTTGGTATCTGTTCCTATAGTATATAGTTGTATTGGGTTTGGATTGATCTTGTTTAGACAAAAAGGGGAGATGATGGGGAAGCTCTATCAACCAATCACATCTAATTAAGGCATGGCTACCTGCAGTGGAGGAGGAAAAACCGGAAGAAGTAAGGTGCACGCTCTCTCTGCGCGGTGCCCGCTGGACATATAGGAAGTCAGACTTCCCACCCTTGTAGCATGAGTTTTCCCCTTATAACCATTAAAGTATAGTTATTATTCTTGAGCTGGCCTAGTTATTCATCATACTGACCAAATTCATTATAATGAGGACCTATGGATTCCTTCCAGACTGATGTGGTTTGATGGACCAAGAGCCCCTGAAAGGTCTTCATGTACCCCTAAAAATATTTCACCCAACAAACAGGAAGTAGTTTGGAGAAAACTATGTACAAATTCATAAACTTTCTAAGAAGGTGGGGGAGATGACATAGAAATGGATACCTTGCATTGGTATGGACTTTGAACTATTGATACAAATTTAAGGTCGATTTGTTACACTATGTGTATGTATATTTCTACTCTTGTTTAAGGTATTATGTTTATAGAGCTCATTTAAAAATATAATATATAATTAAGAAATACAGGTTAATAGATAGTCATCTATAATAATCAAACTTTTAGTCATGGTAGTTAGGTTTTCTAGATGTACAGAGTCATATTTCAGTTAGATAGATAATCTTCAGCATTCCAAAGACCTACAGATTATGGCATTTAAAAGGTTTTAAGAACTTGGTCTTATCTCAATAATGAGATATTTCTGCTTCTGGCAGCGCTGATTACTTCAAGAGGATGATGGGCATCAAAGAGGTTCCTTATGGAGTTTGCTAGCCATTTTGGCAAGAAACTGCTCTTGCCTAAACTGCTTAATGGATGCTGCATGAACTGCATGCAGGACCCACAGAAAAATGACTGCTGAACTTGCTTAAAGGTGAGACACTCTTTCAGGGTTCCTGCTTCATGAAAGAGTCTGCCAGACACTCTGCAGGACACAGAAGAAAGCAACTGATGAATTTTGCCATTACAAGACAGAACAGATCTTCAAATTTTCTGCTTCGTGGAAAAGTCTGCTGTATACTATGGGCCTGTAGGCTGAAGATGGATGCCCCAATGGTACAGAAGAACTTCGGATAAATGTCCAGGCAGCAAGATGTCTCTGTCATTTCTAGAGTTTTAGAAGTTGCTTACAATGTACTTCCTGTTTACTTAGGTAATATTATACCCTTCTGGGGTCTTTGAAGAGTTGAAGACAGATAGCTATAGTTTTCCTTGGTTATAATAAAAGATAAATTAGATATGAAACTTTAGACTCACAAAAGTAAAATAGATGATAGTATATTTTCTTTAGTTTTGTCATATACAAATAGACTAAATATTGTAACTGTAATTCTTGCTTGAACCTGTTGTTATATGTAATTTTACTATGTTAAAGTTTAAAACTTCCTTTTATTTAGACAGAAAAAGAGAGGTGATGTGGGATCCCCCTCTGTATATTATGAATATGTTTTATTATCATTGGTTAATGAATAAAGCTGTTTCAGCTTTTTTAGCAGAGTAAAGCCAGGCAGGAAATCTGAACAGAGATATAGGGAGAGAATAGGTGGAGTCAGGGAGAGGCCATGTAGCTGCCGAAGGAGACAGATGCTGGAGCCTTACCAAGAAGCCACAGCTTTGTGCTGATACATAGATTAATAGAAATGGGTTAATACAAGATATAAGAATTGGCTAGAAACATAGCTGAATCTTGGCCAAACAGTGTTATAATTAATATAATTTCTGTGTGACTATTTGGATCTGAGCAGTCGGGAACGAATGAGCAGTCTCAGCCAACACACAGACACATGCAAGCAGATACACACACACCACACACAGACACATGCAACTAGGTACATACGGACCACACACAGACACATGTAAACAGAAATACACACACCACACATAGACACATGCAACTAGGTAATACAGACCACACACAGACACATGTAAACAGATACACACTCACCACACACAGATACATGCAACTAGGTACATACAGACCACACACAGACACATGTAAACAGGTACACACTCACCACACACAGATAAATGCAACTAGGTACATACAGACCACACACAGACAGATACATACACACCACACAGAGACACATGGAGGCAGGGAATGGAGAAGGAAGAAAAAAAGAAACAGAAAAAGTCATTGAAAAATCTCAGAAACCATGATCTCAGAGTCTTGCCAGAGCTCACGCCACCATGGCTAAATGCAGGAGAAACAGGGCTCCACATGGACAGCTCCAACTCCATCCGTGACTCAGGTCATCCTGTGTCCATCTAAATGTGGCGCAAACATGCTCCATTGTATATTAACTAATTCCAAGACATGGCTGCTGTGTGCTGAGTGACTGCTGAGGAAGTTGTAAGGGGGCGTGACCTACTCACCCTTTTCTTGCTCTCTTCCTGGATGTGCAGCTCCCGAATCCTCTCCAATATGGCATCCTCTGTGGACCCAGCCATGTCCAATCCGCTGCAAAGGACCTTTGCGAGTTTCTCCCGGAAGGAGGAGATCTGGCTTTGCGAGCCTGCAGCTGCATCCCTACTGGCCTTCAAGCTCAGGTCCAGCTGCTGGCAGTTTGTCCTCAGCTGGTTCAGCTCTTGCTTTGACGCCTCCCAGGCTCGCTGTGCAGCAAGCAGCCTTTCTTGGAAGAGCTTAGCTTCTCTCTCTAGGACTGTTTTGGCATCCACAGCACTGAGCAAGTCCTGAAAGATTACAGAATGAAAATAGTAAAAGGTATATCTGCATTTGATGAGGTCTTCATTTACCTCACCTACCTGTGGTTCCAAGGACTTAGGGTTAGGTGTGCATTACAGTTCTAGTTTCAAAATCTCTCCATGTCTTCATGAAGTTATTAAATAAAGTTGTTTGGGCTGCAGAGATAGCCCATTGGTTAAAAACTCTAGCTGCCCTTCCAGGGGACCCCAGTTTGATTCCCAGCACCCGCGCAGTGTCTCAGAACCATCTAGAACTCCAGTTCCAGGGGATCTGACACCCTCTTCTGACCTCCACAGGCCCCACGGGTGCATGAGGTTTACATTCATACATGGAAGCTAAACACACACATACATAAAAGTAATCTTTTTGTTAAAAAAAAAACTATTTGAGATACTTAGCATGTAACTAGGTTGGTAGCCTGCTTGTCTAGTGAAGGGCCCAAGAATAAGAATATAAAAATGTAGATTCCAGACATAAGAATGTAGAAATAAAGAAATATAAAGCTGTAAGCCTAGGAGAATGAGAGCAGACTGTCAGCAGCTTTTAGTAACAGTGGGTTACTCCGCTTTACAACCCATAGCTCTGTTTATAAGACAGAAGCATCGCTCTGCAAACTGAGAGCCTAACACCCCCACCCCCTATTCCCCAGCCCCCACCCATCCTTGATTAACAAGGGATGTGAGCTGAGTTAACCTTTAGGAGATAGATAAACATAACCTCTGGGTTACGCATTTATCCCTGCTATGTGAAACTGGCAGCATCAAAGAGGAGAGCACAGGGCTTCAGTAAACACCACCTGGAAGTACCAAGGAAGACAACAGATTAAGTATAAACGCTAGTTTCAGTGAAAAACTCTGTTAGCTAAGATTGTAAAGTAAGGCAATCTGTATCTGAGTTTTACCTCGAGATTGTAAAAATTCCTTTGTTAGACCTAATGCTTGGTACATCTTACTATAAGAAGGTGGGTTCAAAAACCAACCTTTGCCAACAGCCTAACAAAATCCATCTCTGGCTATGGTCTCAGCTAGCTTTTTGTGCCTCCATGGAGATTTTTTTTTTATTTTCATTTTTTTCGTGTAATTTGGTTTTACTGGAATAAAGTTTGCTTCTGGTTTATTAGACGTTAGTGGTCTGTCCCCATCATTGAGCGACCCCCGCGGACCCAACATCTAGCATGCACAAAGTTCTGTATTCTAGCCCACACATCACAGGAAATAGCCCTAGGCTCTGGCCCTGATAACACAGAAAGTCAGACACAGTGTGTACAGCTGAAAACCCAACAACAAGGAGGTGGATGCACCATCCTCTGCTACACAGCAAGTTTGGGGCTACCCTGGGCTACATGAGTCACCATTTCAAAAGGAAAAAGAAAAAAACTTATGAAGATAGTGGCTGCTTTAATCCTGTTTTATAAACTAGCCTGGTGGTCTCTTAACAGTGTCACACCACAGAGGAGAGCTGGGTCTTCCTTCCAGTTCGCTGACTAACTTTTCTCTCAGAAAGAGAAAACAAAAACTAATAGATCTGAAGAAGAGGGACTGGAAGACTGGCTCTGTGTATTGTGGGGAGGGGCATGCGTTTGAAAGGAGGCGATAAGAGCCACACTTAGAAAAATACCATATGTATTCATAGATGAAGAAAAATAAAATACAGGGCATAGAGATGTACGCCTACTTCTTCAATTAATCAAGTGCCAAAACACACAAATCTGCATCGAATAAGAGCAAACAACTGTTTAACCTGCCTTACAATACAGTCTGTCTCTTATTTAAAATAGAATGCTAGGGGCAAAAGGCACAGACAACATCCTTAGCACAGAATCATCCAGCTGGGCCAGTAACATTTCTGGCTGCTAGTTAAAACATAATTATCGTTTTTACATTAGGAATATTCTTTAAAGGGAATTTATCTCCACCAACAGCTAGGAGACAGGAAAGGGGATAAGCTGAAATGCTACTTCCTATTTCATAGAGAAAATATAACATCTTCCCTTTTTTCTTATGGATTCTAAATTAAACAAAAAACAAACACATCAACAAGGAAGTCTCAGTAATCAGTTGGAAAGAAAAGCCACGCAGTGGGAAGGCAGTGAGAAAAGCCACGCAGTGGGAAGGCAGTGAGAAAAGCCACGCAGTGGGAAGGCAGTGAGAAAAGCCACCCAGTGGGAAGGCAGTGAGAAAAGCCACCCAGTGGGAAGGCAGTGAGAAAAGCCACCCAGTAGGAAGGCAGTGAGAAAAGCCTGCCCCTTGCAGGGTAAATAACTCTTCATGGAGCTTATTTTGTAAAACGCTTTGCTTTTTAGGGTCCAGGTTTCCCCTTTTTCTCTTGAGAAAACCCTTAAAGTAAAGCCCACAGTCCCTCAGCAAAGACACCATAACTTTAGCGTTTACAGATTCTCTTCAGACAGGAACATGGTATCTGCCCACTTGTGCAGTGTTGGTAGCCAGGAGGGGTGTCGGTGACCATCAACCAGACTCATGTTTTTACTCAGAAAACTAATGCCCTACACTCAAAGACGCAAGGATAGAAGGTAACCTGAATGATTTCAGAGTTCCAAAGCCATATAGAATATGACATATTAGCTTGCATATAAAAAGAAGCCTCCTCATGCAAAAGCGGGAATCTCTTATTGCCAGTAGTGATATCTGAAAGCAGCTATTCACAAAAAGCCTTTAAAATACAATTTTTTAAAATATCAAAGCAAGATGGCTCAGTGGGTAAAGGCGATTGCCACCAAGCCCAAAGACCTGAGTTCAATCCTCAGGTCCCAAATGGTGGAAGCAGAGAACCAATTCACCTGCATGTTGTCCTCTGACCTCCATGAGTGCACATAGCATGCTAGCAATACACACAAAAATAAATACAACATGATTTTTTTTTATTTAAATCTATTAGATGCTAGAGTATGGTGGACTTACAATTTGGAGCAGATTAATCAAATGTCATCCAACACCAAAAGAGCATCAAATGCAATTAAAATACTTCAGCTTTTAAAAATGCTTCTAACCTACTATCTACTACCAACTTAGTCTAATACCCTAAAACAGTGGTTCTCAACCTGTGGGTCACCCGACCCCTTGGTGGTTGCTTATCTGATATCCTGCATATCAGATATTTACGCTACAGTTCACAACAGTAGCAAAATTACAGTTAGGAAGTAGCAACAAAATAATTTTACGATTGGCGGGGGTGGGGGGAATCACCACAACAGGGGAAACTATACTACAGGGGTCTAGCATTAGTAAGGTTGAGAACTGCTGCCCTAAAACAAAGCACTGCCTCTTTTTAAATCCAAGCACCCGTCATAATGTTTAATTAAAATCACAAGAGTAGTTTGGTTGTATTTTTTTCTGGAAATATCCGTCCCAGTGCACTCTAAGCTGTTTCTCTATGAAATAAAGGAGTGGGCGCCAGCAGCAGACCTTGGGGACAGCCATGCCCCGGCGCTCTAATTAATCACTCTGGGATTCAGCCACATGATTCTACTGGAAATAGATGTCCTCAGGACTGTAAATGCAATTACCTTTCCAGTCCCCAGGAGCAAATGCCGGACTGGAGTCTGGTTGCATGGCTACCTCAAGGATGCCCTGAAGCATGAGACATGAGGTGACATGAACATGGCTAGGCATGACCTGGTGGCAACTGTCAGACCACACTGACATGGGAGAAGAAAAAAACAGCTTCTTTCCCAGAAAGCTCACAAGTGACCTCCACTGAGGATACATCTGCAAATAAGGGCAGGCCCTAGGCGTAAGGCAATGCTTAAAACATTTTGTAATAATTAACAAATCTTACTGGGTGTGGTGCTACATGCTTTTAATCCCAGCATTTGGGAAGCAGAAGCATGTGGATCTCTGTAAGCTCAAGGCCAGCCTGGCCTACATTAGCAAGTTCCAGGACAGGACTACATGCAGGGATCCTATCTCAAAAAATATCAAGACAGTAGTAGTAGTAGTAGTAGTAGTAGTAATAAAAATAATAATAATAATAAAGAAATCTTTAAGCTCAGTATGGCTAAAGTCAGCAAATGAATAATAATGACTTCACCATTACATTTAACAAAATCATGTACAAATAACAGAAAGTGTTCAATGAAAGGCAAAAATCTATCTGAAGAAAAAAAAAGTCTTTCAATAGCTTTGTGTAGAGAGGGCTCAGCGGGTAAAGTGCCAGTCTCAAAATCATAAGAACCTTGAGTTTGAATTCCCAGACCTCACATGAAAAAGCCAAGAGGTCTGCTGGATGGGGAAAAAATATATAGATCGCCAGAGTTGGCAGGGCAGCCAGTGTGACCTAATCAGTGAGCTACAGGTTCACAGAGAGGTCCTGTCTCAAAAATAAGGTACTGCGCAGAAGAGGGAGAGAGTCTCCATCAATCGCCAGCCTCCACAGGCACACAAACACATATACAATCATGCATGATATACATGCACACACAAATACATACACATTCATGAAAGACATATACATACACACAAACACATATGTTGTGGAATATTATTTTGACTAGGCAAAGATGTGTTACATTAGTTTATGCTATGGAATATTACTTTAACTGTATAAAGATAGATGGGTTACATTAGTTTACGCTATGGAATATTACTTTAACTGTATAAAGGTGTGTGTTACATTTGTTTCTGCTGCCTCTGTTAATGATGTAAAGATGTGTTGCATTTGTTTCACCTTGCCTGCCTAAGGCACCTGATTGACCTAATTAAAAAGCTGAACAGGGCTGGTGGACAGATAAATAAGAGGAGGAATATAGAAAAAGAAGGATGAAAAAGATTGAGGGAGAAAGAAAGGGAGCTGCCTGGGCCCAGACAGGCAGCTGCCAGTCAGCAGACACAGAGTAGGACCTAGAGAGAGAAAAGGTAAAAAGCCCGAGACTAAAGGTAGATAAAGAGAAACAGGTTAATTTAAGTTAAAAAGAAAAAAAAGCTAGCAAGAAACAAGCTTAAACTAAGGTCAAGCATTCATAACTAATAAGTCTCCGTATCATAATTTGGGAACTGGTTGAAAAAAACTGGTATGCGCATACACATTCATGCATGACACACAGGCACAATTGATTCCTATCATGAACTTGCTAACTACAATATGGACTTATATAATGCCTGAGATCAAATTATTTTTTGAAAATACAATTAGTTCTTGTCGAGGTGGGAACTTCTGGCTGAACCTTAATCTCCCCAATTCTAAACTAATTACATAAATTTTAAAAGTCAGTTGTTTAATTCTGCCCACCGCAGTTGAGATTAATAAATAAGTCCTGCAATTTCCCACACGCAGGCACACTTGTATAAACAGGGACAACTTGGGTATAAATTTTTCATATAATACATAACAAAATGTAATATGCAAATATCTTTTAAAACTACAATTCTATTCCAAAAAATATAAGTATAAGCTAAATTATTAAGTATGGAAATGACAAATATTCAAAATTATTCAATTAGATTATGGTTATGTATCACCGAGTGACACTATACCTTACAGAACAATGAGTAGAATTGTCTGCTGACACAGGACTAACCATAGATTTTTTTGAAAGCAGCATTACTTCTTTTATTTGGATACAAATTAAAATTAAATATCTTAAACATGATGTAATCACCTTAAAATCTCTAGGAAGCCAGGCACGGGGGTGCACACTAACAATCCTAGTTTTAACAAATTTTTGTAAGAAGAGCTTACTCTTGTGTCTTTGGTTTTCTTGGTTTTTGCCTTGTTGAGACGGAGTCTTTCTTTGTAGCTTTAGCTGGTCTAGAACTTACAATGTAGACCAGGCTAGCCTTTAACTTTAATTTGCTCCTCCTGTCTCTCTTCTCTCATGAGACAGAAGAGCATGTCACCACATGCCATCAACTTCTGTAAACGTCTTAAAATCCAAGCATACCCCCCCCCCGAAGTACATAAGTGTAGTCAAGGAGGATTGTTTTGTTTACTCTAACAGATACTCAGTGGGGCAGAAGCTAAAGAACCACGTTTCCCTACAGGTGAGTTGACCTTTCCCAAATCAGAGCTAATGGCTTTGTGTATAGTGAAAAGGGCAACGGTAGCTGAAGTTTGGAAGTTTTAGCAAATTATTATTATTATTAGCAAATTATTAGCAAACTCAGCACTGGCTGACCGTGGATTTCTCTGCCCCAGCAGCCACTGTGTTCCTGGGCTACGCTATAGAGCTGCAAACACTGCCCTGGGCTGGTCAGCCTGTGCCTGAAGGACCACGGACAGTTCTTGCTGGACCTTTTCAGCAGGAAAACACGGGTTTTAACATGGCTAAGATTAGAGCCACAATAAAAAAAAATACAAAATAAAAAACATTGTATCATGTAATCTTTAAATGCTATTCTGATTTTAAATTTTTAGAATTACCCTAAAAATAAACCATCTGATAAATTTTAATAAAAAGTCAGAATGCAAACCGTGACGATGTCGATACAATCATATAATAAAAGCTAATGTAAACCGTGACCATGTCAATACAATCATATAATAAAAGCTAAGAAGTAAAAAGAGGGGGACGGGAAAAGTAAGAAGATTGAATTCTTCCTGTTTCACGACAGGGAGTACAATCAACAACCCTCTGCTGTTCCATACATCATTCTTTGGCTCAGTTGTTGATTGTTCTTTGGAGCCCCAGGAACAGCTGTAACTTTGACTTCCTCAGCAGGTGTTACATTCCTGTCTGTTTTCATGCTAATTCTTCATCTGTAGAGAAGAACTCCTTAGCCTCTTAGATAAAGTCCAAGTAAAGAGCGTTGGGAAAACCCTTGGGCTGCTTAGCCAAAGGAAGAGACCTGGAAATGGCTTCAAAACATTTACAATGTGGCCATAAATAAAAGGGATTTCAACTAAGCCTGATAGCACAGGCCTGAAATCCTAGCTACTTGCGAGGCTGAGAAGGGTCAAGGCTTGCCCTGGCTATGGAATGCATTCATATCCAGTCTTTTTAATTTAACAAGATCTGGTCTCCAAGAATTTCTTTTCTAAGTAAAGAAAGTATGTCTGAGGGTCATGTGCCTTGCATGAATGAGCCATGGGTTCAACCTGCAGAGCTGTGAAGCAGCAAGAAAGGAAAGAAAGGATAGGAGAAGGGGGGGAGAGAAGAGGAAAGTAGAGGAAGAAAGAGGAGGGGAGAGTTGGGGAGAGAGATAGGGGAGGGGAGGATATAGGAATAGGAGAGGAGAGGAGGAAGAAATGCTATTTCAGTTTACACTGTGAAATAAGACACTACCAGGATTAGGGCATAAATTGGAGAAACTCTGGTCTCAACCTCTTTTGTTGGGGAGCTGCCCCACCTGGAACTGCAGGAACATCAAAGACATCCAGCTCTGGGGAAGCTTAAGGAAGAGCTAGGCACAGGTCCTGTGAGAAATGTTAAAGCCCTTAAAGCTCTTGCCTAGAATATACCTAGTTCTCAGTCAAGCCCCAGAACTACCAAAAAATAGCTAATGAATTAGAAGAATAAAATACGCCAGGCATGGCACTCGCCTTTAACTCCAATGCCTGGGAGGAAGAGGTAGGTTGATCTCTGTGAGTTTGAGCCCAGCCTGGTCTACATAGCCCCAACTAGCTACACAGTGAGACCTTATCTCAAAATAAGTAACTAACAATAATTCATATTTCCTACGAGAGCTGGGGTCTAGATAGGAAATTACTTGAAAGTTTCTTCCAACATGGCGTGTGGTATCAGATAGCTTTAGTTTCCTCAGTGATCCGTGTCTGATCATTTCTCACTTCCAGGAACTATTTCACTTGCCTCTTCTCTTCAAATACTCTCATATTTATTTTACTCTCTAGATAAAAGTGAGTTACAAGGAGAGAGAAGTAAAAATAAATCATGTACTGGAGTCACCCTGAGTACTGCATGAATCTTACCGTGTGCTCTCTGTAGCTGTGGCTTCCACACGCATGGAGCTGGCCAACAACAGGCCAAAAATAAACAGGAAGGAAATGAAGTGCAAACCTTTCCCGCACAAATTCCTGCTAAATCGTAGTTCGTGTGCCATTTTGCTTATATTAAGTATTAGAAGTAATTTAGAGATCATCTAAAAATCTTTGAGACAATATGCACACTAAACTATAGTGTCTTACATAATGACTTGAACATCCACAGATTTTTGCAATCCACGAGCATCCTGGATTGGAGCCCCACAGATAGCAAGGAAATATTAACTATAATCTAATACTAAAAATACATATAAGTCACAGCCTTAAGTCATTTTTCCCATTTCACAGGTAATTTTAAAAGAAACCAGAAGTTCAAAGGAAAAGTTGCATGCCTGGGAGGGACTTCATAGACAAGTGATTCTGGAGCCAGAACCAAAGTCCCAGCAATAGCAGGGCAGCAGTGGCACACACTTTTAAACCCACCACTTGGGAGGCAGAGGCAGGTGGATCTCTGTGAGTTCAAGGCCAACCTGGTCTACAGAATGAGTTAAAGGACAGCCAGAGCTGCGTAAAGAACCGCTGTCTAGAAAATAAACAAACAAACCTGACAAAAGCAGCTCAAGAGAGGAAAAGTTTATTATTTTTTCCCCTGGCAGTATAAGGGTGTGGCCCACCATGTCAGGGAAGTCAATGCAGTAGAAGCTTCACACAGCTGGTCCCATAGCAAACACAATGTGCTCAGCTAGCTTGCTCCTTTTTCTAGTCCAGGATCCAAGCCTAGGGAATAGTGCCACCCATTTCTAGGGTGGGTTTTCCAATCTCAATTAACCTAATCAACATAATCTCATAAAATGCCTACAGGCTACACAATCCCAGGTGTCCCCTGAGGCTTGTCTAATAGGGATCCCTCCAAGTGTCCACTGAGGGTTGTCTAATAGGGGATCCCTCCTAGGTGTCCAATGAAACTTGTCTAATAGGGGATCCCTCCTAGGTGTCCACTGAGGCTTGTCTAATAGGGGATCCCTCCTAGGTGTTCCCTGAGGCTTGTCTAATAGAGGATCCCTCCTAGGTGTCCACTGAGGCTTGTCTAATAGAGGAGTCCAAATCCTGAGGCGCAGACAATGAATACAGCTCCTGTAGCCTGCTTCTTAACTCCTCTGCCCACCATGTTAGGCTCTGTTCTCCACACTACTTTGTTGAGGCCTTTGATTCATTTAAACTTGAGTTTTGTACATAGAGATGGATGTGGATCTATTTTCATTCTTCTACATGTAGATGTCTAATTAGGCCAGCATCATTAGTTAAATATGCTTTCCTTTTCCATTTTCCTATCAGCTAGACAGGCTTGCAACTTAAAAGAAAGATAGCTTACAAACTTTTAATTAGATATACAATGGTTAAAGCCCTAGTTATAATATTCTTATGGGAGATATTGAGCCACTAGGTAAAATTCTTAAAGGGAGCAATGAGCCAATTTCCAATAGAGAGCTTATAGAAGCTGCCAGACAGGTATTCAAGCAGGTAAAGTATAAATCAACAGGTAGAGTATATAATAATCAGCAAGTAAAGTATATTAATTATGATTCTGCTATGGCAAGTGTGTGTATATTAAGTGCAAAATAGCTGCATCTTCCCAGTTTTTGCCAGTTAAGATATTAAACTCTTAATTTAAAGCAGTAGCCTGTCTAATACAAAAGAGCAGGATAAAATCTAGGAGACTATAATCAATGTTTCTTATACTAAGCAATAGATTAATTGATAATTTTAAGATAGTGATTCTTGGACAATTATATTTGCTCAATTCAAAGGCCAGAGTAATAATTTTTCCCAGATAATCGTTGCTACAATTTTCACAGCTGTATTTTGCTAATGTTATAAAGATCCCTTAAAGGATGTTATGCTAAATTTTGCAAATGGCTCTTCCAATGGAAGAACTGCATATATGGTCAAAAAGAAATTGTGGAGCGTACCATGGCTCCTTGAAACAACTTAAGAGGATGGAAGTTGCAGACAGATCTGCTACAAACAGATCTGACATGATGGCACCAAGGTGACCTTTACCTAGGCATGTCTGAGTCCAAAAACAGTACCAGTCTGTAGTTTCTTCATTCTAATCAAGAAAATATGAAAGAGGCTATTTGTAGTGCAAGACATTTATTTAACTTCTAGATTCTAAGAAAAGTGTGTATGGCTTGTGTGGGTAAAGTGACTACTTTTAACGAAGTTGGATTTTTTTTAAGATAACATGCATAAAAGTAGCAAGCTTTGACAAATTTTAAAACACACTGCAACATCTGTGGTACAGCTGAGGGGTACATGTGCTTAACAGGCATAATATCTTCACTTCCGTTCCCAATACCCAAACACACAAAATAACCGCTAAAGATTTCCATATAATATATTTACCACACATGATAAATCACCTGGATTTTTTTTCCTTAGAAACAGGGTCTTACCATGTAGACCATTCTGGTTGCTAACTCACAGATATCCTCCTGCCTCTGCCTCCTGAATGCTGAGATTAAAAGTGTGCACCATAACACTTGGCTCTTAACACAGTCTTTAAGCAACACAACAAAACCAAATTTTGTAGACACGACACCCCAGCTGTGTGGCTAGTTCAGCCTCTCCCATACATCTGGACTGCCTAATAAAAAAGTTTCTTACCTCAAAACCAGAGCTCTGGAAAGCAGTCTGGAGACTTTCTGAGGCCGTTAATGTGTCAGGAAAAGCACTGGACAGTATTTTTTTATAGTAAATCATCAGAGTAATAGTTCTATGAATGAGCACTTTATTAAAGACCTCATGTTTTTATTGCCCATATTTTTATGTTGCCATTTTTATGAGGTTAGCGAGAACCTGGAGCTAAAGTGCACAAGTTTCCAGAGTCAATCCCAAGTAAAGACACTTACATAAGAATCGGGTTCTGTCTTCCTGTTTCAGGTAGTATTATGACACACTTTCTCACTCGTTTCCTGCTAATGTCTGGAGACTCTTTTTGAAAACTAATACTAAGAAAATTGGATGGCGTGGCTGTTTGTTATTGTTCTTCTGCTATTAAATAATCCTTGCCAACATACTTACATACAGGGTGATGCTGTGGCTGTCATGCAAAGGGCAGAGCACTGTGGTGATGTGGGTTTGGTCCCAGCCTTGCCATGGGATAATTACATGTACTTAAACAAATCACACAATCTCAATGAGCAATTAGCTCTGCCACTGTGATATGGTAAATGTATAGGAAGTAAGCACACATCTGCTCCAGTGTAGGATAAAGTATGGTCAGTCTTGTTGATAGAGGTTTCTGTCCCACCTGGTCCCACAGCCATTCAGTCCCAAAGAAAGACACAGAGGCCTACATTAATTATAAACTGGTTGGCCTATTAGGTCAGGCTTCTTATTGATTAATTCTTATATCTAACATTAACCCATAATTCTTATCTGTGTTAGCCACATGGCTTGGTACCTTTTATCAGTGAGGCATTCTCATCTTGCTTCCTCTGTGTCTGGGTGACAACTGCAGACTGAGTCTTTCCTCTTCTCAGAATTCTCCTATTCTGGTTGCCCTGCCTATACTTCCTGCCTAGCTACTGGCCAATCAGCATTTTATTAAACCAATACAAGTGACAAATCTTTCAGGGTACAAGACCACTGTCCCATAGTAGTCTCTAAGCACTGTTCCTTGACAAGGAGAACCTCAGTTCTCTAGGGAATTGAGAGGTTTGGGCTGGCAACCTGAAAATGTCAAAGAAGCCTAGGCTATTGCCTTTGTCCTGAAAGTGAGGACATGGTAAACATGGCACAGGAGCACGAAGGCCATCTCGAAGGAGCTTGCCTTTCCACAAATTCATGGAACTTGGAATATCAAGAAAAAAATGACTGTGAGACAACAAAACAATAAAAATTAATGTATAAGAATGAAAAAGATTTTTATAAAATTATAGCAGCTGAACATTCATAGCTTTGTTCTGAGTTATGGGTCACTTAAGAAAACAAGAGAGCAAGAGAGAGAGGGAGAGAAGGAGGGAAGGAAGCAGGGAGGGAGAAAAAGAGAAAGCTAGCAGCTGATATAGGAAGACTTATAAATGTATAAATTACCACTTTGCCACCTCTGAGGGGACAGCTAATCAAGACAAGATTTGGTGGATGTTAGCATCCTGACAAATAAAGATAATAATACAGCTTCATGGTAGACCAGTTGTCTAATGTACATGAGGCCCTCAGTTCAATCCCCAGTTGCACAAACAAAAAAGTCAGGAAATGTTGTTATAATTGTTATCCCACAGATATCCCAGGTAACTGCAGAAGGGAAAAAAATGTATCATCACACTAAAGAGATGGGAGCCAAGTATAGTGGCACATGCCTATAATACCAGCCTTTGGAAAGCTAAGGCATGATGATAACTATGCAATTGAGGCCAACCTGGAGCCACATAGCAAATGTTAGACTGATATCTATCTATCTATCTACCTACCTATACATCTTTCTCCCTCCCTCCTCCTCCTCTTCCTCTTTCTCTCCCTCTTTCCTTCCCTCCACCTTGTGCCATCCCCTACTCCCTCCTCTTCCCTCTTTCCCTGCCATATGAGGCACAGAAAAAAAATCCTACATTTATAAACATAGAAGAAGACCTCAGCAGAACTTGGCCATGCCAGCATCTGACCTTGCATTTCCAACTTACTGTTGTTTAAGCCATACCCTCTGTGGACTTTTGTAAGTTTCATTTTCCTCTATTTTTGTGGTCCTGGAAACCCAGCCCAAGGCCTTGCCCATATCTAGACTCACATGTTCTCACTGTACTGGATCCCCAGCCAAGCCTGGAGCAGTTTCTTCTAGCAGCACGAACTGTTCAAGACAAAAAGCTGATGACAATGACAGTCTTTGCTTTGCCCCAGTGCTGAAGTACTGGCGGATGAAAGCCAGTGGTAAGAGGATTTGCTCATGACAAGAACTGGAAATGATCGGCAATCACCATCGTTAGTGTGGGCCCCTGTCAGACCCACTGACGTCGTTGCAGATAAGGAAGGTGGAAGGAAGATGCTGCCTTCATACACCAAGTCCACATCATTCTTAGCCTGGAGACCACTGAGCCTTCCTTCATGGAGCCTCTCTGGGACACTAATCACTACCTAATCAGAAAGTCCCCGTCCGTGATAAGAGCCACAGCAGTTTTCCTAGCTGAGGGCACTGGCTCACTTTAGCTTTTGAAAGTGAATGGTTATTACTAATCCAATAGTGAGTTTCTTCATCATACAACTTTAAACATATTTAAAAGATTATACAGCCTCAAACATATGGTGTTTATTCTCATGCTCAAAGAAGCTCTGGCTAGCTGGAAAAGATCAGGCTATTCATTGTGGAAAGAGAGAGAGAAATATAACTAAGAGCCATTTCCTTTGGTTGGCATCTCTCAGAATTACTGCATCCATTTACTTGGATCCATCAAGTCTTCTAGGATTTTGTTCTATATGACAGATAACACATGAAAAATTATATGAGATTATTGTGGTTTAAATGAGAAATGCCCCTCATAGTTTCATGTGTTTGAACACTTGGTCCCTAATTGGTGGTGCTGTTTATCAGAAGGTTCTGGAACCTGCAGAAGGTAGAGTCCTCCTGGAGGAAGTATGACACTGGGGGTGGGATTTGAGGTTTCATAACTGACCCTACTTCCTGTTTCCTCTCTTTCTGCTTCCTGTGTGTGGATGAAATATGATCAGTCTTCTTCCTGACCATCAGGCACCCCTCCCTCCTGCTGCCATGCTTTCTCTACCATCACGGCCGTATCTCCTCTGGAACTGTCAACCAAAATGAAGCCTTTCTCCCCAAAACTGCCTTTGATAGAGCATCCTATCACAGCGACAGAAACACAACTGATGCGATTCTTCATAATGGCCTTGTTGAGAGCAGTGTGTAGAGTATGGTCCTTTTATTTAAAAGTAAACGTACCTCTATGATGCATAGAAGGCATATTCATGTATATATGAATAGTTCCAGTAGGATATATTTTTTAAAAATGTGTTTTTTAAAAAAGGCTAGGATTTCTCAGATTGTTTTTGCATAAACAAGAGAATTTACATTTGGATCCCCAATACCTATGCAAAAAGTCAAGTGTGGAGGGGGAGGAGGGGGCGAGAGAGAAAGAGGGAGAAGGAGGAGGGAAACAGAGAGAGAACACCCACTATAATCCCAAAGGTGAAGACAGGGTTCTGAGAACCTTCCGGCCACCCAGTTTGTCCAGTTGGTGAACTCTTTGTCCAGTTGGTGAACTCTTGCTAACCGCGTCATCAACCTCTGACCTCCACCTGTGCATATGCAGTCACATACACAATTAAATAAAAGGCACATATGAAGCTTCCCTGGAGGAGAACTGGGTGCCTAAGAAGAGGGAGCAGAGGGAGGGATTGCCATTTAATATCTTTTGTACAATTAAAATTTTGCATCTGTTAAACTTATTACCTATTTGTTCAAAATCTAAGACTTGAATATGAAAAACATCATTATTATCTAATCAAAGTAAGCCATCCTGCCTTCAAATCCCTCAAAGCATTTCGTATTTCTTTTTTGCAACAAGAAATACATAACTGGTATGTATAAAAAGTATCTATCAAATATCAAAAGTCCTACTTGGATCACTTACCCCACAACGCCCCCACCCCACCGGCTGCGAGCAGCCCTTTGAAAGAGTAGCCCATAATTTCAGGGCACTCAGGGACACCTGCTCCTCCATTTCTGCTCTGCGCGCGCAGCACAGAGGCACCTCCAGCTCACTGTACCTGGTTCAGCTTGTCTTTCTCCGCGGCCCAGGAGGCAGCTCTCTTCTGCTCCCTGCTGACTTCCGCTGCCAGCCTCATGATCGTCTCTCTGTTAGCTTTTGCCTCCATCTCATGGACGTTTATAGTCTCTTCAAGAGTCGTGATTTGTCCTTTCAGGAATGTGTTCTCCTTGCTCAGCTCTCTAAGCTGAAGAGAAAGAAATTACAGCCGTGCTAACAAGGAAAAGACAGACCATCCCAGCCTCCTTCTCCAAGGAGCTCACAATCTATAACCTAATGTGGTTACAAACAATAAAAAATAAGAACAAAACAATAAAAACAACAGATACAAACAGTTACATTTTCAAAGGCAGCCTCCAAATGCCACTATTCCCAGACCTGGTGGTCAAGTTAAAATCATTCAAAGGCAGCCACAGGCAAGGATGATGGGAGGTGAGTACTGAATGAGGTGCGCTGGAGGGGAGAGGAAAGGCTAAAAGGAAGGCAGAGGTCACTGACCCAAAAGCTGTCCTCAGCCCACATCTATTTGCACCTACTGTGCACAAGGTGCTGGCATGGGGGGGGGCGCATTGTAGAGAAAACAGAGCAGTTGTTTTTAGGAATATTATTCTAAGTAATCGTAAACATCCTATGGAGCATACTAAAAATGGTCGCCATGGGGGTTAGAGTTCACGGGGTTTTTGCTTTCCAGACTATATATTGAACTGTTCACTGAAAGCATTTGTAAGCCTCACTACGTGATAGAGAAGCCATGACACTGCCTGTGAGAGGACTTGAACCCCCAGATGGCATGGTCAGCGTTCGTGTTTTGACCACCTATGGAGGTGGCACATCTCTCAGCCCCTGGGCTGGGTACCATTTCACAATTCGATTCTGTTCCTTGCTCTTAACCACTTCCTCACATTCCCATGCTCACTTCGCAGTGTCCGGCTAAGTCCCTGCCTCTGGGGTGGCACCCCAGTCTGCCTGAGCCAGCTTCCCACACCTCTGGCAACCCCATAACAATGAAAGCTGGGTGTTTCCTCATGGTAGAATTAGTCTTGTGCTATTCACTGGCAGATCCCCAGAACAGTGCCCAGCATGTAATACTAGTTCATTAAACATTGGTGGAATGAGTATGTGAATATCAAAGAAGTTATTAAGAATGTTTCCTGGCTAGGTGCCGTGACACATGTCTTAAATCCCAGAACACAGGAGGTAGAGGAAGGTAGATCTTCTCTTTGAGTTCAAGGCCGTCTTGCTTACATAGAGAAGCCCAGGCCAACCAAGGTGACATAGTGAGACCCTGTCTAAATATGGGAGATATTGGAGAAATGGATCAGTAGCTAAAAATATATACCAATCTTCCAGAGGACCCAAGTTCAGCTCCCAGAACCCAAAACAAGCAGTTCATAACACCCTACAACTCCAGCTGCAGACCATCTGACTCCTTCCTGTGGTCTCCACGGGCATGTGCACACACCCACACAACAACCTACAACTCCAGCTGCGGGGCATCTGACGCCTTCTTCTGGTCTCCACAGGCATGTGCACATACCGCACACAACAACCTACAACTCCAGCTGCGGGGCATCTGACACCTTCCTGTGGTCTCCACGGGCATGTGCACACACAGCACACAACAACCTACAACTCCAGCTGCAGGGCATCTGATGCCTTCTTATGGTCTCCACGGACATGTGCACACCCCCCACACAACTTACAACTCCAGCTGCAGGGCATCTGATGCCTTCTTCTGGTCTCCACGGGCATGTACACACCCCCCACACAGGTGCATACACACATCATCATTCATAATCATCATTTATGCCCCAGCAATGCTGAAGCACGCATGGGCAGCCCGTTTATGGCGGTTCTCCAGTTGTTCCTGTCCTGGGAAGTCCTAGATGCTTGCGTTACTGTCATACCCAAGGTTCCACAGTCTTCCTTTATGCTGTCTAGCCAGTGTTTGGGGGGCCTTCCTCTTCGCCTTATCCTGCGCACTCCTCCAAGCAGGGCTATCTTTGGGCATCTGCCATCATTCATTCTCACAACATGGCTAAAGTATCTTTGGCGCCATTGTCATATCCTGTAGTTTACTTCCTTCTATAGGTGGAGATGTTTTTTAATGTCATTGTTACACAGCTTATCTCTTCGTGTGACACCTAGAATCCTCCTGAGACATGCCATCTCAAACACATTCAGCTGCTGTTCTGATGAGCATTTCATTGTCCGGACTTCAGAGTTGTAAAGAAGGCAGCTCAAGACAGTGACTTGTATACTTGTAATTTTGCTGTTGTTGTTATGTCTCTTGCTGACCAAACCCTTTCTAGTGCCTGGAATGCATCCTTCACTCTCCCTATCCACTCTTGACGTCTGTAATTCCCTCCTTTGACCTGAGGTTTCCTCCCAGATAGACAAAGTTGACTGTATACACACATACACATAATTAAAACTAAAATCTTTTTTTAAAAATTGCTCCTTATTTTTACCATGCACTGATGGGAAAGTGAAAGAATGGCTTTGATAGTATGGATTTTCTTCTGCTTCTCATAGAAATACTTAGTAGGTTCAAGATTTCCTGTCCAACGGCTCCAACTGAGGTACTCTGTTTTAAAACATAGGACCTCCTCACTTTGGGTTTAGTGAGGCCTACAGATCCTAAGAAAATTTCTATTGAAAATATCATACAGGGCTAGAGAGATGGCTCAGTGGTTAAGAGTGTAGACTGCTCTTGTACCACGTGGCAGGACATAAATAAGGAATATGGGTTAACTTAAAACGTAAGAGTTAGTAATAAGCCTAAGCTATTGACCAGCATTTGTAATTAAGTATTAAATATTTCTAATATTAAGCCTCTAAGTTTGAGAGTGACTGAGGCACAGGAAACTCCACTTACAGGACCCTGTGTGTATAGTGCCTTTAACCTGCATGCAAATACCTTTAAAATTAAATCCTCATCAGATACTTCGTCATGCTTCTTGTCTAGACTCAAGCAGTCACAAAGTTCAGTCCGAAATTCCTCATGTCTCTGGAGAGTTTCTGAGCCTTGTTTCTTAGACTCCTCATTTTCCTTAAAACACTTTCTATCAGGAAAATAACAAATAAATCAAGGCTTTAACATTATAGCAGATAACATTCATCAAACCAAGTCAGAGCTAAAGCTCCCCATGGGGAGCAACCACCACTTTCAATCCGTCAAAGTGTCCCAGTGCAACTGACTGGCAGCTAAGCACTGCCAGGAAATAAGAAATGCTGAAGCAACTTCAGCACATCTACAGTCTGCAGAGATAACGATCGTCTTGGTGCCTTGACCTAGTAAGAGGAGGGGAAGAGTCTTTGCCTCCTGTTTGCAACTCATCTGCAGACATGAAGGCAAGCACTAGTTCACACATGGACCCTCTGCCATGTGTGTGATCTCAGTCCATAAACCACAAACCTGAGGCCTCTGCTAGGGCCTCCAAGGGAGGAGATTGGCACTGTATGGATGCTCGAAGACCGTGTTACATTTTCTTCTTAGGTATTATGTGGTGATCTATAAGGTTCATGGTCAAGTATAGCTGATAGACACGTATAAATATATACATATATTTGAAACAGGAGATACTCCACCTGTGGAGAAAAAATATTCAAGCACCAGCAAAAAAGCAATATTAACAGCCACACAGAAAGAATCTTTAGCATATTAGCAATGCATGGAAATTGACAAGTCAAGGAAAGTTCAGATACTTAGTGTCCAAAAGGTTTGTTGAAATAGCAGTGTGTTCCCAATGCTTTAAATGCCCAGAGAGAGATCACCAAGAAACAGACATACTTTTAAGGCAAATTAGAATCATCTCAGTAATTTGGTATCATTTTTCAGTATTCTAGACAATAATCATGATTATTGCTTTCTTCTTCCCACGTTAAGTGTTTACCGCAAAAAATTTTGACTCTATTCAAAGATTAACAAAGCATGTAATTGCACATACTCAAAAGCATATCATATTTCCATTTAGGAAAGTACATTAATAAATGACTAGTGTTGATCTATCTGTAGTTTCTGTGGGCATGAAAAGCACAGTGCCTGCCATGATGCTGATAGATTTGCCTACGTGACCCCACACGTTATCCACAAGATTTCAACATCACAGCTCTGCTGCAAAGGCCTGTAAACTATGTCCATAGCTATTTGCTTCCCAACTGATCCAACGAAGTTCCAAGAATCTACCCTAAGGAAATAATCACACAACTGTAAAAATGTGAGTATCTGCAGATGTCCTGCTCTGAAGCATGATTAATAAAAATTCAGGGTCAGAAATTGGGGTTCAACCTGAAGATCTGAAAAGTAAAACAGCCAGCCACTGCCTCTTACCTTGACCTTGGTCGAAAGAGCAATCCTACCTCCTAGAATCTCAGAAGGAGACTGCATCTGAGAGCTGTCTTCCCCCATCTTATATTCCTCTCTAGGGCTGGGATTAAAGGCGTGCACCACCATCTTTAAAGGCATACACCGCCCGGTTTCTATAGCAACTAGTGTGGCTACTGAGATTAAAGATGTGTGTCATTATGGCTACCAAGATTAAAACTGTGTATCATTGTGGCTACTAGGAATAAAGGTGTGTGTCCTTATGGCTACAGAGATTAAAAGGGTGTGTTACCATAATCTGGTCTGGAAGGCTGACCAGTGGGACTGTTTTACTCTCAGATCTTCAGGCAGTCTTTACTTATAAAATACAGCTAAAATGCCACTATACTGTTCAGATTGTTTAGTAGTAAACTTTTTAATGAAACTAAGTATTTATAGGAAAGAGCCAGGGAACCAGTTTTGAGTAAACTAATCTTTTTAAGACTTGTTTATTTATATTTTATGTGTGTGAGTGTTTGCCTACTTGTATGTATGTGTACAACATGTGTGCCTGCCTGGTACCCATTAAGACCTGAAGAGGGCATAGGATCTTCTATTACTGGAGTTATAAGCAGATGGTTGTGAGCTGCCAAACCTGCTCCCCTGAAAGAGCTGGAAGTGTTCTTCACTTCTGAGCCATCTCTCCAGCTCCCAGTTAAGCTACTTATGAAATGTAATATAAAAGGCCATTAAGGTGATAAACTAAATGGCTTTTTAAAACATCAATAACATATTAGTCAGCAAAAGCACTATATTTATATAGTGCAATTGGGGAAAAATCATCTGAAAGTCTATTCAAAATGTTAGTAAATTTTTCTATAAAGAAAGTTTTAAGCAATTTTAATTTTTTCTTGAAATTTTTTTGTATTGAAAAGGTATCTTTACAGTAAGTATCATATTTATTTTATGCATTTATCTAGTAGATGATTAATGATTATACTTATGCACTAAACCCTACAAAGGGTGCAAAAGGTGCAGCAGTAAGCAAAATAGATAAAAATCCTTGCCTAGAAATAGAAGCTTATATTCTAGTTGGAAAGGCTGATCAAAATATTAATCCATGTAAAATATAAAGTATTATTATATAAAGACTGGAGGGAAAGGATCAAGCAGAAAAGGGAATAAGAAATTTTTAGACATAGCACTCATGGAAGGATTCAGTGAACAGGTCCTTCTGAGTGAGTGCCTAGATTAGACATAGCCACACTAAGAAGAACCTTGAAGACAAAGGGATGAGCAGTTGCAAAGGGCCTGAGGTAGGATAATATCTGTCCAGTTCAAGAATCAGCTAAGAAGCCAGTGGTCTGGAACAGAAAGAATAAGGGAGAAAAGGGTAACATCATCAGGTTAGTGTGAGCCCTTTTAGTTGCAAGAACACTAGGTCTTTACCCTAAGGGAGAAGAAAAGTCACTGGCAAACTCTTAGCTGAGGACTGACATGATCTAATTTGTACTTTAACAGGATCATTCTGGCTGGAGATGCACTTTGAGAAAAGAAAGAAAATCATTTTTGAGCTGGATGTTTCTGTGTTGCATATGTTGAATTACTTAGCTTCCATTGAGATAGTATTTACACTTGAGGCTTCTGGGAGATAATTATTAAGTCCTGAATGTGAATCCCTATGAATAAGATTAGTATATTTGGGGAGGAAATGAAAGAGGCTATCTCTCTCTTTCTCTCTACCATGGGAGAAAAAAGAAATTCATCTTCAAACAGGAAGAGAGCCCTTACCAGGAAATGAATCAACCAGCACCTCAATTTTGGACTTCCCAGCCTCCAGAACTATGAGTAATAAATTTCTGCTGGCTAAGTCACCTGATCTATTATACTATAATGCCATCCTAAATTACTTCAAGAATGAACTGGTACCAGGAGTGGGATTCTGAAGTAGTATATACTTGCCACAGTAAGTCCAGGTGAGAGATGATATTGGGGTAACAAATGCAAAAGAGCTACTATTTAGCTTTATTTTAAGATAGCTGTGAATACATTTGTTAAATAGAGAAGAATATGAAAGAAAAAGGGAACTATGAAAAATACCGATATGTTTTACCCAACAGCTAGAAGAATGAAATTATCACCAAATCAAGTAAGTACAGAAAGGTATAGTGGGAACCTCAGGATTTCAGCTTCAGGCACAAAGTTGGAATGCCTGCTGGACATACTTAAAACACGGGAGATTAAGCAACATGGAAATAAGAAGAAAGGCATCCCAATGTTTGGAAGCCAAGAGGAAGAGGAAAAACACAAAAAGAGAAAAGTAAGCCAAACTAGTTATGTGGAGTGTTCTGGAAGTCAAGAGAAAAAAGTGGTTCTCAGGTCAGCCGTAACTGATGCTGCAGAGGCCAGCCCTGAGCCATCACTGGTGATCATACCAAGGAATTCCAGTGGCACAGAGAAAAGAGATAAACTGGAGACCTGGGCTCATAAAAACTGCTTAAAGAACTCCTGTAACCTAAGCTCTCGGGAGGAAAAGGAAGGAGGACTGTGAATTCAACACCCAGGCTATACAGGGAGAGCCTGTCTCAAAATCAAGCAAACAAACAAAAAAGAAGTTTTGTTATAGGTGGAAGAGGACAGGGGCTAGAGGCACTGGTTCATTTTTTAAGATGGAATACATAAAAATAGTATCAACTACTTCATTAATAATAATGATATCTAAAGCTGATCGTGGGATGCCATGACTATAATCCTAGCATTCAGGAGGCAGGGGCAGAACAATCTTAAATTCAAGACTACATAGCAATACCAAGTCCCCAAAACATATTAACATAATCCCGACACTTAGGAAGTAAAGGTAGGCAGATCTCTGTGAGTTTGAGGCTAGCCTGGTCTACCGTTCTAGACTAGCCAGGATTACATGGAGAAACTCTTGTCTTTAAAAAATAAAATAAAATCATACACAGAATGTTAAAATATATTTTAGGAGCAAGCAGTTTCCAATTTTGTTTTCATAGTGACCTCTTGGCTGAACCAAGAGTGAAAAACCTGAGTTTCGTGAGTTCCTTGCATAAAATGCCAATCAAACCGAATGAGGGCTGTCTAGGGCAGTCTGGCCAATCAAACCGAATGAGGGCTGTCTAGGACAGTCTGGCTTCCTTGCATAAAATGCCAATCAAACCGAATGAGGGCTGTCTAGAGCGGTCTGGCTTCCTTGCATTTTTTTTTTTTTTTTTTAGCTATTGGCTAAAAAATCCACTCCTGTGGGCTTCCCTGTCACTCTAGAGCTACGCGCTATTTAAAGAAAAGCTTACAGCTATTCATGTGATAAGCATTTGCAGTTCTCATTAACAGGTTCTAAACACGCATAAGACAAGCTGTGTTTGCTGAAATACTTGATGACATATGAACTCAAGCAAAGTTTCCAAGACTACAAAGATATTTGAGGTCTGATTTTTTTTTCTCAGTTCGAGTTTCAAGGAAAAACAATGCATAACAGTCAAAGTCCACTCAAGACCTAGGCTGAGATCTGAAGCCAGTGTGGCCTCTAACAAACAGGGAGTCATTTCTAACTTTCTTACTGTAATTTTTCATCCAGTTCTAGAACTTTCTTCGTGAGTTCCTGGTTCTCCTTCATCATGGTGTGTGCAGAGATCTCTGTTCTGATTCTAGAAGTGGAGAGTGCTGCTGATTCCTCCTGGAGCTCCTGCACCCTGCCTCTCAGAGAGACGAGGAGAGATGATTTTCTGGCACTGTTTTCTTTGTAGTTCTCCACTTCAGCTTTCAGCTCTTGACAGCAAACTTCTTTGGAAAGCATCTTGGAGCGGAGCTCTCGAAGCTAAATGTAAAGAGAAAGTGGGGGAAGAGGCCAAAGGGGTTTAACAATGTGCCACTGAAGTGCCTACCAAAAGAGCCAAAATGGTAATTGAAACTTTCATCTTTTATTCATGACCAGTCCAATTTCATTTTCTCTTTCTTGAATTTGGATCTGCGTTACCAAATTGGAAATTATGACTGAATAAATTCCTGACTAATAGTCGTGGTCTTATCTTTTTCAAAAATCAGTTGCAGGCTGGTGTGTTAGCTCCATGGAAGAGTAATGGTATAGAGTGTGCTTGAATACCCAGCACACAGACCAAAAAAAAAAAAAAACTGAGCAACGTCTGAAGCCGATTCCATGCTACTCAGGAAACATCTGTGGTGGATATTACAAAAAGCAATAAAATATTTCAGAGTGGGATCCCATTTACTCTGTCAGTATTGCTGCATGTAGTGCTGATTTACAATAATTCGGGGAACCTCTAAGCCACCCTGTGATTTCATGGCCGCAACTGTTTCTCAAGTAAATTCAGATGTCCGGGATACCACTGCACTTCTCCCGTTTGCCTTCTAGACCACAACTGTAGGTGGTAAAAAAATATAATAGAGAGACTTACATAGATATAATCTACATGGGAAGTAGAAAAAGATAAGATCTCCTGAGTAAATTGGGAGGATGGGGGCCTTGGGGGAGGGCTGAAGGGGGGAGGAGAGAGGCAGGGAGGGGAGCAGAGAAAAATGTAGAGCTCAATAAATATCAATAAAAAATAATAATAATATTCAGATTTCTGGGGGAAATATAGCAACAAAGAGAAATTATGCGAAGGGAACTTTTGGACCTCTGTGGGTTCTGAAGCATCAAAATGCTGGAAGGTGTTTGCATCCTACTGACGGAGAATGTCTCTTGTGTGGGACCATCTTCACACACATGTGGTTCTTTGGAACTGGGAGTGTGCGTGCATGCAGCGTCACACACATGGTACAAGTTCATCTCTCTTCTGGTCCCTGGCGCCCTCAGTGACCCTGTTAGTTACCTCACAGGCTAGACCCCCCCCCCAGCCACTGCCCCGGGAGCAGAATGAGTCCAGAGAGCTCATTCTGAAACTCCACTACGCTAGCTGTTCTTGGAATTTGCCCAGACGATCAGAGCTCTCACATGAAGAGAATTCAGAAATCCTTCTAAGAGCTCTGAAGTACAAGCAATCCATATTAAGGGAAGACATTCTGAAGGAGACTTCAAGTCCCCCAAGGAAGGCCCATGCAACTTTAACCCATTGTCCTCGGGTGTCCCCAGGTTATACAGACTTCACCGAAATCTAAAAGCCAGCATGGAGTCGGAGGTGCTAAGCACATGAGAAAGTCAGTCTAAAGTTTGTCCATAGGCGAAGTCCCTTGCTTGCTATCCTGTTTCTAATCCTCAGCCACCCATTGCACTCTGTAAAAGGCTAAAAGGATGCCCTTCTGGGCGAGGAAATGTGTACAGTGTCTCACCTCAGACTGAGCACATTCAAATTTGACCAAAGTTGCTGCAAGTTCACTTTGAACGTTTTCAGTCACAGTCCGGTAGTGGTTCAGCTGTTCCCGGGTGACTGGAAATTCCATGGGTTGATTGGCAGTTTCCTGGTAGAGGTTTCCCAGAAGACAAAGCGTTAAAAGGAGTGTTAAACAGTCTGTCCTCTGAGGCTGCACAAAGACATCTCAGAGGGAAGTTTTCTTTGTATTTCAAATGCATAGAAAATGCTACCAAGAATGTGCTGTGTCTTGTTCTTAAAGTTGAAAAGAAAGAGGCAGCCCAAGATATAATGATGCACACACTCCTGAGACCATGGTAGAGAGATGAGGCATTTGGATGCCATGGCCAACACCTATAACCCTAGCACTCAAGAAACTGAGGCAGGAGGATTGAGAGTGTGAAGAGGCCAACCCGTACAACATAGAAAAACCCTGTATCTTACAAGAAAAATAAATCTTATATCATTATATGAGAAAAATAACGTGGCTGCTCAGTAGTAGATGAGTGATGCTTGGGTTGGAGCTCCAATGAAAGAAAGAAAGGAGGGAGGGAAGGAAGGAAGGAGGAACAAAGGAAGAGGAAAAGAGAGGAAGGTTTAAAAAAAACGGGCATGGTAGCACTTGGGGGTTGGAGGCAATATGATCATGACTTTAAGATTAACATTGACCACTTAGCAACTTCAAGGCCAGCCTGGGCTACATGAGTCCCTAATCTCACAAAGCACAAAACAACAGAACAAGAAGAAGAAGAGGAGAAGGAAAAAGAAAGAGGATGAAGAAAAAATGAAGATGAGGCAGAAGAAGAAGAAGAAGAAGAAGAAGAAGAAGAAGAAGAAGAAGAAGAAGAAGAAGAAGAAGAAGAAGAAGCCAAGTAAGAAAGAAAGAATTGGTGTTTGCTAGTTTAAAGTATTTTAAAGTATTTCCCTAGCTAGGAAGATGACTCAGTGGATAAAGCACTTGCCATCCAAATGTGAGGACTTGAGTTCAAATCCCTAGGACCCATATAAAAGCCAGGAGTCTATCTGTGCCAACAATTCTACAGGGAGATGCAGGGCAGAGACAGAGGAATCCCTGTAGCTCACAGACCAGCCTCGGCCTGGAGTACACAGCACTGAACTACAAAGAGATCCTATCTCAAACAAGGTGGAAGGTGAGGACCAGCATCCGCGGCTTTCCTCTGGCCTCCACGGGCTAACCATGCTAACTTCTACTTAAGCAATAGCTCACATCTGCCCCAACAAAAAAGAGCCAGCAATGAGTTCTTAAAAGAGGTTCTTTCTAGCTGCTATAGCCTGGGGAGCAATCTTCACTGGTCTCTAAATATGAAGATGGTTGGCTGCTTTCCCATCTCATGTCTTTGCTGAGGGACTGCACAGCTCACATGTAAAAGGTGGCAGGTCTTGCTCATGATTGGCTTTGGCCATTTTTCTCAATATCACAATCTCTCTCAGGTCACGAAAGTGACTTAAATGAATGCATGTGGTGAGGGGTGGGATGGTGGAGGCTTCAGAAGTCGGGGTCCTTCCCAAAGGCAACAGTGCTTGGCTTCACTGACAGCTGCTGAGGGTCCCTGCCTGGCCAAATCTTTCTTTCTGTTTTTGCTTATTTGTTTTAGATTTCATTTTATTTTCTTTCTGGTTCTTTTGCCTGAATGTATCCTTGTGCCCCATGTGTGTGCCTAATGCCCGAAGAGGCCAGAAAAGGGTGTTGGGAGCCACAGGTGGTTGTGAGCTGCCATGTGGGTATCAAACCCAGGCCCTCTGGAAGTGCAACAACTGAGCCATCTCTCTGGTCCCTCATTCCAATTTCGCAAGACAAGCCATGTATTTGACTTTTTAAAGTAAAGCTTTCCCAGTTTTTGCAGCTTGACAAGCTTTTATAATGTTTAAAAAAGAAAAACGTGAACCAAGTAAACACAGCTGAGCAGCAGATTCAGCAGGGCAGATCCCAATCTGCCACCTCCAATCCTTTCTGCTCTTTGTGTCTACTTATACATATATGGTTCCTTAGTTTGAACATTGCTGTGGTTAATGATATTACCTCAACAGTGTGTGTGTGTGTGTGTGTGTGTGTGTGTGTGTGTGTGTAAGATTCCCTGGAGCTAGAGCTACATACAGAGTAGATAGTGGTGAGCCCCTGATGCAGGAATTAGGAACTGAACTGGGGTCCTCTGGAAGAGTAGTGTACACTCTTTAACCACTGAGCCATCTTTCCAGCCCTTTTACGGGAGTTAGAATAACCAAAGAAATAAACCCAGGGGGTGTCTGTGAGGGAGTGTCTAGACTGGGTTTGTTGACAAGCTTAGCTGAAAATCACTTGCTCTGCTTTCTACCCAGAACGTGATGACTATGGGATGACTGTAGGGAGCACGGACTGCAACAGGACATGATGACCATGGAATGACTGTAGGGAGCATGGACTAGAACAGAACACAATGACCATGGGATGGCTGTAGGGAGCAGGGACTAGAAGAGAACACAATGACCATGGGGTGGCTGTAGGGAGCATGGACTAGAACAGAACACGATGACCGTGGAATGACTATAGGGAGCACGGACTGGAACAGGGCACAATGACCATGGACTGGAACAGAACATGATAACAGTGGAATGACTGTAGGGAGCACAGACTGGAACAGAACACGATGACCGAGGAATGACTGTAGGGAGCATGGACGGGAACCTAGATGAGAGCTGGCGTGAGATGGGTTGGGGTCACAAGCTTAATAAAAATGAGCAAGCATCACCCTAGGCTTCCTGACTGAGGGTGCAGAGTGACAGGTGCCCCATGCACTTGCCACTATGCCATCCTGGCCACGATGAGCTGCACCCTCAAACTCTAAGCCAGAGTAAACTCTTCCTTCCTTCCATTGCTGTCCTTAGATATTTTACCACAGCCATGAGAAAAAAATGACTAAAACAGACCTGTGTCTATACCCACCTCTGTGAATTCTCCAGGCCCTGTGGTCTTCATGAAAGACATGTAAGAAAACCACTCATTTTTGAAGGAACATGGAAGACGTCATGGAAAGGAGAATTGCATGGAATATCCCAGCACCTCAGAGGACATGTGAGTAAAACCAGAACGACTGCCAGAGCCACTCAGCAGCCAAACACCCATGCTTGATACATCCATGCGCACACAAGTCACCAAGCAGCCCTGAACTGGACAACAAACGTTGCCCATGACCTGTGTGTGGCAGTCCACAAGATGTCAAACAAAACCTCCAGGACCCTTAGTGACAGCCAGCGTTTGCAGTCACAGCACTGTCAAGGTGGCTAAATCCTCCCGGGGAGAGAGCAGAAGAGTTGGGCAGCAGCTCTTAGTGCTGGGTCACTCCTGCCAGCCTCATTCGGGCACCAGAAGGACCCCTGACCCTCGCCACCATGCCTACACTTCCCACGTGAAGCCATGAGAGCCCGAACTGTACTCAGGAGAGGTTTCAACCTTAGTGTACACGGCCCACCATTTAATAAAAGTTTTATTAGAAAAGTAAGTTCTCCAATGGCTATGATCTCTTTCAACAACAAAGCACACTTCACTTAGGAAGTGATGTAATTATCTCATAGCTTTATATCTCCTAATAAAAATGCAATGTGCCCACTGAATCTAATATTAAGAGCCCTATGAAACAGTTCAGAAATAGCCCTTCATCTTAGCAGGTCCTGGTCTAAAGCAGATTGGCATCAAAAGGATTAACACCTTCAAGTGTTCATGGCTGGACAAGGATGTATTCTGGTTAAAACAGGGCTATGGGTGCAAAGTGCTCATGTAGTGAGCTTACCAAACATGTGCAAAGCCTTGGTGCCAACCTCTTGCACTACCAAAGCGAGCAAACACCCACAGCTCAACTTTCCAGCTATTTCCCCTTGAAAACCATTTATGCGTGTATGCAGAGACATGCATAAAGATGATTATTACTATTCTGTGATTTCTAATAACAGCAAAAGGGGAGAGGCTATTAAAGCAATGCAAACTCCTGTTCACGTGACTCCTGTTCATGTGACAGTTATCAAACAAAGGTCTCCTGAGCTGCAGAACCTCACAACACAGCAAATAGCAGACAGAGCTACGTCGGAGCATTATATTGTTTCCAAGAGACATCACTGAACAAAACCAAAAACGTACAGAGCTACAATCTGATGCAGTGTTCATCAACCAAAAGGAAAAGGGGAAATACTACTATGTGTATTTCCTATAAGTACATCTGAGACAAATCAAGGTGAGCAAAGCACCAAAACACACACGCCTGATGGCAATAATGACCTCCAGCCGGGGAACCAGTGTTGAACATGGGCTAACAGTGCAACGGCTTAGTTTTATATCATTTGTATAATTAAATATAAGTTTTAAAATGCTGGCAAGAAATACTGTGGTTCTTTTCATCTTCCCATATTTTCCAGGTTCTTCGCAAGGACTGTACATTACTTTCATCATCAGAATTCACATCCTCTGTGTAAGTTTTTTTTTCCTTTTATTGAAAATATATTTTTCTCACATACTATGTCCTGATTACAGTTTTCTTCCCTCTACTCCTTAAACTCCTCTTCAACTCCCCTCCTGCCTGGATCCGTTCCCTCTCTGACTCCTGCTAGAAAACAAACAGGCTTCTAAGGGATAATAATAAACTATAACAAAATTAAATATAATAAGATAAAACAAATACTCACACATTGGAGTTGCACAAGACAAACAGAAGGAAAGGAGTGCAAGAGAAGGCACAAGAATGGAAGACCCACTAGTCCACACACTCAGGAATCCTATAAAAAACACCACTAAACTGGAAGTCATAAGATCTACCCAAAGGACCTGGAGCAGACCTGTGTATGCCCGGTGCATGCTGCTTCTGTCTCTGGGAGTTCGTATGAACTTCGATCACATTGATTTAGAGGACCTTGTTTTCACTGCATCCTCCATCCCCTATTGAGGTTTTTTTAAAGGGACAAGCATAGCTAAAATAGGCTAACCCTGCTGTTTATCTATGAAGACCACAATGCCCACGAGGAGACTGTGACAGCACAGACTGGAACACAGGTGGAAGTTGATATTCCCTGAGGTTTTTTTTTTTTTTAATCAAGCCCTCCAGCAGCTTTTTTTTAATCCCTCAACTTTAACTGTAAGTATTAAACAATCTTCACTTCATTTTTTTTCACTCTATCCACACTGGCAAAATTAGGGCCCCATCCATCTGTCCTCCCATGTGGACAATTGAAGCCATTAGGTATCACCCAGCTAGCCCATGAAGCAATTTTATATTAATTTTAGAGAGCCAACTACATATGATTGGATTCTGCTACTGATACTATTATAATAATGAATGAAATTGCCTTTTGGTGGCTTGTAGTCTTTTCAGAATAAAGGATAGTTTCGAAGTTCAATGCCAGAAAGCAAAGAGAAGCTCACTCATAATTTAGTCCACAACGTGCCCAATTATTTGACCTGTGCACAGTGTCTTGGGCCAGTCTTGCTACTACAGTGCCTAGCTGTCTTATTATCCCATGGACAAAAATAAAAAGAAAGGAGGAGGAGGAGGAAAAGGAAGAGAAGGAGGAAAACCACTGCCAGAATGGGACACACAAAAGCTCTCAAGTTCATTCCATTCTCATCTATGGGTCCCAAAGCCATTCTCCCTCTGCCCCAGCATCCATAATGTTCAACTGAATTACCACAGACTCTTCCATCATTGACTCTCTCTCTCTCTCCTAATTCAATATACCCACTGCAAAGAATACACGATTCTAGAACTCTTTATAATGACCCTACTAGTAGGGGCTATCCTTAAATCACTACTTAAAACTGAGGAAAGTAAGATCCCAAAAGAAAATTATATTGACTGTCTTTTTTTTTTAAAAAAACCAATAGTAGGAAGATGGAGGGAGGAAAGAGGGAGGAAGAGGGAGGAAGAGGGAAGCGAGGAAGAGAGAGAAGAAAAACCACAGATCTATAACAATGGTTGCTTTCTGTGCCATATATATTCAATGTATGCTTTGTGAATTGGTGTATAAAATGTGGTAGTCGCTTTGTCATATACTCTGCCCCAGAGTCTGTCCAGATCTATGCCAGGCTTATGGTTCATAATATTTATTACGGCAGGAAATAGCAAACTTTTGTCTATCCATAAGATGAGAACCTAGAAAACAGTTAAAAGAACCAAACTAACCCTGACAACAATCTATAAACATTTATTTTTAGACCCACAGTTGTCTTCACCTGGGCTGGAGAGATGGCTCAGAGGTTAAGAGCACTGACTGCTCTTCCAGAGGTCCTGAGTTCAATTCCCAGCAACCACATGGTGGCTCACAACCATCGGTAATGAGATCTGGTGCCCTCTTCTGGCCTGAAGGCATACATGCAGGAAGAACCCTGTATATACATAATTAATAAATAAGTCTTTAAAAAAAAAAGGTTGTCTTCACCTCATCAAGGAAGCTTCTCCTTGCAAGAGATGGAGACCACTACAAAAAGCCACAACCAATGAAAATGCAGAACTGTAGAGCCCAGTCCCAATGGCTACATCTACAATTCAGTCCTCTACCTAAAGCTCAGGGAACATTGCAGAAGATGGGGCAGAAAGAGCATTAAGAACCAGAGGACCAAGGACTGTGCTGTAAGATTATGTCTCCTAACAACATCAGAAGCTCCTCCTGTAGAGTCTCACCAACAAGGCTAGCTGAATGGAAGACACCAGTGAACATGCCAAACTGCTTGGGAAGAACCCAGGAGGCCTCAACCTTACACAAGGAACTACAGGCAACTGAGGGAAGCTGGGAGCAGGCAAGGTGGTCTTCCCCAGTGCCAAATAGTCAGCCATGCAAACATACACACAAGTAACATTATACAGACTGAATAGGTTGTGTTTGGGAATGTATGTGTGTATGCAGGAATAATTAGTAAAAGAAGAGGCCATGGATTTGAAGGAGAGGGTAAAGGGGTGTATGGGAGAGAGAAATGTAATTATATTATAATCTCGAAAACAAAATTTTTTAAAAGGGAAAAAAAAAGAACCAAACTAAATCTATGTGATGACCATAAGGAGATCTCACAAACATACTTCTGTAAATAAAGCGGCTTAGAGAACAAAGCTGACAGTATCACACCATTTATGCCTTTAAGGTGTATTTGTTTTTATTTTACGGATGGGTGTTTTGCCTGAATGTATGTCTGTGTACCACATGTGGCCCCTGGAGGCCAGAAGGGAATGCTGGCTCCCCTGGAACTGAGTTTACAAAGGTTATGAGCTACCATGTTGGTGCTGGCAATCCAAAGCAGGATCTCTGAAAGGGTAGACAGTACCCTAACAGCTGAACCATCTGCCCAAATCCACTGTTTAGTTTTCAAAGTACATGCTAAGCAAAATAACTTCTCTAGGTACACATGTACATGCAAGGTATTCTGAGTGGTCTGAAAGGAAAAAAAAAATCTATGTATTCATTACTGCTGAAGAGGCTCAAGAGTAGAAATGATTCTCAAAGGGAGCAGTAGCAACTTTGGCAATGTCCACAATCCCTAAAGGAAAGCGATTCACCTGTCTCTTGTCTGTCAAAACGCCGCAAGATGCCCGTAAGCACGTACACTTTATATACACTTAAGGTTCTGTTCCGAACAGATTTAACTATTTTTAAAGTGATGGCTTCCATACTAAAAATCTTAAGAGATAACTGAAAGCCTGCTGAGCTGTTTAAAGTACCAACTTCCCAGTTGCCATGCACTGGCCTCTAGAGACTGCATGCTTCACGATCTCTGTTTGTTTAGGGCTTTAGGTCTCGTTTCCCCTGGGCGTATATGTGTGTATGCGTGTGCATGCATGCTCTTGTATATACAGGTGCACACGTTGATATGCATGCACGTGCGTGTGCGTATTTACATATACATGTGGGTGCTTGTGGAGACCAGGGGTCTATGTCATGTGTCTTCCGTAATCATTCGCCACCATGGATTTTGAGACAGGGTCTTTCACTGAACCAGAAGCTCACTGATCTGGCTGGCTAGGCAGTGTCCTCCAGAGTTTCTGTCCCTGCCTCCCCAGCAGTGAGGTTATAGACACAAACTGGCCTTTAATCCCAGCACTCGGGAGGTAGAGGCAGGCAAATCTCTGTGAGTTCAAGGCCAGCCTGTCTAGAAGAGCTAGTTCCAGGACAGACTCCAAAGCTACAGAGAAACCCTGTACTTGCCGATGTTATAAGTACGTATGGGTGCTGGAGATTCAAACTTGGGTCTTCACCTTTACATAGCCAGTCCTTTACCTGATGAGTCATGTTCCTGGTCTCCTAGGTGTTGTCTTTATTTTGTTCTCTTGGGTTTTAAAGTTTTCTTGAAGACTGGTCTCCTGTAGCCTCAGGGCCCACAGATGTGAGCCTGGTCTTCCTTGACTAAAGGTCAGTGAGTCTGAGCTTAGTCTCGCTCTCTCAAAGCTGTTGACAACAGGTCTGAACAAACAAGAGATCCTGGCCTAGGGTGTGGTTCATTAGTATTTTGAATGTAGAGGTGAATCTGTCCACCTTGACCAAGAGGAAGAATTCCTGTACTCCCTCCCTTCCGTCTCCCTTTGTGCTGATCTTGCTGGGAAGTGCTGATCACTTCCTTGATGTCTTTTTTCTTTCCTTGCTGCTATGATGATAAAATTCCCTGACAAAAGCAACTTTTATAAAGAAGGGCAGGACTGGAGTGATACTCAGCAGTCAGGTTGTTGCTATTCTTGCAGAGGTCCCTGGTTGGGCTCCAATCACCCACATGTCAGCTCTTGACCGTCTTGTCACTCCAGCTACATGGAATCTGACCCTTCTAGTCCCCAGTGGTGCGGGAAAATTGTCTGTATTCTGTCAATTATATTTTAAGTAAACGCTGATTGGCTGATAGCCAAGCAGGAAGTATAGGCAGGAAAACCAGACAGGAAGTAGAGGTGGGGCAATGAGAACAGGAGTATTCTGGGAAGAAGGAAGCTCTTTCTGCAGTCCTTCCCAGACTATGGGAGAAGCAGGATGTGACCTGCCCCGCTGAAAAAGGTACTGAACCATGTGGTTAACATATACTAAAATAATGGGTTAATATAAGCAATAAGAAGCCTGAGCTAATGGGTCAATCAGTTTATAATCTTCTGGAGACCTCTGTGTGATTTTCTTTGGGGCTAAATGGCTATGGGAACTGGGCAGGATGGAAACCCCAACAAGCCAGTCCTCATGTTACACTCTGGAGACCCCAAGTATGCATGGGGTGCACATACAAGCAAACACTTGTGCACATAAAGTATAAATAAATGAAGAAGAAGAAGAAGAAGAAGAAGAAGAAGAAGAAGAAGAAGAAGAAGAAGAAGAAGAAGAAGAAGAAGAAGAAGAGGAGGAGGAAGAGGAAGAAGAAGATGATGAAGAGGGTTTATTTTAACTCACTGTTCCAAGTACAGTCAATCATGGGTGGGGGTAGGGGTAAGGCAGCAGGAACTTGAAGCTGCTGTTCACACTGCGTCCACAGGAAGAAGACAGGATGAATGCATGCTTACATATTTGTTGGTGCTCCACTTGTGTTTCCCATTTCATATTTTCTAGACCCTCCTGCCCAGGGAGTGATCCTACCTACAATTAAAATGATTCTTCTCACATCAGTTAATCACAATAATCTCCCCACAGGCTTGTCCAGAGGCCAACCTAACCAGATAACTCCCACAGGTATCCCTGGAGACCTGTCCCCTAGGTGATTCTAGATCCTGGCAAGGTGGAAATTAACACAAACATCCTAACCCTCCCAGGTAAACAAGGTAAGGAATAATCTCCCCAAGCTATACACAACACATCTCATTTAACCAGAATCCACACTTCCCTCATTTCTGCTCCTAGTACTCGATGTCTAGCCCAGCCTTCAGGCCACCATGGAGGGGGGACAGTGGAGAAGAGCGACTCATGCCATGGCAGCTAGGAAGTGGAATAAGAAAGAATGCCTACGCTAGCAAGCGTCTGCTCTGTCCGTGTTTATTCTATAAAGCCTGCTCCACACCTGTAGGTTGGTGCCACAGTCACTCAAGGCAGGTTTTCTCCCCCTTAGCTGGTCCTCTATGAAAGCCCTTCATAGACACACTGCGAATTGTGCTTTAGTAATGCAGAGGCATCTCAGAGTCCAATCAAGCTGATATTCAAGATAAATCATCACAAACCGACAGCAAAAATGCATCTCTCTGAGCCATAAAATTCTCCTCCAGGACCCACAAAAGGTTTATGTCCATCTTCTACTGGAAAATGCATTTAGCCCATCTCCAAGGGTCCCCACAATCCTGGCAGTTCTAACCACCCATATAATATTCCATCATAAAGATGTATTTTAATTTATTGTTAGGAATGATTACTGAAAAAGAAATGGCTGTGTGGGGGTCCTCTTTCCCTCTGGGCCTGCTGGCCACCAGGTTGAGAAGGGAAAGAGGCAGATGGTGACAGAAAGCTTTGGCGGCCCATGAGCACAAAAACAGAGACAGCCCTCTGGGAGACAGATTTCGGTGAGTCAGCTCAATTTTATTCTAGAGTGTAAGGACTATATAGGATTGGGGAGTCTGGTGACAGACCCTAATTTGTATTGAGTAGCACACTCCTATCGCAAGGTTCAGTATGTGGCAGTAGGGTTCTACAGCAGAGCCCCTAGCACAGGTCTTCTCAGCAGGGATCTGTGCCGAGGGTCAAGCTAAAGATGAGTCAGGCGTCTGGTTTAGAGACAGGCATCTGGTTTGGAGGCAGCTTTCAGATAAGGTCAGTCAGTCCTCCAGGCCCAGGTGCATTCTCCAAATAAAGGCAGACAGAGAGCAGGACACTTTGCTGGAGGGAGGGAGCGCCATTTCGCAGAGCTTACTGAGATAAGCTACCAGACCACAGGGAGACTGCAGCCTCCGACCAGCCCGCCCCAGTCTTCCAACATGGCTGGGTCAAAACTAATAAACATTTTCAGGAGTTGAGTGCCTGTCTCACATAAAAGCGACACCGACTTACACTTCACCAACAAATTGAGATTCATCACATGAAGGGTCACTATACATTTTTTTAATTCTCTCATATAGCACATCCAAACTAAAGTTTCCCTTCCTCCCCTCCCCCAAGTCTCTCCGCCCCATCTTACCTCTACCCCTCTCCCCATCCACCCCTCCTCTGTCTCCCCTTGAAAAAAGAGCAGGGACATCAATCAAACACAGCATAACAAAGCTACAATAAGACCAAGCACATACTGTCATATCAAGACCAGATAGTAGAGGGAAGAGGGTCCCACAAGGAGGCAAAAGAGTCAGAGAGAGCTCCCGCTCCCACTGTTAGGAATCCCAAAAGAACACCAACCTACTCAGCCATAACACATGCAGAGGACCTAGGTCAGACCCCCACAGGCTCCCTGATGTCTGTGAGCCCCCGTGATTCCCAGGAAGTTGATTCTGTGGGGTGTGTTCTCGTGGTGTCCCTGATGCAGGGTCACTATTCAATCAGCAACTTTTTATTATTTCTGCAGCCCTTTCAAAATATCATTTTCCAGGGCTAGGGAAAGATCTCAGTAGGTACAGCTACACCAACATGTGGAACTGAGTTCAACCCTGCAGAAGCCACACAAAGCTGAGTCCAGGGGCAAGTGTCTGTAATCCCAGTATTTCTGCAGGAAAAATGGGAGGCAGGGAAAGGAACCCCGCGGCCAGCTAGCCTGGTTCACACAACTATAAAACAACAGGGAGGCGGACCTCGTCTCAAAGTGCAAAGGGAAGGGCAACACCCAAGGCTGTCCTCTGACCTCCACACAGATTCCGTGATGTCTGCTCATCTACACACGCACATGCACACAAGCATCGTACACACACGTGTTAAAAGATGTCTGTATTCAAGTCTTTGTCCCTTGAAGAACAACACTCAGTGATCCTTTCTCAAGGACTGGGAACATATAAACACAAACCATCACTATATGAACTTGGCCACATTCAGCCCTTACAGTAATGTCACAGACTTGAGCAGCTTGGTCTTGCCCAAGGGCCCAGAGGGAGTACACTGTAGAGCCTGTCTCCAACCCTACTGCTTATCTGATCCTTAAACACATGATTTTACCCTAGGTTCTACAAGTAATTTTGTTTGTATCTTGCCAGTTCTATGGGGGTTTTTTTGTTTTTGTTTTTTTGTTTTGTTTTGTTTTTTGGGTTTTTTTTTTTTTTCGAGACAAGGTTTCTCTGTAGCTTTGGAGCCTGTCCTGGAACTAGCTCTTGTAGACCAGGCTGGCCTCAAACTCACAGAGATCCGCCTGCCTCTGCCTCCTGAGTGCTGGGATTAAAGGCATGTGCCACCACCACCTGGCTGCCAGTTCTATGTTTATATAAAGTGTACTACTGTACATACCTGGTATGTCACCAAAATACACAAAAATATAAGTTAAGATAGAATTTTTAAAATATGATTTCTTTTTGAGTCTCCTATAAGTCACCTGCTGTATCCTTCTCTACTCAGATTCCCATTGGAGGATCCAGCCCTGGCCCATACTACTTTTGTCTACACTATCTCCTGAATTCACAGAGGAAGTACGGTTAGTCTGTATAGCTACCAAGAGTTAAATACTGAAGCCAAGCCAGTACTAAGCATAAATCAATGCAGCATTATTTAATCCCAGAGTGACCTTGTGATGCTGATGGTGCTAGCCACATTGTGTTAAAAGGAAAAAAGGCCCTAAGAGGACAAGGAGTCCACTCCTTCCCTCCCTCAACCCCAACTCCCCCATGACCCCAACTCCCCCATGTCCATTCTGCTCCAGCCACCATGGTCCGTCAGCCATTAAATCAGCTTCCTCTGACCCTTCTGTATAAATTAAGTTCTCATGTCATTCCCTCACATGGTACCAACTTTTATCCTCTATGTCATGACCACAATGGCTATCATTTATCTGAATGGACTATTTATACAACATCCATTTCCCCTGAGAGACTAAGGCAAGGGAATGTCAGTTCTGTTCACTGCTGTTTCTCCAGTTACTAGCCATCAGCAAATGTGTGCGGGATGAATGAATGAATGAATGAATGAATGAATGAATGACCCATCCAAATGCAAACAAAGACTGCTTGACTCCAAAGCCCATTTTCTTAATTATTATATTACTATTCTGTATCAGTCTGGTCAAAAGTTAAAAATAATCTCCCCATAAATTGAATTTTGACCTAACCCCTACTACTGTATGCTAGTCTATTGTAATAACAGCTTGCATCTGACATATAATGTTGAGGACAAGGAATTCATTTAACTTTAATTCATAAATCTCTTTCCAGGTACTGTTTAAAGATGAATTCTTTTCTTCTGCAAGTTCAAAAATGTGCATTTTTTAATCTGGTCAATTTAGAAGTGTATATTTTAACTAAATATACACTTCTAGAAAGCTAAGGAAAATTCAGTCAATATTCATGAGATTTCTCAAACTGGACTCAAAGAAGTCACACAGGAAAATTAATAGACTCCAGGGCCTAGCAAGGTATTTGCATTTAAACTAGATCTCTCTCCATAGGAGGCATTAGGCACCTCTGTCAGGACTGATAATGACCTTATGTTGGGGACACTCCCACTTCAGCGGCATGGAGGCAGCAGAAAGCCTTGTTGACAACTAGCTAGGTGGAAACTGTACCGTGGCTTTCCATTTTCAAAAAAAAAAAAAAAAAAAGCAAAAAACAACCAAAATAATGAGGTAGAAAAGTCTCCAAGGGCCACAGAATGGATGTGTGGACCAGGTTGCTGGCTGAATCCTTGGAAGCCCAGGCAGAGTCAAGAACTCAGACAACACTGATGCCCTTTAGGGCTAAGAGGAAAGAGTTGGAGTCGGGTCATGAAGAGGGTCCCCTAATCCTCAGCCCCATGCCAACATATTCATGATCATCTCGCCATCAGCATCATGGAGACAGAGAAAACAATGTGGTGGGTTTCCTTGCTCAGGGAAAGATGTACATTTCCACTCCGATAATGTCTCTTGATAATGAATGGAGTTGTGAGCGAAAGTTTCATTCTCCCCGCCTAAATGACATCATCGCTAAAGTGTCTGCTCACTGTACTCATCCGTCCTCTATGTCAGCCCTTGCCATGGACTTACCCATCATCTCCTGGACACCTAAGAAAACTCAGGTGCACAAAAAGGGTCAGAGCAGCCATTGCTTGCAGTCCTGCAAGGGAGAGCACCAAGAATCCACTCCTCTAAGAAATCGACTTCTCCAAGACCCGACAATGTTTCATGGTCAAAGGCTATGAGAAGCCCTCATATGAGGAATGATTCCTCAGTTAAAGACACTGTCCTTAATGTCACCAAAGGCCTTTCTGCCCTAATCTGCTGGGTGTAAGACCCGAGTCCATGAGTGAGGATTCTAACTTCAGCAAAGGCGTCTGTCAGTCAGCTCAGTCTTACTATAACAGAACACCAGAGCCTGGACAACTTACACCAGAAACATTTCTTGTTCACAGTTCAGAAGGTTGGGAAGCCTGACACCAAGGTTTTCTCAGTGAGAACACTTTCCCTAGCTCTTAGGACCCCCTGCCCCTGTGTTCTCACATGACAAAGACAGAACTCAGTTATCTCAAGGCTTCTCGTGACCCACACCCCACACTCTAGTCTATGAAAGCCCCACATCATTAGGTTTGCTTCACCTTGTTCATCCCCCGGATCCTTACATGAATTAGTGCATTGACATTCACCATGCTTGCCATCTCCCTTGGATACACGTCACTTGTTACTAATTATTCATTACTTAACTAAACTATAAACTCCATTGTCAGAAACAGTACTTTCTCCTCTGTAATCACATTTGCTGACTGGCATGTATTGTGAGGTTTTGTTGTGATTTTTTGTTTTTGCTTTTGCTTTTTTTTCACTTCATTATAAAGAAAACTTGCAAGAATAACCCAACGAACTCAAGAATATTTTAGACTCGGTCAACAATTATGAGAACATTTGGCTGCATTTGATTTACTCTTCCTGTGTGAATTATTTTTCTGATTGCTGAATCACTTTTGAGCAGTTCTCACACACAATGGCCCATTACCCCCAAGTCCTTCGACACACATCTCCCTAGAACAAGAACATTCCTCTTCATGTAATTGACAAATTCAAGACACTTAACAAGACTGCAGAATTATTCGCCAATTATCCCAGTAATGTTCCCTCAGAGCAACCGTGAACGCATGACATGTGGTTTTCCAAGTAGCTGTTTCGCAGCCTGTCTTTGTCTTTTTTATCATCGATAATGGGGTAAACCGCCATGGCCAACTCATGTGCTACACTGAGAAAAACATTACGCCTCCATGGACCTGCCAGTCATGGAGAGACGTTGCACATCCACAAACTGAGAAACACCAGAGAGCAACCACTCTTGCTTTCATTGTTGTTACCAACGACATGGCCCTTGGCACGGATGTTGAGGTTACCAATATGTTGACCTTCCTATGCCAGAAGCCAAACTTCTGAAAACAACCTGTTGTTCCCTTCTGTTTACAGGGTTTTTTTTTGTGTGTGTGTGTGTGTTGTGTGTGTGTGTGTGTGTGTGTGTGTGTAGATTTTGTGGTTGTTGCTGTTTTTTAAAGACGGAGTCTCACCAAGAAAACCAAGCTGACCTCCAATCATAGCAATCCTCCTGCCTCAGCCTCCCAAATGCTTGGATTTCTGGCTGGAAATTCAGAATGTCTGGCTCAAACTACCCTTGAATAAATACATCTCTTTTTTTCCCATCAACAGGCCTGCTGATCCTTGGCATACTCCTTCCAGGTTACCCAGGGCTCAGCCCACTGCCATGGTCTCCTTGGAGCCGCCCCTCCTTCCCCTAGCCAAGCCTTATACCCTATGCATCTCCAGCTTATGACCCTGTCTGACTTTCTTCTCAAAGCCTTTATTACTCTCTGAAATGCTGTGCTCCATTGCTTAGCTTTTACTAACCCTTTTTCTCTTACTCATATATGATTTCTATGAGACTGGGACTTTACAACAGGCCCTACAGTTGTGGCAGAAAGGTACTCCTGGCCTTCGCTGTGTGACAGCAAGCCTGAGACTGCGGCCGCCGTGACCGACTGTCCCAACAACTCACTAGCAAAACCCTGGAAGTTCCCACTTCCTCCTAAGTTCTCATTTTTGCTAATCCAAACACTTAGGTTTCAACATCAAGACTTCCTGTCAGAAATCCTACTGTCTGCATCTTTGACCCCAAATCAAAGAGATTTATAAAAATATCCTAATTGCCCTCGGGTCTTAAAACTCTTGCCTTTGTCACTGATGCTGAGGTCACAATATGTTCACCTTCCTCTGCCAAAAGCCCATGTTTCTGAAAATGACTGTCCATGGGGAAGGTTTAGGGAGAAAAACATAAAGGAAAATTCAATGAAAAGGAAATCATTTGGGTTGCTCAGAAATGTAAAGTGGGTATTTATTTTATGAACTAATACCCTCCGTAATGCCCTAAAGAGATATTTATTTGGATATTTATTTAGCCCATTTAATAATTTTATAAGCAACCTTTAGTTTTCAAGCAATATATATCTTGATATTAAAACTGTGGCCACCAGCGGGGCTGGCATCGCAGTAACAGAGAGTGCAGTAGCCTACTCCACTTCAGCAAAGCCTGTGAACTTCCCTGCCCTGACAGCAAAGCTGCCAACACACCCGGTTCAAAGACTAAAATAAACTAGGAGCAAAAGAAAGCAACCTTGAGCAAAAGAATCCAGCACAACTAATTCCTTGTGCAGCCAGTGTTGCTCTCTTGTACAGTTTTTTAAAACTTAAGCCGTCCTTGAACATGGAAAAAGTAAGTCCTTGTAAATTTGTCAACTCAATTCAAGTACAAACCAAGAAGCATTCACTACTGTTCAAAATGCCTCCACATTCTATTTGCTGAAACTAAGTAATAATGTACTTTAAAGTACTATATATATATATATATATATATATTAAAAAAAAATTCTCTCTTTGGTGTTCAAAACATCCTACCATTCTTTGAAGGGTTATCTCACACTACATTCTAAAGCCAAGTGGTCGGAGAATAAGCGCCAAGGGAAGATGAACTAAGTTATAATAAAAATCTCAAAGTCAGATGTGTAAATGTGTAGGAGGGTCCTTCTGTATTGGGTTGCTTTTATTGGTTAATAAAGAATCTGCCTTGGCCTTCTGATAGGGCAGGACTTAGACAGACAGGATAAAGAGAAGAGAATGCTGGGAAGGGAACAGAGCCAGGGAGAGCTGCCCGCCATGAAGCCTGCAAGGTCAAAGATGCTGAATCTTTCCCGGTAAGCCACGACTAGTGGCGACACACAGATTATTAGAAATGGGTTAAACAAGTATGTGAGAGTTAGCCAATAAGAGGCTAGAGCTAATGGGCCAGGCAGTATTTCAATGAATACCGTTTCCGTGTAATTATTTCGGGTACGCACCAGGAGCCGGTCGGGACAGAACAAGGGGCCCGGCGCCGGGAACACAGCCCGAGCCCTCAATACAACATAAATGAACCAACCTGTTATCATTTATTCCTTTATCTCTTAGGCATTTTATTCTGAAATGACTTAGAATTATGGGAATGCGGCAAAACCTGAACAAAGACTTTCTGATCAAAGACATCCTCCCCAGCCTCCTGTGAACAGCTCCTGCACGCTTATCAAAGCTAAGGGCTCAGGCTCTTACAGAGTCACTGCTCTGCAGACCTTGCTCCAGTTTCCCCAGTCTTTACAGCAATAACCTTTCCTGACCAGTGTAGCGCCCACACCGCCGTCTTCCCTCGGGGCCTTAACACCTCAGACAGGCACAGGCCAGAGTTTTGTAGAAGTCCTATAAAGCTGAGCTATCTCATGTTCTCAAAGGATTGGATAGTTTTCCTCCATCCATAATAGTGTAAGGATCTCACCTCATTCAGTCCCTACCAATAAAGTACTTCTAGGCTTAGGTCTAATTATTTCACAGTCTAAGGATTCACACACACACACACACACACACACCACTTTGGGCAAGGGGGGAAAACATCTTGGTAACTTTATCTTGTAGGGATTGCAAAGTAGCAATAAAACTTTATTTAAAGTGAAGAAATAATACAGATTAGAAAGGAGCACACTGTCAAGATTGACAGCAACTCACATGAGTGAAGAGACTCAAACTATCGTTTGGGGCTTTGTTTTTGTATGTTTGTTGAGAACTTTATATATGTGCATAAAGTATTTCCATCAAACCCTTCTCCTTTTCCCTCCTCTCCGATTCCTATCCCAGCCTCCCACTACTTTACACGTGTTTATTCGCATGATAACTTAACTAAATCTGCATGTTAGCCTCTGAATACCTCTCCTACTAAATTGAAAGTGTGTGCTGAAAGTGTTCAAGGGCCAATAAGATGCCTCGGGGGCCTGAGGACCTGATTTCAATCCCTCAGACACTCATGTACACCCATGATGAAGAGAGAGCTGGTTCTAACAAGTAATCCTCTGGCTTACACACACACTCACTTACACAAACACACACTCACATACATGCATGCACACACTCACACACATACACACACACTCTCACACATATACACATACACACTCACACACAAACACACATGCACACACTCACACAATAAATGTTCAGTTTCAAAAGAAAGGACATGCGCTACCTCATGTAGGTTTGTCTGTTCATCCAAACAGATCTACCAGGTTTTCTTCTAGTATTTGGGGGCTATATTACTTCCTGCATACACATTTAGAACCATTACAATTTCCTGATGAATGAAATTGTTTATCATCTTAAGATATCAATCTTCATCATCACCTCAAGTGATGTCTTTTGGCCTTAACATAGTCGGTTGTTTGGTTCCTTATGTGCCAGGATCCTCTGTACCAACAACCAGCGCTCTTAACCACTGAGCCATCTCTCCAGCCCCTGCTATACACAGAGGAAAGAGACTTGTTCCATTTCCCAAGAGCAGCTCATACTAGAGTCATAGTTTTTATTCAGAGCCTCAATGTTGCAAAATAGCCTGAATGCTACCATTAGTGGCTCCGACAAGAAATCAAAACACTTTTCACTAAATCCCCGCTTTATAGCTTCTGTTGGTTGTTGACCCACCCCATGCTTGGGTAGCATTTTCACACAATGCTGTTGTTGCAATTGCATGGGGTCTCACGGTTCTACCATGCTGTTTACGAATTCTCCAAAGCATGGCACCCTTCTCCCTGCCTGAGAAGCCCCAGTGAGGATCTAACACTGCCCACCGCTCTCATGTTTTCTAGCTTCACAAAGCTCTTCTGGTGAGTGATTTGATTTTGGGAAATTCGACTGAGAAAGTCTTAGCCTGAAATCTGCCTCCTGAAGGGACACAGGGAAGGGGTGTCCCTTTCATGGTTCCAGGTCCCTTGACCATGAACATGAACTCTCCAGGAAAAGCAAGAACTCATTTCTTTTTCTAGCTTCAGGCTCACTCTTGGATCCTCAAGAAACCAATTGCAGAGGTGGCAGAAGAGGTACTGGTTGAAATATCAGTGACAGTTTTAGCAGTGGGGACACTAATGGCTGACTTTAATTAGTATCATAGCAGGCAGTCTGTGAAGTGCCCTTCATACACTGACTATGAAATCCCCAAAAGACACTGTGTGCTATTATGATCCATGTGTGGTGGTGGTGGTTTGGATGAAAACTGCCCCCCCCCCCACAGACTTCCATATTTGGACACTCAGTCCTTGTTGATGGCACTGTTTGGGAGACTATGGGACCTTTAGGAGGTGGAGCCTTGCTGGAACAAGCATGTCACTGGGGCAGGCTTTGAGAATTTACAGCACGGCCTCACTTTCAGTTTGCACTCTCTGCTTTCTGTGTTTTTGAAGATGTGATCTCTCGGCTCCTGGCTCCAGCCACCTGCTGCCATGCTTCCGCACGATATGGATTCTCCCGCAGGAGTTGCGAGCCCAAATCTACTTCTTCTTCCATAAGCCACTTTTGGCCATGATATTTTATCACAGCAAAATAAAAAGTAACTAATGCATCATATTTCTGGTGAGAACATTCAAGTTCTAAAACCCAAAAGAATTTTTAACCAAAATAGTCTGGAGAAGTAGAATAATCTGGATTGCTCAAGCCCCACTTTTATTCCAAACCTTTTATTCCAAGTGTGACTCATCCCTTGGACACCTACACTATCAGAAAGGGGCCTCCTACCCACGTTTTGCATTCTAACCCATGATTCAGTGTGGCACAACAGGAAATGCTCAAAGCTTTCAGGCGACAGAAAAGTCTCAGTTGCATCTTTCATCACCTGAGCGACCCAACTATACAACTTGAAACCCCCTCATTATCTACCTAAGATTATCTCAGATAAAATATTTTATAAACTCAGCTTCTAATGGAATACATGCTGGCTTTTCTGCTTCCACCCCTTCTCAATAAAGTACTTCTTCCAAGCCAACTCAAACCTCAGGTGTAGCAGAAATTCTCCTTTATGGAGGTAGGGGCTTATCCTAAAAAATAATTATACAATTATGATTTATTTATTTATCAAACAAATATTTTATGTGTATGAATGTATTGCCAAGTATATATATGTATGAGTACCATATGTATTCCTGGTACCCGTGGAGGCCGGAAGAGAGTGGTGGGCCCCCCGGAACTAGAGTAACAGATAGTTGTGAGCCAGCATGTCAACATAAGGTCAACACATGGTCTAGACCACTGAGCCATCTTCCCAGCCCTTATGATTGTTTACTTATCACAGAGGGGAATTTTGCAATGGAAGCATCTGGCAGATATAGTCCCCGTGATTGGGAACATCAACAATAACGGCCATGCTGATATTACACAGCTCCTAAAGTTATGTACCAACAGACAATATCTCCTATGTAGCTTCCTACCAATAATCAGCTCAGGGGAGTCACAATTACAGACTGAGAAGCTGAGAAGCTAGTTCAAATTTAAAGACACTAACCACAATCTGCGTGTAAGGGGAAGTAAAGTATCTTATATTTGGGATAACTGCCAATTTAGCAAATAATATACATTAGATAATATGATTATAAAAATGCTAAATATTCTGAACTTGACCACTGAACTTTGGCAAGTTCCTTTATTTTTACAAGAATATATCTGGAGGTAGGATCTGTGATTTACATTGAATGGACTTACTAAAAATATATTAATAACAAAAGTATCATGTACTTATATATGATTCAGCCATCTTAATTCACAGAGAACAGACACCACAAAGATAAAATACAGTACCAAATATGAAATTGTCAGAAGAAGAATTAGGTGTACTTGCAAGCCATGATATTGGTCCCCCACAATATGTGAAGAATCGGAGAATCCTAAAAGTGGGGTGATGGTCAAGTGTGCTAAATATCTGAGCTGTGATAGCATGCTGGAGAATCCAACCCATGTTCTTAATCTAATTTTGCCCAGAGGATGTACATGGTTGGAATGCCCTGAGGGCACCTCCTAGGTTAGAGATTTACTCTAAAAGCAGTACACACACACACACACACACACACACACACACACACTCCCCGAGGAGGACCCCAGGCTTGTTCAGACACACACACACACACACACACACACACACACACTCCCCGAGGAGGACCCCAGGCTTGTCCAGAACTTTCCCATTCCTGTATGCAAGTGTTACACCTGTAAGTCCCCAATGCCAAGAACCTCCTAGGAGTAATGGGATGAATAAACACTGTTTGGGGACCTGTTAGCCGCCTACAGGCTGGAAGCCTTGAGGGGCCCAATGCTAATCCCACCACCAGGTTAGAAGACACTGCTCCAAAGCAAACATTCGGTTCTATGAAGCAATCCCTTTGTTCCCTGGGGATAGGGTGGGGGAAGAACAGCCGGGAAAAGCCACTGGGTGGAATTCGGCCGGTTTCAGTGGTCAAGGAGGCCGCGTGGCACCACTTCAAGACCTGCTATTTCTGACCACTGCCCCAGTGGGAATTGGGCTGTTCCAATCCCACCCAGGGCACTGTGCAAACAGGAGACTCCCGAGCCCCTCCCATGAAACAGCTGCGGGGACTCTACCTCGGAAGGTGCGGCGGGGTCGCGGGGGCGCGCCAAGCTCCCGGAGCCCGAGGTGCTGCTCTGGCTCATCTTGACTGGCCCCTCGAGAGGCTGACCCAAGAAGCCGGAAGTGTTGTACTGAGCGCAGAGTCAGGGACACTGGTCTCCTGGAGCAACAAGTAAACAGAATAGGAGGCGGAGCCTGTTGCCTGCATAGCCAGAGGCCAAAACCTCCTCCAGACCTGCAGACCACAAGGCAATTATGCCTTAGGGATCCATCCTCCTACCTACTAAAGACAGTCAGGGACAGAGATAAAGGGGGAAGGGGACACAATACCACCACGCAATTAATTCCAGGTTCTTAGGGAGTGCTGGAGACTGAACCCAAGGCCTCATGCGTGTTAGGCAAACATTCAGACAACTGAGCCACATGTGCAACCAACCCTCTTAGCTGGTTTTTTGCTTTGTTTTGTTTTTCAAAGAGTCATGCGTTCACTCTTTCCCTGGTTCTGCAAAGTGGTCTGTCCTGGTAAGTGAACGCTTTTCATTCCGCCTTCTCAACAATCCTGCTTCAGAGCACAGATATAGCAATGCTGGGCCGGTTACCTCAGGGCTTCTTGCGACAGAGTTGCAGGTGGCCTTTCACCAACAGCAGCTCCAAGTGTTCCCCAGAGATTTGGAAGTGAATATCAGAATAATCCGTTTTCCAAATAAACAAACAGTCACGGTGCAGTGAAAGAAAAACCAAGCTGCCAAATGGAAGACTGAAGACAGCCCAGACCAGAAAGCTAAGTCTGGTGGAGGAGCTTGCCTTAGTTAAACTGAAAGCGAACCCCAGGGCCACATCCTTTGAAAGCCCTGGGGACACATGTGCTGCTAGAAATACACATGAAATTGGGGCTGAAGCAGCTTTTCTTAGATTTCATCCAGTCATTCTAGATGTATCCATTGCTGTCTCTCGGGGTTTCTTGGCCTTGGCAGTGGTTATTATTGTTATCTGAGGTTTTGTACAAGGATATATGAGCATAGTTCCTCTCCAGCTACCCCACTGCCTTTTCTGTGCCCTCGTGAGTCCCCTCTGCCCCACTGAGAGTTTTCTTTCTACTTCTCTGCCTTGAATATACATAATTCACATATACATACATGCACACAAAATCTTGGAACCACAAATGGGAGAAAATTTGTCTTCCTGAGGCTGGCTTAGTTCGCTTGATGGGATTATCTTTAGTTGCAGCCATTTTCCAGCATTTTCCTTTGTGACCGAGTGACTACTGTCTATATATATTCCTTATCCAGTCCTCTGTTGTTGGGCACCTAGGTTGATTTTATAATTTAAATACTATAAATAGTATACTGTGAAAACAACCTGCACTGTCTTAATTGACACATTAGTGCCATGTATAGGGTACCATACAATGCTTCACAGTGGCTTGTAGCATTACAGTAATATAGCCATATTTCTAAGTGTTACAGTAATATAGCCATATATCCAATATATCTATATATAATATTCAATATAAGCATTATAGTAATATAGCCACATATCCTATCTAAGCTCATGTCAGTACTCTCACTTGAAGACATATTAATTTTTAAATTTCCTCAGTGGAAACTATGCTTTTGGAATCTCCTATTTATAGTAGAATTCATAGGAAACACATCTTCCAGTGAGTTTTTACATTGCAGTGGAATTGCTGTGGATTTATTTACCTTTCCATGGACTTACACTGTCCAAGGAACTTCAAAGCAGATGAAAACGTGAAGTGCCTGAAAAAAGGCCCCTCTCCATTAACTTCTATCCTATTGCAGAATTCCATTTGCTAAAGTCTATTTCTGGTCACTCTGGTTGACCTCAGATTTTTGTTTTCATGAAAACAAGAGATCTCAGTTTTCACAGTTCTCAAGGCTCATTGTAAAAATATTCGTCCCCTTGTCAAGGCATAAGTACACTTACAGTAATGGACACAGAAAAGTATTGCCTGTGCTCTTTCTTGGGTGTTAAGACATGAACCCAGTGACTCTTGGTACCTACATCTGATGCTGGAATCTAACGATATCTAGGCAGTCGGGCAGGTGGGTTCAGAGGCCTGGATTACGGAGGGGCTGCACTGTAGACCACTGGGCCTCTGGCGGGAGAGCACTTTGGGCTGGGCTTTGGAGCATTCCATTAAGATGGTAGCTTTAGCAGAAGAAAAATAAAATAAGTAAAGTTTGCTCCCATCTGGTCTTCTCACACAACATCGAGGGTGGGAGCAGCCCATGGGTAAGTAATACACTAGGGTCCATAATTCCCCTGTAGACACTTGTGTCTTTCTTTACAATGACAACAGAGACACGAGCCACCAGCTGCACACACTTGTGCACAGCACATGGCTGTTTTTAAAGAAGAGAGATGCTCCTAATTAGGGCTCAGGCTGAATCTGGACAGTGTGGTCCAGGGGTTCTAAAGGTCGTAAGCTGGGGAAGAGCAAGATGAACACTAAACTTCAAGAAGGCAGAAGGACAACAGTGAGCTGGATGTCGAAAGAGGGGCATGGCAAGGAGGCCCAGGGAGAGCACGGCTACAGGGAGCATGAGAGGTGAGATTCAATAGAGGGTAGGGGAATGGTGAGGAGAAGGGAGACAGATTTGTGTGACCACCTACTTCTGACCTCCCTGGGCACAGGGGATCATCGTGGGAGCAAGTCAGACGGCAAGAGCAAAGCAAAGGAGGGAGGAAGAGAAGGAGTTCAGTTAGTGACTGTCTTAGTTAGGGTTTCTATTGCTGTGAGGAAACGTCATGATCATAGTGTTTATAAATGAAAACATTGAATTGGGGCTGGTTTACAGTTCCAGAGATTTGGTCCAGTATCATTATGGAGGGAAGCATGGCAGCATGCAGGCAGATAGTGCTTGAGAGGTAGCTGAGAGTTCTGCATCTTGATCCACAGGCAGCAGAAAGAGACTATGCTACACTAGCTTAATGAGCTTGTGACCTCCACAGTGACACACTTCCTCCAACAAGACCACAGCTCCTAATAGTGCCACTCCCTATGGGCCAAGCATTCAAGTACAAGTCTATGGGGCTATTCCTATTCGAACCACCGCAGAGGCAAACGTAGCCTGAGGTGTGGAGAGGAAAAGAAAACCTAGCATTTTGTAGTATAGAATGGGAAGTCTTGGGCACATTCAGCTTAAAGCACAAATCCAGTAGTGTTTAACACCATCTTGAAGTACCTTAATAATCCTGGAGTGCCCATACCCATGTTAAGCAAATGCTGTCTGAGACAAGATGATTTTTTTTTTTTTTTGAGACAGGGTTTTTCTGTAGTTTTAGAGTCTGTCTTGGAACTAGCTCCTGTAGACCAGGCTGGCCTCGAACTCACAGAGATCCATCTGCCTCTGCCTCCCAAGTGCTGGGATTAAAGGTGAGTGCCACCACTGCCCGGTGATTTTTTTAGCTTCTGGAGAGGAGGGTGGAGAGCTGTGTCTGTTCTGACATAGTCTCTTGTGTTCTAAACCATGACTTGGGTTTATTTGTATGTTTTACAAATTTACATGTACATGCTTCCCATAAGAAAATTTGTACTGGGCCTGGAGAGATGGCTCAGTAGTAAAGAGTTGGGGCAGCTCTTCAAGAGAACCTAGGTTCTGTTCCCAGCATCCACACAGCAGCTCACTCCAATCTCAGGGGACCTGATGCCCCCTTCTGGCCTCCATGGGCACTGCATGTGCACGGACAAATGCAAGTCAAACACTCATACACAGGAAATGAAAAAAAAATTCTAAAGAAAAGTTTTACTATGATGCTTTTGTAGTAAGGTATGTTTAAAAGTGTGTCATTAGCCTAGCCTGCTGGTACACACCTTTAATCCCAGTACTCGAAGCAGAGGCAGGCAATCTCTGTGAGTCGGAGGCCAGCCTGGCCTACAAAGCAAGTTCTGGGACTGCCAAGGCTGTTACACAGAGAAACCCTGTCTCAAAAAAACCACCAAAAAGAAAAAAGTGTGTTATTCAAACACTCCTATGACACTTGAGTAATCTAAGGATTATTTTTAAAAGTATGTTTGATTTAAATGTTTCCCCAACCAAGTTGTATCTGTCCAAGGTCATGTATTGGGATACTCATTTCAGTGTGATAATATTCAAAGGTCGGAGACAGGATATTGCTCCGTGGGTAGAGTGTGCGTGTATTGTACAAGGTTGAGGACCTGAGTTCAGTTCCCTAACACCAATGTAAAAGAGCTGGGCACAGCAGCATACATCTGTAACCACAGCACTGGCTAGGGGAGACAGAAGATCTCAGGAGGCCTGCTGGGGGTCCTTGCTGGTCAGAGGTTCCAGTCTACTGTGGCCTGGCATCTTTCTTTGAGCTTGGCAACATGTATGATCCACACCCTCAGGACAGTGGCCCCGTTCTCTACCGGACCTTATTTGGAGACAGTCTGTAGGCCTGGGTGCCTGACTTATCTCTAGTGTGACCCTGGACACAGTTCCCTGCAGAAGCTCTTCCCCCTGCTGTCCATATGGTAATTAAACATTGTGCTAGGAACATTACGATAGGACCTTGCTTCCACAGATGACAACTAAGACTTGTACTAGGAGCTTTAAGATAGGAACGTGCTGCTTAATGTAAATTAGGTGATTCCCCAGCTACCGTTCCCAATCCTGTGTATCCCCTAACTCTGGAATAAAATTGACCTGATTCACTGAAATTATCTCCCAGAGGGCTAGCTCTGTGGTGCTCACAGGCTGAACAAGGCCTTACTTGCCACGTCTGCTCCCTTTGCCTACATTGGCCCAGTAGTCAGTGGACTGTGGGGAAGAGGGACCTACAGAGGCCCACTGGGCACCAGCCTTTTGTGTAATATTACTTAACTATATAAAAATGTGTCATATTTATTTAAGTTGAGGAATACTGCTTTAACAGTTAAGGTGTGTTACATTTGTTTATGCTGCTTTTGTTTAACAATGTAAACATGTGTTCCATCTGTTTCACTGGCCTGCCCAAGGCCTGAATGGTCTAATAAAGCTGAACAGCCAACAGCTAGGCAGGAGAGGGCTAGAGAGGCTCAAGAGGAGAGAACCTGGGAGAAAGAGAGGGAAACACCCAGGGTCAGCCAGTCAGGCAGCTGCCAGACAGACAGACACGGAAGAAGCAGGAAAGTAGGACATAGAGAATGAAAGGAAGGTAAAAAGCGTGGAGGCAAAACTCAGGTGAAGGGGAACAGGTTAAAGTTATAAAAGCTAGCAAAAAAAAAAAGCATAAGATGAGGCCTTGCATTCATAACTAATAGAAAGTCTCCTAGTCTTTATCTGGGAGCTGGTTGGCAGCCCAGAGAAAGCATGTTACAGCAGCCTAGCCAAACTATGTGAGCTCCAGGTTCAATAAAGAGGCCCTATCTCAAAAAGCAGGGTAGAATGCAATAGAGAAAGACACTCAATATCTACCTCTGACCTCTATACATGCACACACAGGCAAATGCACCCCATCTACATACACACCCACACCCACATACACAAAAATAAATTATAAAAAGGTATAGCCTTTGGGAAGATCTCACTGTCATGGTTAAGATCAGTGCCTGTGCAAAGGACACCATCAATAAGACAAAATAGCAGCCTACAGAATGGGAAAAGATCATTACCAACCCCACATCTGGCAGAGGGCTGAGTTCCAAAATATATAAAGAACCCAAGAAACTAAACATCAACAAACAAAATAGTCCAAAATTTAAAAAAAAATTGGGATACATACCTAAACAGAGAATTCTGAACAGAAGAATCTCAAATGGCCACAAAATACTGAAGAAGTTGTTCAGTATCCTTAACAATCAGGGAAATGCAAATCAAAATGACTCTGAGATTCTGTCTTACACTAGTCAGAATGACTAAGACCAAAAACACATGCTAGAGAGGATGTGGAGCAAGGGGAACAGTCCTCCATTGCCGATGAGAGTGCAAACTTGTACAGCCACTTTGAAAATCAGTGTGGCACTTTCTCAAAAAACTGGGAATCAATCTACCACAAGACCCAGCTATACCACTTTTGGGCATATACACAAAGTATGCTCAGTCCTACCACAAGGACACTTGCTCAATTATATTCATAGCAACTTTATTTGTAATAGCCCGAGCTATTACATCTGGAAAAAAAAACTAGATGTCCCTTAACTGAGGAATGGATAAAGAAAACGTGGTATATTTACACAATGGAATATTACTTAGCTGTTAAAAACAAGGTTATCAGGAAATTTGAAGACAAATAGATGGAACTAGAAAAAAATCATTCTGAGTGAGGTAACCCAGACAGAGAAAAATAAACATGATATGCACTCACTCATAAGTCAATATTAGCTGTAAAATAAAGGATAACTATGCTACAATCCACAGACCCAGAGAGACTAGGTAACAAAGAGAGTTCGTGGGGGGACACCCAGATATCCCTGGGAAGGAGAAATAGAAGAGATTTCGTGAGTGGACCAAGGGCAGGTGGGGATGGGAACATGGGCAATCAGGTCACGGTGAGGGGGTACAGAGTATGAAGAAGGAGAGCGCTGAAAGAGACTACTGAAAAGGTGGGCAGCATTTGGGGTCAGGTAAAAATCTGGCACAAGGGAATCTCCCAGGAATCTACAAGGTGACCCCAGCTGACACTCCTAGCAATAGTGAATATGGTCACTGGCTATCTCCTGTGACCAGGCAAGACTTCAAGTGGAAACCAACCCAGCCACATAGCCTTAGACATACATACAGTCTGTCTTGCCTATGGGATGTGCTGGGGATAAGCTGGGATGGCCTAGGGATTGAGGGAGTGGTCAACCAGTGATCAGTCTAGCCTAAAACCCAGGCCAGGAGAGTAGTTCCACCCCCGACACTGCCTGAAGCACCAGGACCCACTGACTGGATGACCCAGAGACCTAGGATAGAACCAAACACAACTGGAGGGGGGAAAAAAGTCAATATAATGATGTCTAATGATATTCTGCTATAAACTTAGATTGGTGTCTAGCCCATCTTTCATCAGAGAGGCTTCATCCAGTAACCGATAGAAACAGATGCAGAGACCCACAGCCAAACGTTAGGTGGAGTTCAGGGAATCCTGCAGAAGAGGGGGAGAAAAGATTGTAGGCACAAGAAGAGTCAAGACCACCACAAGAAAACTCACAGAATCAACTAACCTGGTCTCATAGGGGTGCACAGAGACTGAACCAACAACCAGAGAGCCTGCATGGGACTGACCTAGGCACTCTGCATATATGTTACAGTTGTGTTGCTTGGTCCTCTTGTGGGACTCGTAACAGTGGGAACAGGATTGTCTCTGACTCTTTTACTGGCTTTTGGGACCCTACTCCTCATACTGGGTCACCTCGCCCAGCCTTCATAAAAGGGGAGGTGCTTAGTCTTACTGCAACTTGATAAGCTATGTTTTGTTGATACTCATGGGAGACCTGCCCTTTCCTAAACAGAAACAGAGGAGGAGTGGATTGGGGAGGAGGTGTGGAGATGGGGGAGATCTGGGAGGCGAGAAGGTTGGGGAAACTGCAGGTGGGATGTAAAATAAATGAATATGGCATATTTATTTATTTTAATAAATATGTTTATTTATTTATTTTGAAAGATAGCGAGAGAGAGTTGCTTCAGCAAGCTACTGTGGATACTGCATCAGGAAAGAGCTGAGCCCCCAAACACCAAAAATGTTGGTGGCACTTTTACCTTAAACTTCCCAACTCCTAGAACTATGAGAAATAATTTTATATTTACAGTGACACATTTTAGTTTTTACATTTTATTTTAGCAACCTGCATGGTCTAAAACAGAACTAAATGAAACCTAGTCAAAGGCTACAAATAGCTACTTAGCCACTTAAGGAAAAGAGAAATAATTTAAACACACATTACTGAAATCTATGTAAGAGCAGGGAAAGGTCTCCCAAGTGTTTGCTAATCCTTACTCTCTAATAAATGAACAATGGTTATCGGTTTATCAGTTCATGCTAAAAAAGGGTCCCCTGTCTGTTACTTGTGTTCTAGTCATAGGCAGCTGGTTGTGAAGCACATCACCAATGTCACTTTCAGTGATTGCCACAAATGACCATTCCTTCGTCTAAGAACAAAATTAAAGCTGGGCAGATGGTTCGTCAGGTAAAGCATTTGCTATGTAAGCATGATGGCCGGTCTCCAATGCCCGTGAGAAAGCTGGACAAGATGGCACGGAACTGTAACTTACAGAAGGGAGTGGAGACAAGAGAATTCCTCAGAAGCTTATGGACTGGTTAGCCTGCCCTTTACAGCATAACAGCAAATAAGAAAGGAGACCTTTCCTCAAAAAAGATACAACACACATGCACATAAACAGAAATAAAATAAAGTCTTAAAAATTAATTGCCAGGTGGTAGCCGCGCACACCTTTAATCCCAGCACTCGAGAGGTAGAGGCAGAGGCAGGCAGATCTCTGTGAGTTTGAGGACAACCTGGCCTACAGAGCAAATTCCTGGACAGGCTCCAAAACTATACAGAGAAAACCTGTCTCAAAAAAATTAATACCATAGGCAAAAGATTCAGGAAAGCATCTAAGAGATTTAACTTTCTGAAGCTGGTAACGTGCTTACTTTTGAAGCTTTGAAGACTTGAGTTTGACCCCCAGAGCCCATATAAAACAAAGACTGGTGTAGTGATTCTTGATTATAATCCCAGTTATCCTAGGGAAGCAGAGACAGGCACATCCCAGGGCTTGATCCAACCAGTATAGTCTAGTTGGTAAGTTCTAAGTAAATGGTGGGGGATGGAGACATTGCAACTGTCATCTGTCTCTGTCCTACATACACACACATACACACACACACACACACGTACACACTCAGGCACAAACATACACCCAGAACTGGTTGCAGGTTAGATTTGGCCCATAGGCCATGCTTCCAACCTGCAATCCCTGATCTGATGTATAAGGGTCGGGGGACCGTCCCTGCAAACACCATGGCCAGCATAGTGTCAATCTAGGAAGACAAGAAGGAAATTCATTTCAACATGACTCTGTAGATGGTGTTGGTTCAAACTTTGAAAGCCTGACCCCAAGTAGTTTATTTCAGGCATCCCTAAGCACAGCACAACTTGGAAAAAAGATTCCTGGGGGTAATGTACTCAAGCCCCTGTGTACAACACAGCTTAAGACATGACTGCTTGAAACTCTTGTAAAGTACAAGTGACACCACCCATGAAGATAGGTTCTATAGATTAACTCCGGAAACAGGATCAAGATAAACCAGCTCATGATAAGGATCTAGGGTAGCAGATGTGGCCTGGTCATACAAATAGTGCAAAGGTCACCAGGCTATTCATCACATCTGATCCCAGCTTTCGGGAAAACAGCTCATACATTCCTCCCTTTGAAGAGAACGTCATACATTCCTCCCTGTGTGTTTAACTGTGTATTTAGTGCTTATCTATGAGCAGAAGGTTCTACATGCCTCCTACAGTCTAGAACAAAATTTGAGATATAGATACACTTCCTCTTATTTGTTTTGTTTTCATTTTGAGACAAGGTCTCACTCTGTATCCTCAGCTGACCTGGAACTCACTACATAGACCAGGCTGCCCTCAGACTTGCAGTAATCCTCCTGCTTCAATGCAAAAATTACAGGTGTGTGCTGACACACCCAGCTTTAAATTTCCATCCAGAATCAATTTAAGGTAGCTTATGTAGTAAATGATTGCCTAGGAAGTATTCAGATACAACGTTATATCAGCTTCACAGATTAAGTGTCATTAGTACCTCTATATCACAGAGAACAAAATAGGCTCAAAGAGATTAAAGAATTTGACCATGATCATAAGACTAGGAAATAGAAATATCAGAATTTGAACCCAGACAGCCCGGCTCAAGGATGTGTCCACCCTGGCAATCTGAGGATTTCAAAGGCTAGGGATAAATTCAAGGACTTTCCATATTTTTAAAATGATCAGATATCTTTTACTTTATGGGCATTTTTTCCTATATGTGAAAAGATCTTGATCTCATTAATAATCTGATTTCGATGAGAGATTAATTGCTAACTTAGTTAAAGCTAAGAGAATGTTCTATTCTACATCATTTTCATTGAGTCATCTATTATTTTCAGCCATCAAGAAGAGCCTCTAGGAGACAGAGGAAAGACTAGCATTTGGAAAACACTGTAGAGGGAAATAGCAGGATTTCCTAGTAGCATTGAGGGAACACCTAAGGTTTATGGCCAAGATTTTAAAATGAAACCAGTGATCTCTATTGTATTATATTATTTTTTTTCTCCTCTGTTCCAATTTTTGGGGAAAATGGAACACATTTGCCTTCAACCAAAGTCAAGGTTACAGCAGGCCAGTAAGATCGAGAGAACAGAGAAGTTACGTCCTTGCAAGGGAGTCGTCATAACAATAGATATGGAATATGAGTGGGATAGTAAAGGAGGTGGAGGTGGAAGAGGAATGAAAGCATGTGATGGTTAAAGAGTAATAACGAGGGCATAGCATCGATGAATGCAGGATGGGAGGAGGTCGGCACCTGGCAGCGATGGGCTATTCTAGTAAATAATTGAGAAGACAGTGGGTGCTGTGTAGAGGGAGATGTTTCAAGCCAGAGATGGTGCAGCTCCTGGGCTAGGCTGTAACCATGGAAACGGGTAACTCACTTGAAAAATGGGGGGCAAAATCATTGCTCCCAAAGCAGGTAATCAAAGAATGAAATGGTCCAGATGTTAGACAGGTCACCCAGTTGGATGCTGATGTCACCAAGGATGATGATAGAGGAAGACAACCAGGAGCAAAAGTCCTCAATAGATATGTCACTGAGAAACCAAACTGGCCTTTGGAGTTGGCAGAATTTTTCTCAGACAAGAGCCTAGCTCTTCTCCTTGATGGCTAAAAATAGATGGCCCAAAAAAATGATGTAGAATAAAGCATTCTCTTGGCTTTAACTAAGTTGGCAATCAGTCCTTCACTGAAATCAGATTATTAATGAGATCAAGATCTTTTCACATATAGGAAAAAATGCCCATAAAGTAAAGGATATCTTATCATTTAAAAAGTATGGAAAGTCTTTGGACTTATCCCTAGGCTTGGAGGTCCTAAGATCACCAGGGTGAGCATATCCTTGAGCCAGGCTGTCTGGGTTCAAATTCTGATATTGCTATTTCCTAGTCTTATGATCAATAAGGTACTAAGAACACTTATTCTGTGAGGTTGATACAAAGATGATATTAACATGTGCAAGGTATCTACCATGCAGAACTTGGGGCAAAGTTAATAAGCATTAGATGTTAGCATTATTGTCCTAGAACAGAATAGAGAATTCTTCCAATAAGGACCAGAAAAACAGAGTGTATGTTTTTATTCTGCCAGACTAACAACTTTGAAAGATCGTAGGCTTAAATTATTCTAACTAACTGCACAAGAATAAATGTTTATAACATCTTCTTTGCTTTTGGAAAACAAGGAATTTTAGAAAGGAGTTGAAAACACCTCACTTCTAAAATCAGACATCAAACTGGTCATGGAGATGCATGCATGTGACACCAGCATTTGGGAGGCAGACTCATGAAGATCAAGGCCACCCATGGCTACAGAGGGAATCTAAGGCTAGCCTGGGCTACATGAGGCCATGCCTCAAAACAATACAGGGCCAGAAGATGGCTTAACAGTTGAAGGTGTTTGCTGCTGCAGAAACCTGATGGCCCAAAGTTCCGTCCCCAGAACTCATGCAAAAATCTGGAAGAGGTAGCAAGTGACATGGATACATAATCCCGTTAGGTGAGTGGCAGAGACAGGAGGATTCCCTGGAAGCTTGCTGGCCAGTTAACCTGGGGTACCCTAAGCAGCAGAAACAAGAGGCCCTTCCTTGGTAAAGTGGAAAGGATGAACCAAATCCCAAGAGTTACCTTTTGACCTTCATGCATGCATACATACATACATACATACATACATACATACATACATACATACATCATACATACAAGTCTGCCTCCATGGCAGACTTGAGTCCACATACACACCAAGAAAATAAATGTTTCTGATTTTTTAGGCCTCCTATTCTTATGCCACAGCAGAGATACGCAGAATGCTTTATAAAACCCTAGTATTTCTTGGGCCAAAGGAAAACATTAATCTAATTAACTCTCTCATCATACATAAAGAATGTGGTCAACATGGGATAAGTGGTTCCACAATGAGAACAGGAGACAGGGAAAACTATAGACCTCAATCACTAATGCCTCGTCCCTTCGGTGGCTTTGTTTATCGCCTAAAATAATAAGTGGGCATTTAGTTTCGAAAGATCAAAGCCTCCACTCAACACAGCACCACGCAGAACCTGCTAGAACTGGAAGGATCTAAGAACTTCACTTTCAACGATGCTCAGCTGTGCCTGGACCCACACCGCAGCTTCGTGCTGCCCTCAGCCCTAGGTCAGGGAAGCTTTACCTTTACAGTGGGCAGCAGTTAATTCAGGGCCTGGCGGTTGACTGTTGAGTGCTCGGCACTAAGCATATGCTCCGTCCCATCCCAGGGGACATCGGCAAGAGGGAGCGGAAAGAACGCGAGAAGAGCTGGATAATGAGAGGAGTGCCGAGAAATGTGGCCATCTGGGCACGCCGCGGCCATAGCACCAACAAACACACAGCAACTGTTATCTGCAGCAGGCCTGTTCTAGATCAAGCCCGTCAACATTTCGGCTTGGATGGGAGAGGGGCTCACCATGCTTCATCTCTAGCAGAGGAGCTATTGGCCATTAGGGCTGCTAAGGAACGAAAGGGTCATTTTTCTTCAGGGGTGAAGCTACTGGTAAGCTGTCGATGAGCCAGTTGGTGTAGGAGGGTCCTTCTGTATTGGGTTGCTTTTATTGGTTAATAAAGAATCTGCCTTGGCCTTCTGATAGGGCAGGACTTAGATAGACCGGATAAAGAGAAGAGAATGCTGGGAAAAGGACAGAGCCAGGGAGAGCCGCCGCCATGAAGCTCCCAGGTCACTGAATCTTTCCCGGTAAGCCACGAGTAGTGGCGACACACAGATTATTAGAAATGGGTTAAACAGGTATGTGAGAGTTAGCCAATAAGAGGCTAGAGCTAATGGGCCAGGCAGTATTTCAATGAATACAGTTTCCGTGTAATTATTTCGGGTACGCACCAGGAGCCAGGTGGGACAGAACAAGGGGCCCGGCGCCGGGAACACAGCCCGAGCCCTCATTGCTACACCAGTCAATAACACCACACCCATACTCACGCAAGCAACCTTAATTAAACTCAATGGGTCATAAAAATGATACATGCATGCATGCATACCCACATGTATGTGTGCATGCATACATGCATACATACATACATATACACACATACAAAAATAGGAGTGAAACATGTTGGGAAGACAAAGGGATCCAGAGGATGAGATGGGATAAGAAAGGGTTAGAGGGTAAATAAGATCAAAATACATTATATGGATGCATGAAATTGTCCAATGATAATCTTTGATGAGCATTATTAGGTAAAATTTGCCACTATGCTTTAGATTTATTATTACTATCATCATCTTCATCATTATTGTTATTTATTACTATCACTATTATCATTATTTGATGTGGGATTCCCCTCTGTATGCTGTGAATACCATTGGTTTATAAAGAAACTGGCTTGGCCTGATAGGGTAGAGTAGAGCTAGGCGGGGAAAACTAAACTGAATGCCCGGAGAAAGAAGGGCAGAGTCAAGGAGAAGTGATGGAGAGGCTGCCAGAGACAGATTTGTTGTAACCTTGCTGGTAGGCCACACACCTCATAGTAAAATATTAAATACTGGAAATGGGTTAATTCTAGATGTAAGAGCTAGCTAGCAATACACTTAAGTGATTGGCCAAGCAGTGATTTAAATAGTACAGTTTCTATGTGATTATCTCGGGTCTGAGCTGCCCGGCAGCCAGAATGACCAAGTGGCCCTCCCACAACGATTATTATTATTGTTGTTCTTGTTATTATTACAATGGCATGAAGCCCCATCCATGGGAGCTGTGGTTTGTTTACATGTGTGATGTGGGGGGCTGGCTGAGTGTATGCCACAGTGCACCCATGAACTTGTCTTCCTTAGGATCCTGGTCTATTTGTAAGAAGTTTCTGGAGATAATCTGTCTGAGAAGAGTGTGTTAACAGCAGACTTACAGCAACCTACTTGAAGTTACTCAAGATTACTCTGAGACAGCAATGAAAAACCATTAAGATTGGATTGTTATTAATAACGTCATTGTGGGGTGTGGCGTGCATGTGTGGGGTCAGAGAACAACTCTCTGAAGCCAGTTCTCTCCGTTCACCTTTATGTGAGTTCCCAGGATCAAATCCAGCATCACACCTGAGCAGCAAAGCATCTCTACCCGCTGGACCACCCTCCTCACCCAGGACCCTTCCTGACACCACGAAGTTCTCCAAGGAGCAAAGTTAAAGTTCCTCGAAGCACGAAGACAACTGATCAAAGCTTCAGCTAAAATCAAGCCTGGTTTCTAAAATTAAGCCCAAGACCCAGATATCTCTGAATCTTTCAAACGCCCTTATCATTTTGGAAAGTCTCGTGTCTGAGCGGGGTTGAGAGGGGTGTGGGATATTCCTGATCCCGTTTTCGACATATTCTGGATGGCTTTTAAAACTGTGCCAACTTTCAAACAAAAAGCAGTTCTCGGTTATTAAAATCAAGAGGGAGAACTTCTCCCCTTGCACTGCTTCCGGCCCAGCTGCCTGGGCTGATTTTACGTTCCCACCAAGGGTTCTGGTGCAGCAGTCGAAGCCCTTTGGGTGATTCTTCTGATTCGCGTGAGACCAGATTCTGTAAGCACTTGTTGGTTAGTCAACCACATGCCTATATCTATAAAGTAACTCTCCTTTATCCCTTCCAGGAATATCCAAAGAATAAATGGGTCTAATTTTTTGTTTGGAAGAGATTCTTATCTTCTACTGATTCATAGGCTGATCTCTCAATTAAATCTATTTATAAATTTGGATTACCAGCCATGAGCCTACTTGACCAATAAAACTCTTTAAACGAGAAAGAAAAGGAAGCAAGATTCAGGAAGTATCCTGGTAATCATATGATCATTTTAAAAATAGACAAGCCCTTGAGCCTTTCCCCAGGTTTCTTCACAAATCTAGAAGCTTCGTCCCAAACAAAGCACTCAGTTCAGAACACCAGCTTCTTCTCTTTCATTTGATAAATCGGTCTGCTCAATACGTGCATTGATCAGACAGTGGGAAGGATTTAGGGCTACCCTCTGGGTTCAGATCAATGAGAAACAGTGAGACTTCAAAATCTCAATATGTTTATTGCAAACCTGATAAATAATAAAGCATAATTCAAGGTAATAAAGCGATGTAAAAATACAATCAAGGAAATTTTCTTTAAAAAAAAATCGAAGACAGGTTTTTGGGGACTGGACATGCAGAAGAGAGTTGTAGCTGGAGAGTGCAACTCAAGCCAGACCTCACCTCCCTCTTAGGGAAGGGGAACTCAGAGAAATGGGGGGGCGGTGTTTAGAATTCTTTGAGAGATATAAGGTGGATGGAGGTAAATTCAGCACAAATCAGGGTGGTTATAAATTTTTGCAAGCGCACTGGAATGTCCAGGTCAAGAGGCAAACTGGAATTTCTCAAACTTTCCAAGATATTTTCAGAGTCTGGAAAATTGTTGCCTCTGGCAAATTCATTTCCCAGCATAATCTCTGTGTGGCAATTTTGCCCTGTTGGTAAAACCACTGACTCGAAAGAGATTTTTGCTCTTTTTGCCCATTCTGGAACCATTTTGATTTTTATGTTAGCAGTAATAGTTTGATGACAGGCTAGGAAATGACTTCCCAGGGAAGTGGATATTACTCACCCTGTAAAAGACAGAGAAGTGTTTCCCTCGCTTATATTCTGGAGCCTCAAGACAGGTATTTGGACCTCCCATGAGCACACAGATCCCTGAATCAGCCCTTATGCACCTAAGTATTCACTCTCAGTCATAAAACACAAAAAGCAGCTTTAACTCGCCCCAAGGCAAAAGCATTGATTTATATAGTTCTATTTTTCTACCACAGTCATAGTGTCGCCAACTGTTTTGCTGGTCACAAAACATAGTTAGTGTGACCCTGAAATCTGACCTCTGGGACGTAGGCAAGAGTAAAATACATGACTTCCAACTTCATCCCAGGAAAAGACTCCCCTGTGCTTGCGGCTACTCTCTTTTCCCTTGTTTTCACAGACCGTGATTTCTGTAGGACCCCAGAGTCTCCCTCTTGACTCCACGGACCTAGATGCTTCCACATGTATCCCAGACAAGTGGACTTCTTAAGAATAATTTCTTTGCTATCAAGCTGCTGAGTTGTGGCTGTTATAGAAGCTAGCACAATCTTAACAATAAGGTGTCCTGTCATTTAAGACAAAGAAAACAGGGCGGGGCAGGGCATGTGAGATGGCTAAGCAGGTAAAGGTGCATGCTGCCGAGTGTGAGGATCTGAGTTCACTCATCGGAACTCTCACGGTGAAAGGAGAGAAATGACACCTAAAGATTGTCCTCTGACCTCTCTATGCATGCATGCACGCGCGCGCGCACACACACACACACACACACACACACACACACCAAAGACAGAAAGAAAGGAAGGAAGGAAGGAAGGAAGGAAGGAAGGAAGGAAGGAAGGAAGGAAGGAAGGAAGGAAGGAAGGGTACTTAAAAAAGAGGGGGAAAAGGAAGGAAGGAAAGAAAGAAGGGAGGGAGGGTGGAGGAAAAAAGAAAAGAAAAGAAAAGAGATATACTAATGTTGGAGGAATGGCTCAGTGGTTAAGAGCACTGGCTGCTCTTCAGTGGACCTGGACTCAGTTCCCAGCACCCACATGACAGCTTACAACTTTCTGTAACTCTAGTTCCAGGGTATCTGATGCCCTCTTCTAGTCTCTGCAGGTACTGCACAAACACTAATACTTGCAGGAAAAACACCTACATACATAAAATAATTTTTAAAATTATCTTTAAAAAAAAAGAGTACCTCTGAGCTGGGCAATGGTGGTGGTGCATACCTTTAATTCCAACACTAGGGAGACAGAGGCAGGCGGATCTCTGTGAGTTGGAGGTCAGCTAGGGCTATACAGAGAAGCCCTGTCTTGAAAAAAAAATGAGTATCTCTGTATATTCGTCCCCACTATCTGCAGGTGCACTTTCTGGCATTGCAGATGCCCTTGTCAACCCAGTCTGAAAGAACTGGCATTTGTCTTAATTCTCTTAAGGGAGGAAATAACAGAGTGTTAGTTTTATTATCACACAGTACATTATTACTAGTCTCATACTGTGCCTACTTTATAAAATAAATCTTATCACAGGTAAGTATTTACTGAAGTGCATTTAGAATGGATTTCAAACACCCCATTCCCAAAAATGTTTTAGACCCATTGGGGTGCTTTACATTACCAGGTCCCCTTTGAGGACCCTTAGACTCATTTTAAAAAATTTAGAAGACAACTTAAAGAAAATTTTATTACAATTTAAAAGCAAAGCAATAAATCTTAGCAACCCCACCCCACCCCACCCAAAGAGGAAGATGAAGAAGCAGGAGAGAGAAACTCATGCTGTTGAGTTAAGCTGGCATATTTCAACAGTGGAGGTAAAGCCACATAGCAAAAGGGGAGGGGAATGGGCTTTAGAGAAAGCACGAGGAAGCCCCAAGTGTTAAATAAAGTGTGCTTAGAAAAAAGAAAGGAGAAAAGGAAAAGCCATATGCTTTCCTGACTCATTCAGAAAAGTGGGCTGACTTAGGAGGCTGAATGGCTGTGGTTTCATAAGGGACCACACAGGAGCCAGGAATTCTGGGAGAGAAAAGTACACTATCTCATTAAAGAGATGAATATTCCTCCCTCCTCTTTAGCATAGTGTTAGATGAACCCAGCTTCCTAGGGATGGTCTCTTGGCCAGGAGATTGACCTGCCCACCTGGATTAAGTCTTAAAGGAGCAGACAATGGCATGTCTCCACCTAGAGGTAGATTCCATCCTTTTAGCTGGGAGGCAACAGCTTAATGGACTTTCAGTGCCTGTAACACTGGGGGAATCTTGGAGGGAATCTCCAGGGATAAGGGGGACTACTTTAAATGAAACAGTGTTCAGTTTTCTTGGGGAAATGCTATGTACTTATGAAATGAGATTGCTGTGAATTCACTTTCATTTCTAAAAGTAAAAACAAAACATTTGAACAATGAGTACAGCTAAAATTTTACGTACAGTTACACTCATAAATGACAAGTCTACATACTAACCACATTGCCCTCTCTCCATTTGCTGTGAGTAGATTCTGTCTGTGGGGAAGACTAAGACTTCATTCATCACACAGAAAGTGTTTGGCTGTGTGATAACACTCTCACTTGGCAACACTTTATCCTGATGAAGTTTTACAGGGAACCAAACATACAAAGCAGACTATGCCAATGCTGCCTTGTCAAGAGGGACTTGAGGATGTGGCTTCAACTCCACTTCTGGCCCCTCAGAAACATCGTATATGTGTGTGTGTGTGTGTGTGTGTGTGTGTGTGTGTGTGTGTGTGTGTGTGTGTATCTTTGCTCACTGGTGAATAAAGAAACTGCCTTGGGCAGAACTTAGGTAGGTGAGAAAAACTAAACAGAGTGCTGGGAGAAAGGACGCAGAGTCAGAGAGAAGCCATAGAGCCCCACTGAAGACAGATGCCGGAACTTTACCTGGTAAGCCACTGCCACATGGCAATACACAGATTAATAGAAATGGGTTAAATTAAGATATAAGAGTTAGCCGATAAGAAACTAGAGCTAATGGGCCAAGCAGTGATTTAAATAAATACAGTTTTTGTGTGATTCTTTCAGGGCTAAGCAGCCCAGGAACTAACTAGTGGCCTCCTTGCAACACACACAAATGTTACATTATTGACTTTGCCTAGGTTTCTCCCACCCTTCCAACCCATCTTATATACATTTTCTAATAAGCTGTTCTCTAGCTAGGAAGCCCGAAAGGGCTTCATCAGACACAGACCTGACCTACTCACTTTTTTCCCATAGATCCCTCCAATGGATACCCTTACACTGTGAGGAAAATCTAAAGGCCTAGGAGTAACCAAGACCTCCCATGGCCTGACTGCATCCCACGGGTGCCCCAGTGTTGACTCCACTGGCCCAGTATAACCTCCTGAAACATGGCGACCACTTCCCCAGGCCTGATCTGATTCCTCATGACTATGTGGCTTACTTATATATTTTTTTCTTATCTGTGATCCAATTTGACCTACTTGGTTACCCCCCAACCACTTTTTCTAAGAAAGCCTCTTTCTGTCTGCCTGACTACCCAGAGCACAACTTTCTTAACATTTAAGCCTGGGAGATTTGCATGTTTTCTTCCTTTCAGGGTCCTTGAGGGGGAATTGGAGAGAGGGCTCAGTGGTTAAAAGCACTGGCTACTCTTCCTATAGGACCCGGGTTCAGTTCCCAGCATCCACACAGCAGTTCACAACTATCTGTAACTCCAGTTCCAGGGGACCTGAAACCCAGGGCAAAACACTAATGCACACCAATAAAATTAAAAAAAAAAAAAGCCTTGAAGACAATTTATTTTCCCCAGTGCTAGACACTGAACTCGGGTCCTTGCAAAGACTGGGCAGGCACCTTTCTAACTGAGCAATAGCTCTAGCTCAAAGGATAGGGTTAGGGGCCCATCACTCTGCTTTTCTCCCACTACACCCGCGTTTAGCTGGCACCTGTTTATTGCTCCATAAACAACAACATAAAAGGATAAATGGATGGGTATCCTAGAGAGCTTACAGGACCTGAGAAATGCATGGCTATCCTAGAGAGCTTACAGGACCTGAGAAATGCATGGCTATCCTAGAGAGCTTACAGGACCTGATTCCTTCTGCCTCAGAAACATCCAAGCCCTACAAGAGAGCCCACAGTTCCTCCCCACAGCTTCATTGCCCTTCCCAGAGCCTTGTCAATCATGATACCCATGGATCATTCCCAAAGATTTTATGCTAAGCGAAAGAAGCCATTCAAAGGCCTGTTCCATCTATGTGAAAGACTCATATTGTGGAAAATTAGTTGAAGATGTGTTACATTTGTTTATACTGTGGAACATTTATTTAATGATACTAAGATGTGTTGCATTCTTTTATGTTGAATTTGTTTAACTCTGCAAAGCTGTGTACTTTGCCTGTCTAAAACACCTGATTGGTCTAATAAAGAGCTGAACAGTCAATAGCTACCCAGGAGATGGATAGGTGGGGCTGCCATTCAGAGAGAATAAATAGGAGGAGGAATCTAGGCTCCAGAAGAGGAAGGAGCAAGAAAAGAAGAAAGAGAAGAAAACGCCAGGGTCCAGTCATCCAGCCACACAGTCAGTCACAGAGTGAGAAGGAAAGAAAGATATATAGAATGGAGAAAGGTAAAAATCCCAGAGACAAAATGTAGTTAAAGAAAAACAGGATAATTTGTTAGAAAAGTTAGCTATTAACAAGCCAACCTAAGGCTAGGCATTCATAATAAAGAAAAGGTCTTCATGTATTAATTTGGGAGCTGGGTGGCAGGCCTCCAGAGAGGGAGAGAGAGAGAGAGAAAGAGAGAGGGAGGGAGAGAGAGAGAGAGAGAAAGCCATGCTGGGCATGATGGCATGGTGCTGTAATTCCAGGGCTTGGGAGATGGAGGCAGGAGGACAGCCTGTGAGTTCAAAGCCACCCTGGTCTACATAGAGTTCCAGGCCAGCCCAGACTACATAATGAGACCTGTCTCAAAAAACAAAACAAACAAACAAACAGCAACAGGAGAACACTTCCAAGGATGGATCTGAGACCCAAGAACAAGAGGGAAGGTAGGAGCTGGGCAGTGTAAGTTAGTGCACAGCAGGCCTAGGGGAGTGGAATTGTTTTGCATCTTAATTACGGTGCTATTTGCATGTCTGAAATTCACAGAACTGTACTCTAAACCCAAATTTATAGTATGTCAATTTAAAATGTGATGTTAAAAGCAAGTTTTTATTCTGAGTGTGTTTGTAAAATAGAGGAAAAACATGATGTCCATACATGGAAACCTGAGAATGGAAAGAGAAATCTTTCTAATTATTCCCTCATGGTTTATTCTTTTTTAATTTATTTGTTTTTTTCAGACAGGGTTTTTACTGTGTCACCCTGGCTGTCCAGGAAGAGGATGTAGACTGGGCTGGCCTTGAACTTACCAAGAGCCTTCAGTGTGCTGAATTAAAGCTGTGCACCACCACACCCAACTCATGATTTACCTTACAGGAACCATTTTAAATCTGCCAAATTGCTAAGCTTCCAAAACCACATTGTGCAGTACTCCAGGTCCCTCTCACCTGCCCAGGATGGACGTATCTCAGTACACTTTCTCTGAGGAGAGCAGCTTGAGTTGAGGGGTCCCGATAGCTCACCAGTCTCTTACAGTTCATCACGGCAGAGGACTCAAGGCGCGAGGAGTGTGGAACAGTGAATCACATTGTGCTTTCGGGCCCCTCCCAGGGATCTGGGATAGGAGTGAGCTTACGTCAGGTTATTCATTACAGCTGACTGTTGTTATTTGTACACGAACACATTTGTCACGTGCAGCTTGTCTAGCTGGTCCTTGTGATTGTAGACTTTGCTCACGTGACTCTTCTGAAGTCTCAGACTATAACTTGTTTTGTGTTTTGAATAAAATCAGTTATTGCGTGAGACTTTAGTCTGCCTCGTGTATTGGCTCCATTCTCCCGGTGCCACAGCCTCTAGAGTGGTAGAGAGGCCCTTACCCACGTAATTGGCTTAATCAAGATAATCGCCCACAGACACGTCCACAATTCCTGACACATCGACACCACCAATCACCATATATCTCACAGGGGCTTTCCATGAAGAAAAATGACACTAAGTGTGGAAGAGGATGTGGAATTTCATTTATTAAGTACCAACTTTCAAGCAAAGAAAGTTAACAGGATCGTCCTGATTGCTACATGAAAAGAAGAAAGAACCAAGGAAAGGAAAAAAAACCCACCACAACCACATACACACACAAGCAACTGGACACTAAAATTATTGCCAGAGCTAAAAGTGACTTTAGTGTTTATGGATAAAGGACCTTAAGTACAAAAATAACTGAATATTTAAGCCTGGTACGCTATCTGAAAGGGCAATGTTAATTAGTGTTGGGATAGGGCTTGATCCCTGCTCCAGTTCTCTCAGTACCCATCTTGGTAACGGCCAGGTTCATTTTCCACAGATACCAGGGCTTCAGCAGCTCAAGTCAAGATCTCTGTTTGAGAGTCAAAGGAAATGGAAACCTGGAAGTCTCCTTCACAGACGAACATAAAAATGGACCTCATTTAATTTTAACTAATTTGTCGGGAATGTTGTCAAAGACCAAGCTAGAACTGGGATCGTTTTAGGAGCAAAATTTGGATCTCACCAAGAAAGCAAAACAAGTTTTATTAGCATCGCTTTGGTTAGGAGAGTGTGCCAGTTCATCTTAGTCAAATCACTTTCATCTGTCCCCCCAAATAATTTCCTTTTCCTTCCCCACCAGCTTCCAGCTGCTTGTGGCCGGAACTATGAGCTATGTCTTCTCATTGTGGGAGTTGTTCATGTTGGGGCTCTCTACACTGAAGATCTTACAGAAGGGTTGCATCTCATGTGGTGTTCAGCTCATTGTAAAAATCCAGGAGTTTGAATGTGCCAAGTGATGCTAACTGCAACATTAAAAAAAAAAAAAGCCTCCATCTGTCCACCATTGATCTTCATTGCGGAACTTGGGAGGCTGAGATGTATTTGAACTTTTTTTATTTAACTTTATTTTATATGCATTGGTGTGAAGGTATCAGATCGCTTGGAACTGGAGTTTCTGACAGTTGTGAGCTGCCATGTGGGTGCTGGGAATTAAACCTAGGTCCTCTGGAAGGGCAGCTGGTGCTCTTAACTGCTGAGCCATCTCTCCAGCCCCCTGTGATGTATTTGAAATTCATAGTACAGCTTACATCCAGAACCCTGCCTCCCGTTGCTGCTGTTAGTGTATTTACTTATTGAAAATAATCACATGTCTATAAATTATGCTAAAATGAAGTAACTTAGATATAAACAGAGTTTTGAATTCCAGCAGATTGGAGTTTAAATTTTGATTCACTGACTATCTAGATAACCTTGTGCCTGTAACTTAAAATCCTATATTCAGTTGGGCGTGATGGCTTATGGTCATCACCCCAGCCCCTAGAGGCTGAGACAGAAGGATTATTACAAGTTTGACATCAGGCTAGGCGATACAATGAGTCCTAGGCCACCCTGAGCTACAGTGTAAGACCTGGCCTCAGAGCAACAGCAAACGCTCTTGCCATTTGATGTCTGTGAAAGCCATCTATAGTAAGTATATTTGCCTACAGTATCTGTAGGTATCTGTATTAGCATATTGTGCCACGTTATGAGTAAGGTGTTTAATATTCCTCCAGCAATGCAGATCTTCATACATGGTATCTGCACATTTTATGTGTCTGATGCATTTTATGTGCCTCCAGTCAGGAAAGCCCAAAAAAATGAATGAAATATTCTTTTGTGAATTTTGGTTCTAGGTTCTAAATAGGAAAACTATTCCATTTGGGGTTTTTCCATACTTTGCTTGCCTTTTTTATGTTTTTATTTTTTTACTGACGTAAACCATTTGTAAGACAGTCTCGTAGAGTCCAGGCTGGCATGGAACTCGCCATGTAGTCCAGACTAGCTTCCAAACTCCTGATGGTCCTGACTGCCCTTCCCAGATGCTGTACTTGTAGGGACACACCCCTATTTGGGATTCCGCTTCAACTTTGGTTTTTATAAAAAAAAAAAAAAAAAACAACTTTATGCCAGGGTTAGTGACACACACTTGTAATCCTAGTACTTGGGAGACAGAGACAGGAGGATTACTACAATCTTTAGGACATCCTGAGCTACATAGACAGTTACAGGCCACAAAGGGTTACATAGGAAGACCCCTATCTCAAACAAACAAATAAACAAAACTAATGACTTAGTCTATATGCATACATAGGAATCTTACATTTGCTGGGTAGTGGTGGTACATACCTTTAATCTCAGCACTCGGGAGACAGAGGCAGGTAAATCTCTATGTTTGAGGCCAGTCTGGTCTACAGAGTGAGTTCCAGGACAGTTAGAGCTACAGAGAGAAACCCTAGCTCAAAAAAAAATCATTTATTTTAAAGATTCATTTGAGAGCATTAAGGAAAGCATTTCAATTGAGATTAGAGATAAAAAGAAAAACACACACTATAATCTTTCCCCTCAATGCATGAGGGGGGAAGGGCTAGGGATGTGACTCAATGGCACAGTGTGTGCTTTGTATGAGCAAAAAGACCCTGGAGTCTAGCCCTAGCACCAAACAGAAAAATAAATAGAAATCAAAACAAACCCAGCTGTTCTTTTCAACAACTTCATGAAAGGGAAGAAAGGAAATATGGAGAGAAAAAGGGGAAAAAAATAAGATTTTTAGCTGCTTTTGTACAGTAATTAAACTCCTCCAAATAAATGTTTAAAGGCTTTAAATCATTTTAAGAATAGACCTACGGTTCTGACTGAGACGTGGTGAGGAATCAGCACTGAAGGACAGCTGAAGGAACTGTCATCTGACATGACACGTGACTGCTTGTGCTGAGGTCTGGAATACTACAGCTTAATTAGAGGATATTAAAAGTATAGCCCCCCCCCGCAGTTTATAAACCATTGCACTTGAATGCTCCCTGCTGAACCTCTCGAACACCAATGTAAGAGTCCCTGAATTAGAGATGCACCAAGCCCAATTTTTGTCTTCTTTTGTTTGCTTTATTTTTCAAGACAGGGTTTCTCTGTGTAGCTTTTGGAGCCTATCCTGGAACAAGCTCTGTAGACCAGGCTGGCCTCGAACTCACATAGATCTGCCTGCCAGTGCCTCCTGAGTGCTGAGGCTAAAAGCGTGCACCACCACCTCTCACATGTGTCTCTCTTTTTTTGTGTGTGTGTGTGGTTTTTCAATACAGGATTTCTCTGTGTGGCCTGGCTGTCCTGAAACTTCCTATGGAGACCAGGTTGGCCTCAAACTCAGAAATCCACCTGACTCTGCTTCCTAAGTGCTGGGATTAAAGGCGTGTGCCACCACTGCCTAGCTCCATTTGTGTCTTTTTAAATGGAGATAGTCCAGAAAGTTATTCCTTTAAATCAGTGATGTGGGATTTCCCTCTATATTCTGTGAATATGTTTTATTACCATTGGTTTATAAAGAAGCTATTTCTGCCAATGGCTTAGCAAGTAAAGCCAGGAAGGAAATTCAAACATATAGAGAGAATAGGCAGAGCCAGAGAGACACCATGTAGCCGCCTAAGGGAAGACACCCTGAATCTTTCCAGTAAGTCACAGCCTCATGGTAATACACAGATTAATAGAAACATGTTAATTTAAGATGTAAGAGCTAGCTAGAAATATTCCTGAGTCATCGGCCAAACAATGTTATAATTAATATAGTTTCTTTGTGATTATACAGGTCTGTGCAGATGGGAAATAAATGAGCCATCTCCAATTACAAAATGGTGCCCAACAGAAAAACCCTACCAACTACTCAGAGACTATCTGCAATTATACCAGACAGTAATCCTGAAACTTAACCATTATTTTAGTTTTTAGAGGATCCCATAGAAATAGCATTGCCCCCATGACAACTAGAAGTAATTCTAGAAAACGATGTCCCCTCTCCCAACAAAGTTTGTTCTCAGGGTTAGGGACATCTATTAGGGGTTGGTTATAACTGGTATAGGGTTGGGGGTAGAAATGAGGTAGGCTCAGGGATCTCTCTTGAAAACAAAAAAAGGGGAATGGATGGGATGGTATAACAGGTAGATTACTGTGAGCTTAAGCACACTAATAATAATAGTAAGTAATAGTGAGATTATTTATGAGCTATTGTTTATAGACAATTTACATTGGTATAGATTCTTTATATTGATACAAATTTAAATTATACTTATTATACTGAATATGCTCCTATTTCTGTTTACAATATTTGTGCACCTATGCCAAGTTATTTTTGTCATATTGCGTGCATGCATGTTTCTACCTCTGCTTAAGATATTTTGTATATATTTATCATACTGCACTATTCATTTCTACCTCTGACAGAGATACTTATATATTGTTTACATTTTGAGGTCATTGTCCTCATTTGCTGCACAGTTGTTTAAAGATTGTTCAATTTCTTAATATGAAGCCTTAGTTAGACTACTCAGGTTCTTTAGATGCAGAAAGATTGTATTCTGCATAGATAGGTAATAGATAATCTTCAAACACTTCAAAGAACTGTAGAATATGGTATTTAAATAACTTAGGATTTTGTTGACGTGAGACACGATTGCTCCTGGCTGCACTGATCTATTCTGAAGAGTATGTTGGGCACTGAAGACACTCCACTTGGAATTTGTTTTCTTCTTAACAAAACTGACCTTTGGGCAAAGAACTGCCCCTGCCTCAACCACTGACAAAATGCACAGTGTCCAGACTGAACAAGCAGGATACAACAAAAAGACTGCCAACCTTAGTCAAGACAGGGTCAGACAGTTTTTCAAACTTTCCTGCCTCTGAAAATGGTCTATCAGTTACTCTAGGCCTCAGCCAAAGTTGGTTGCCCCAACATTGCAAATGAGTTTTTGGGTGATTGCCCAGGAAGCCAGTTATCTCTGTCATTTCTTGCACCTTTTGGAAGTTGCTTGATTGCACTTCCTGTTTACTCAAATAATATTATTCCCTTCTCAGGTCTTTGATAGGGTTGACTAGATAGTCATAGTTACTTCCCTCTCATGACTTAGCCAAGTCATTTTTAATATAAGACTTAGACTCCTTAGGATATGATAACTATTGAAACATTTAGCATTTTATTTGTTTGATACTGTTCATACTGGTTGTAATTCTAACTTTTATATATGTTTTTGCCTCTTCTTTTCCCTGGACAATAAACTTGATGTTTGCTCTCATTGTATATAATTTTGTATTAGGATTAGAACTCTCTTATTTAGACAAAATGGGGAGGTACTGTGGGAACTCCTTCAGCCAATAGCCTTTAAGATATCAGCCCACTGTGGGCATGGTCTCTTGTACTATAAATGAAAATGAAAAGTGCGTGTGAGCCTCTTGACTGCTGGATTCAGTTCCAGTGCACACAGAGATCTGTGGATCACTATTCTTTCTGTGAATTTATCCCCAAATAAATAAACCTTTGTTATACTCCATTCTGGGCTATTATGGAATTCTTTTGTATGCCAACAAGTCCACTCAAGTGTGTTTTTAAAAAAATCACTTGTTATATCCACAATTAATACATTAGGGGAAGTTTACAGTATTCTTCTTTTCCTTTAATTTGCTATGTGTAACATTCACGCAAAGGCTGTAAGAATGAGAAGCTATTTCTTTTTCATAGAAAGATTTTTTATGTGACTGTTTTCTTTGCCCCATTAACAAGTTCTGATTTTTTTCCTCTTCCTGAATTTTAGTTTCCAGTCTGTCTAATGACAAATCATTGAAGTATGTTGTTGCAAGAAATCTATGTAGGAATTAAGTCCCCAAAATGGATGAGGACATGCACCTCTACACTATGCCTGCCCGACCACCGTGGCAGATGGCTAGCTTCACTGTAGTCATTTTAAAGTTGAAAACACAGAAATTCTTGCAGCCAAAATAAAAATCATGTTATGCTAGCCTTTCTCGCTGGAATCTCTGTTGACAATCCAGCCACTCTACTGCGCTAACAGATCTCCCCCTTGTGCCTAAATTTTATAATAAATTCCAGCAGAACTAAAGTCACCAAAGACACAGGCCTTGGCTGTCCCAGGAGGGAAACTACTGCGATCCACCTGTGAAAAGTATCTTCAGAAAGAACTGGTTCCCTTGTTTATTTTGTGGACAGTCTAGAGATAGAGTGAAGAAATACTCAAGAAACGGAGCAGAGAAATGGGATGCCTCGAAAAGCAAAAGCACCACCCAGCTGCCCAATCATGACACGGAGACTTCTCAGTTATGGGTGCTCGGCCTTATCCTATGCTTGTCTCGCTAGCTCTTAGAACTTAACCTGTTTCTCTTCATCTGCATTTTGCCTTGGGTTTTCTACCTTTCTTTCCTTCTGTATATCTTATGCCTGGCATCTCCCTCTCTTTCTCCCTCCTTCTCTACTCCCTTCCTTCTATGAGCCTAACTTTCTCCTCCTACTTATTCTCTCTGCCCACCAGCCCTGCCTATCCCTCTCCTGCCTAGATATTGGCCAGTCAGCTTTTTATTAGACCAATCAGGTGCCTTAGGCAGACAAGGGGAAACAAATGCAAGACATTTTTATATAATTAAAACAAATGCAGCACAAACCAATGTAACACACCTTCACAGAGTTAAAGTAATATGTTGCAGCGTAAACAAATGTAACATATCTTTGCCTAGTTAAAGTAGTATTCCACGACAGTGGCAGGTACATTAACTAATCACCCAGTCACCTGTCCCAAGTCCTCATCCAAGAAAAACTGCTCCAGTAAAGGACTCCTGCCAGTGTCCCCAGGCTCCAGTTCAAGCAGTGTCTCCAGCCCTTAACCCTCGACCTATTTCAAACTGACCCATGAAATGGCCCTGGGACCTGCCCCTGACATCTCTGCATCTGCCCAGTTCTGGGTCTACAGCTCCTAAGGCCTTTTCTGAGGCTATGATAAAACACCGACCAAATACAGCTTGGAGAGGCAAGTGTTTAGCTCGCAAGCACAGCCAGCCCATCATCAAGCAAAAGCCCAGGCAGGATCCTGGAGACAGGAACTCAAGCAGAAACCATGGAGAAACACTGCTTCCTGGCTCGCTCCTCTGACATCAGCTTGTTTATACAACTCAGGAGCACCTGCCCAGGCGTGGCACTACCTGCAGTGGACTGGCCTTCCCACGGCCATCATTAGTCAAAAGAATTAGTCAACAGACAAGTCCACGGGCCAACCTGATGGAGGCCATTTCTCCACTGAGGCTCCCTCCTTCCAAGCATGGTGTCTCTCTGCAGGGACCTCACTTCTCACATGGTGCCAAGCCTTGGCTTCTCTCCATCCCGGGGCTTCCGCTGCACCTGAAGCTGCTCCTTCACCTCACAGTGCCAAGCCTCAGCTGCTCTCCGTGACCCCTTCGTGCCTTCAAAATCAGCACCACCTGGGAGGCTCTTACATGGTAGCAAGTTTGATTTCCAGCACAAGGCACAGCCTTGGCCCCTTCAGAACCATAGCTTCTGAGCCTGAAGAGATAGTTCCCAGATTTCACCTCAGTGATGGTAGTCTCTTAAAGTAACAACTGGTTTTTCAGCCCTAGCAGACCAGTGTCCATTGTCCCACCAAGGCAAAGGTTTCACTTCTACAGATTCTTTACTCAAAATGATCACACAAATGACAAGTGTCTTCAAGGGACTCTCAAGTTTCTCTAAAACTTCACAAGTCAGGCTTCCATCATCTGAATATTCTTCCAAGTTCCTGCAACAGCTCATTAGGCTCTGAGCACTTCCAGCCCCAAATTCCAAAAGCTTCTACAATACACCTCCCTTCCGCAAACCAACATGGTCAGGTCCATCACAGCGACTATCCACATCCTGGTACCAACCTCTGTCCAGTCTGGTCAACTACAGACTCTTCCTTGCTTCTTAAATCTGACCCTATCTTTGGGAGTTTCTGAACTCTGGAGCCTCTTTAACCTTTTCTTAGATGTGTGTGTGTGTGTGTGTTCCCATCCATCTACAGGTCAATCTAATGTGTGTATTTAATAGAAAGTTAGAGAACAGAAAGACATACAGACATACAGATTGTCTTTTGTTTGTTGGCTGGTTGGTTTTTCAAGACAGGATTTCTCTGTGTAGCCTTGGCTGTCTAGAACTCACTCTATACCAGGCTGGCCTCAAACTCACAGAGATCCATCTGTCTCTGCCTCCTGAGTGCTGGATTAAAGGCATGCGACTCCATTGCCCGACCAGAAATACAGATTGTTATCTCAGTACTCAAGAGGATGAAGCAAGAGGACTGCAAGTTTGAGGTCATTGTTATGGAACAATCTTTTTGTACACTGTGGCTGTTTGTTGCTCTCATTGGTCTAATACAGGGCCGAATGGCCAATGGCTGAGCAGGCAGAGGCTAGGTGGGACTTGTGGACAAAAAGAGCACGGGGAAAAAGGGGAGTAGAGTTGCCAGCTGCCAGACACAAAGGAAGCAGAACACTCTGAGCTGAAAAAGGTTTCACCACGTGGTAGAGCATAGGTAAGAAATATAGGTTAACCTAAGCTCTAAAAGTTAGTTAATAACAAGCCTAAGCTATTGGCTGAGCATTTATAATTAACAGTAAGTCTCTATGTAGTTATTTGGGAGCCTGCAGTCCCAAAGAAAAACTCCACCTACAGGTCATAACCTGAGTTACATGGCCAGTGCCAAGCCAACTTCAGTTATATAACCCTGTTTAAAAAAAATGGGTTGGAGAGATGGCTCAGTGGTTAAGAGCACTGCCTGCTCTTCCAAAGGTCCTGAGTTCAATTCCCAGCAACCACATGGTGGTTCACAACCATCTGTAATGAGATCTGGTGCCCTCTTCTGGCCTGCAGGTGTACATTCAGACAGGATACTGAGAATGCTGTATACATAATAAATAAAATCTTTAAAAAAAAAAAAGTAAAATGGATAACCTAGAGAAAGGCAGAAAATATTTATCTGGTAAGATAAATTCCTGGTCCAATTTTTTGTTGTTGAAACAGGGCCTCATTGTGTAGCCTCAGCTGGTCTGGAACTCTAGTATCTATAATCCCAGCTCACCTCAAACTTATGATCCAAAGAAATAGAGAAATGGTCAGTAAGCTCATCATTCGCTCAATGCCCAGCACTATGGATATAATAAAAGCATCAACAGTGCTGAATGCTAACAAGGGTGTGGGCAACTGGAGCCCTGATGCACTGCTGAAGGAAATATGAAGCAGTGATATTTGAGAAAGTTCTGGCAGTCAATCAAAACATTCAAGCCACTACATGACCCAGCACTATCACTCCTCAATATCTACCTAGAAAACATGAAACTCCAGTTCCATCCATCAACAGCCATAGCAACAGCACCCTGAGTGAGCAAATGGAAACTCTGGGCCAGCCCATCACTGTAATCCCAGCACTTGCAAGGCGGAGGCTTGGAGATCACTAGTTTGCATCCTAGGCTGCGTAGCAAGTTCAATGCCAGCTTGGGCAATGTGAGACCCTATCTGAAAACAAACAGATTAAAATAAAATAAACAAGGGAGAAAAAAGAGAAAGAACGCTGATGGGCAAGTAAAATGTGGTATACCTATACAATGAAGTACTATTTACTGTCACAGGGGGAAGTACTGAAAAACTGCGACAACTAAAGATCCTTTAAAAGCCAATCACAAAAGGCCACCCATTTTATTATTCTAATTATATTAAATGCCCAGAGTATGTGAACAAATACACAGAATTTAGTGTTCTCCATGGTGCTGGATCTATTTTAGGGGTGACAAATGTTCTGGTCTGTTGTAAAGGTGACTGCACAAGCTTATGTGTACTAAAATACTGTGCATTTCAACTAAATCGTACTGAATTATGTCAATAAAGCTGTTTCTAAAATAATAAAGCTGGTAAGCAGGCATATCAATACATACCTGCAATCTTAGCACTTGGAAGGCTGAGGCCAGATGCTAAGTTTGAGATCAACCTGCACTACAGGTAAGAGTTCTAGACTAGCCAGGTATGGTGGCACATGGCTTTAATTCCAGCCAGGAGACAGAGGCAGATCTCTGAGCAAGACCAGCCTGGCTCAGTGTTTAGGACAGCCAGGGCTACAGAGAGACACTAGCCCTAGGCCAACTTTGGCAATATAGTACTAAAAAAATTGGGGGGTGGGTGGGAATCATTAGTCCATGTCTGTAGTCTCACCACTACTTGGGAGGCTGAGGCAGGAGCATTACAGAGTTTAAGGGCACCCTAGGCTACACAGAATGAACCTGTCTTAAACAATGAAAAACAACCAACAGGAAGGCCCCGTTTCCTGCTACATATCCATAAGAACTCCGTCTTGAACTTACTCTCCTGGATGGCCCTTTCTTCTCTTGCTCTGACTTGCTGCTATTGCTCTCCCTTGCAGGGGGCGGGGCTGAACCACTTTCTCAAACACTACAATGTGTGTTCTTCATAAACCACAGAGCAAAAGTAGGGGATGCCAGAACAGCGAACGCAAAGTGTGGTGTATGACTGCTCACATCACTGCCACGAAGCCAATCAAAACATCTCATTCTGAACGTCAGGTTCTGCAGTTACAACGTGCTGAGCATTTCAATGACTTGATGCTTAAAATCGACCTATGAACAGGAAGCAGCACATCCCAGATGGCTTTAAATATCTTGAAAGAATCCCAAGACTGAGCAAGAGCAGGGTCTAACTTCATTTACATCTATCTCACAACAACTTTAGGTAACAGTCAAAATACACACTGAGTATACAATGCAGATCTCATTGTCAGTCTCCTTTTCATCTGTCCCGGAAGAAAGCAAAAGGGGCTGGAGAGATGGCTCAGAGGTTAAGAGCACTTACTGCTCTTCCAGAGGTCCTGGGTTCAATTCCCAGCAACCACATGGTGGCTCATAACCATCCAAAATGAGATCTGGTGCCTTCTTCTGGTGTGCAGGCATACATGGAATGTTGTATACATAACAAATAAATAAATCTTTAAAAAAAAAGAAAGCAAAATCAGTGATATTTCTCAGTAAAATTCATTTATTATTCCAGTACACAAAAACATTTCCTGGTTTGTTTCCAATTTGTTTTAAAACAAAGTAGCATGAACTTGCAGACTCTGGCAGCTGAGGTCAGGAACAATACATGTGTAATATAAAGAATGAGCTTGGATTGGCAGTATCTAAGAGAATGCAAAACAAATTTTTCCATCTGACACACTCTTGTGCTACTGCAGACAGAAGCTGTGCTCATCTGGATACCTTTGTGGTGACTTCCGCATGGAAATCTGAGGACAAGAAAGCTCCTGGACTTGTCCTTCGTCAGACACTGCTGTTTCACAATGTCGAGTTTGTGCTTTGACCCACATTACAGGTCAATCAAAATACAAGTCAGGCAAGGAAACAGGCTTTAAACCTTAGACGCATGCAGAACAGCAGGCAGTAGTTCGGTCTGAGGTAATTCTGTCTGTGTGTTCGAGCATCACGACATGCCTCCCTGCAGGGCTGTTACAAGGCATATGCTCATTAGGCCATTAATGCAAAAGCGAAAACGAAGTTAAGCAATATTTAGAATATTAAATAATCATTCTACTTAGGAAGGAAAAAACAAGATTAACAAACTTAAAAAGCAGAATTCACTTTTATTTTGCATTCTTTGCAATTAAAAATGAGTTCATTAAAAACCACTTAAACGTATGCATTTAACTTGAAATAGTGATTAAAATTCCAGCAGAGTGTAACTAGCTCAAAGACCCATCTTCCAAACATGGCAGCAGGGAAACTGTTCCGCCATCTACCGTGTAAGGTGGCACGGGAGCTGAGAAACGGGGCTGCCCGCGGCTGATGAGAAGCAGGACTAGATTCATGCACTGCTTTTCTAGGGCTGAAAGGAGATTAGCTGGGAACTCCTGTGCAGTCAAAGGGAACCATTGAACTGAAATATCCCATACTTGCCAGTGGTCAGCCAGTGGGGATCTGAAGCTGTGAGCTGCTCGGCCTGCCCGGGCTGTAGACCAACCTGCAGCTCAGCCTTTAATGTTCTTATGCTACACAGAGGTGCAGGGTGGAAGCCACTCAGGGCCTGATGGAATGGAGCGGTAAACTCCCACTTTCTGTCACTCATCAACTTCCTATAATTCAAATCCCCCTTGAATAAAACAAGGCATGCCTTTTGTAGTTCAGCATACAAATCAGGGGCAACCTGGGGCATCGCACAATATGGGTGAGGCAGAGTCCAAAATATATGATCATGGTAAGTCCATCTGCCCATCCTAACATAGTCTGCCCAGTCAGCACCACAGGCAGACGTGGACCTCTGGTTACTACTCCTTACGTGTTCAACCGTCCAATTAAAGTCATGCACAGTAACGTCAGACACAAACCACGGAATAGTTTTTCCATGAAAATGAATCTCAGTAGCTAACTCAGAGGATAACAAGAAGTCAGCAAATACTAGATCTGTAACAAGTTCAAAGCCAGAATTATCCAGAACAATGTCTACTCTAACTACGGATGTTTCTGCTGTTTTCTTGCATTTACTGAGCAATGTCCAAAGAGATTCTGTGTCATCTATCAGAATGAATGGTTTCAGGCCTTCCAAAGAGTTGATGACATTGGTCTTCTGGGAACTGCTTTCTCCACCTGACAGAGACAAGTCACACTTATTCCCCCAGAGGGAGATCTGAAATGGAAAGGGAAAAAAAGGCCATTACTCTTTTATATAACCAAGAAAACCTCCACTGTACAGGAAGGCACCCAAAATATTCATAGTATCTTTACAAAATTCCTAAAATGTCCACCAAATCTACATTTTCTCCAATGGCACAGAATGTATTTACATGATACTGTACTAAGGTAAAATAATGGTATTTTAGTGAATATATGAAAATTTTAAGCAATATAGTACCTACGTTCTTTCCTTAGATACACAGATGGTAAAATGCCATCAGATGCTGTGAAAGGGTTGAGATTTATTCTACAACTGGAAATCAAGAGGAAAAGCAAAGTCCCTTTCTTCTCCACATCTCCAAATCGCACTGCTTCTTTGTACTTCTTTGTACCCATCGTACAACCACAGGAGGGCATGTCCGAAAATGACTGGATGATCTTAGGAGAGGAGCTGAAAGGAGCTCCTTTGTTTGCTAATGGAAACTGGATGGAGAGATGTCTCAAGACCTAACTCTTACAACAAGGTGAGGTTAACCATAGGCCCAATGTAGTCATTTGCTTATTATTTAGCTGTATACTGAAGTAATGCTCGACGCTATTTTTTTTAAAATGGTATGTAATCCTATGTTTTTTAAGCTAAAAAATTCCATGTCCAAGACTGAAGGCTTGGAGTCAGACCTGTGTTCAAACTCCAACATCTTCGATTACAGTTCGCCATCAATTAATGTCCCTAAGGTTCAGGTTCTGCAATGGAATGAGAATAGAGCCCTCTGCCCACCTGAGGACTGGTGTAATGTACACCAGAGTCTTGCCTATAGAAGCATTCAGTAGGGTGAAGCTCAGCGTTACAGCACTTGCCTGGCATATTTAAGGGCCTGAGTTCAACCCCAGAATAGCCACAAAAAAAGCATGGGTCACAGGGTCTCTGTAATAACCACCAGCTGTAGGGGTTAGGATGCAAAGTTACCACAGCCAACATAAAAATGCTAACTGTGCTCCAATAAAACTTTGTTTAAAAAATTACCCAAGAGGCTACAAGGATGGCTTAGAAGCTAAGAGCACTGGCTGTGCAATCATGAGAACCCAAGTTCAATTCCCAGCACTCACATAACAAACCCAGAGTCCACAGACACCTATCCCAGCTCTGAGCAATCTGGTGCTATTACATAACATAGTATATTATATACACTCACTCATTCACCACACATATACAAAATAAATATTATCCTAGAGAGACTCCACTCTCATATATATATTCTGAAGTATGTATATTCTGAAACACACATTTTGAAATAGGTTTTCATTATACAGCCCTGGATGACCTTGAACTTACAAAGATCCTCCTGCCTCTGCCTTCCAAATACTGGGATTAAAGGTGTGCACCACCATGCCTGGCTATAATTTTTAAAATTAGGAAAGTGTCTAAGTATGGTGGCATGTGGTTATATTCCCAGCTACTTGAGGAGGCTCAAACAAAATGTCTACATTCAAAATAAAAAGTCTACACCAAGGGGTCCAAAGCCAGTCTGAACAGCATTAAAGGCCTGTCTCAAAAAATATATAAATGAAATGAAAAACTAAAATTGGGATGATATATTTTCAACTAAGTGCATCATTGTTTTTTTAAAAAGATCAATTGATGATTTTTTTTAAAGGCATAAGGCTAAAATAAAACCTAAAATGGGGCTGGTAAGATGGCCCAGGAGGTAACAGCTTTTGCCACCAAGCCTGATGACCTCGATTTAGTCCCTAGAACCCACATGGTAGAAGGAGAGACAAGCGCTGCAATTTGTTCTCTGACCTCCACGTGCACACTGTGGTAAGCACGTACCCCATAAATAAATGTAAAACCAAAGTGTCCAAGGCACCTTCCCTACAGTTTGCAAAGACCACGTGTACAGTGGCTAAGTGACAATGTCTCCAGCTGAAATGAGGCCTTCGGGCCCTGCACACGCCCTTCATCCCAGCTCAGGTCACCAAGTCCTAGGCCGGAGTGGCAACTCCCACTTGCAATTCCAGCACTAGAGAGGATGAGGCAGGAAGACGGCTATTGAGTTTCAGGTTCATCTGCACTACATGAATTACAGACCATTCTGGGCTACAGAGTGAAACTCTGTCTCAAAACACGAAACAAAGAAAATTATGGCTGCTTGTGTCTAGGAAAGCACTTGGCATAATAGGTCCAAAATTATTTCTGTGAACAGTCACAGAGCTATACGCTTTGAAAACAGATCACTCCTCCCTGTGAACTAAAACAACTTCAGACTTCTCTTGGAACATCAATCGCTTGCTCATGGTGGCAATATGAGAAGACAACTCTGGTCTTCTCTAAGGGGGAACAGCAACAGTGTGGGCAGCAGCTGAGTCAGAGGCCAGCAGACAGCTACCTCCTTTCTGGTGTAGGAGAATGGTTTGTATTCTGTCAATTATATTTTAAATAAACGCTGATTGGCCAGTAGCCAGGCAGGAAGTATAGGCGGGACAACCAGACAAGAAGTAGAGGCAGGTCAATGAGAACAGGAGAATTCTAGGAAGGAGGAAGCCCATTCATTTGCAGTCCTGTCCAGCCACAGAAGAAGCAGGATGTGATTACTCCGCTGAAAAAGGTACTGAGCCATGTGGCTAACATAGACAAGAATAATGGACTAACATACGTTATAAGAGTTAATAAGAAGCCTGAGCTAATGGGCCAATCAGTTTATGATTAATGTAGACCTCTGTGTGATTTCTTTGGGACTTAACAATTGCAGGAACCGGGCAGAACAGAAACCCCTGACAACAAAGAACTAATTCCTGACAGAGTGAGCTGTACGGGGAGAATGAGCTGATGTGCAGTGTTCTCTTTCTTTTTAAATCTCAGGCTAACATAAAGGACAGTTCAGAGACAAAACACCAAATAAAAGAAAGAAAAGTAGCCAAAAACATAATCATAATACAGATGTCACCTACGTATAAATGTCTGCGTAAACTAACAGGCATTTGTATAAACTAACGCCCACAGCACTGTTTGCAGACTAAATATGAAAACCATCCAGATACCTGCAGAAGTCTAAGAAACTCATCCTTCCGCCGCTCTTCACTGAGGTCTCTGGCTGGTCTCAGCTGCTGCAAGTGCAGACACAGGGCGTCAATAGACTCCTGTGAGTCAAAGAAGTTCTCCTCTTTGCTTTCTTTAAACACATCGAAGTCGTGGATTGGAGGGCTGAGGTAGGAGAAAACATGAATAAAGCATTTATGTGAAAGTCCTTCCCTTTGAAAAAACAAACAACAACAACAAACCCTCACTTGGGTGACAGCAGTTCCCTAAAGGGAAGAATACGTGACCACCTTGACAATCAGTACTCACTGATAGTAGCAGCACCAACAAATTCAATCACACAAAAATAAATCTCTGGGCCGGCATGGCTGCTGGTGCACACCTGGTACATCAGAGGCAAAGGCAGGTTGAGCTCTGAGTTCGAGGCTAGCCTGGTGTGTAGAGCAAATTCCAGGCCAACCAGGGTTTCATAGTGAGAGCTTATCTCAAAGAAAATAAAACAAAACTCAAACTCCTCAAACTATTTTACTAGAACTAGCTAGCAATTAGAGTGACTGTGTCCACAATCATTTACCCAGCAGACACAAACAGGAGTGGGAAACGAGCTTACAAGGTAACTATGCTAGATCCTTTCACACCCTATGTGGAAGGCTCCTGATAGTAAACACAACCCTGAATGATACCACAGTCATGACCCAGACAGCTGGAGCAGAGCACTTGAGGAAAACACAAGAATACTCTTGTACACACTAGCAAACGACAAGCGGGTCATTTACACAGATTTGGAGTGTGTCAAATTTTGCTCCCTGGTTACTTCTGAACAAAGGTGAGGTTTGTGTTGTGGCTCTGTCAGCTCCATGAGAAGTTATGTGAGAAAATAACAAGATAGAAGTACGAAAATGACTGCGTTCAGGAATTGAAAAGACATCCTGATTAGCTGATGTTTGCAATTAGCAACATTCTTCATAGGCCATCCATGTTAGGTTAAAAATTACACAGGGCTTTATGTAATAACTTTTGTTTATGTTTGATTGTTTTTTGTTTGGTTGGTTTTTTGGCGGAGGAGGGGTGTTTTTTTTTTGAAACTGAGTTTCTCTATATAACAGTCCTGGCTGTCCTGGAACTCCCTCTGTAGACCAGGCTGGCCTCAAACTCAGAGATCCGCCTTCCTCTACCTCTCAAGTGCTGGGATTAAAGGCGCGCACCACTGCCTGACTTAGTTTATTTTTAAGACAGGTTCCCACTCTGTATTCTAGGCTGGCCTAGAACTCAAGGCAATCCTCCTGCTTCAGTTTGCAGAGTGCTGGGATTACAGGCATAAGCCACGGCACCAGGCAAGATTATGTTTTTAAAATGACGTACCAGGTAAAGGCTGTTCCTTCTGACCAGCAGTGTGGGAAGCTACACCTCTATTCCAAGGCGCTGTCACTGCCAGAGCGCTCTGCAGCTCCTCTTTGGGAACTTTCTTCAGAACCTGCGGCATATTATTAAACACCCTGTCAGTGGCCCTGGGTCTCTCAACAGTTTACTTTCAGCAACAGGCAAGTCACTCAGTGGCCGGGCGGTGGTGGCGTGAACTTTAATCTCAGCACTTGGGAGGCAGAGGAAGGTGGATCTCTGTGAGTTCAAGGCCAACCTGGTCTACAGAGTGAGTTCCAGGACAGCCAGGACTAAACACAGAAACCCTGTCTCAAAAAAAAAAAAAAAAACCCCAATGGTTCAGGGTTCAGTAATATCAGTAGAATAGACCATAAGCAAGCTGAGTAAAAACATTTGACTAACAAACTTGAGAAGTGATTCAAAAATAACAAAACTAGTTTTCCTTTTTAAAGACTGGAAATGGGCTCTGGAATAAATGTAAAGAATTCAAACATATTTTTAGCAACGACAGCGTTACTGAAATCAGTCAGTCCCTCAAGGTGATTTAGAAGGACAGAGGCCATCTGGATACACAAGTTCAAATGTAGGGGATGACTAACCAAAGGCCATAGACCCCGCTGAGACCTGTTTGGTCTGACCCACAAACCAAGAATTGTTAACAGCGAGGCAGAGAAGCAGTAGTAGCCTACGTCCATGAGCCCAATGCTTTGAAGGCTGAGTCAGGAGGATTCCCTTGAGTTTGGGGACAACCTGGGAGTCATAATGATTTCTAGGCCAGTCAGCCCTGTCTTCAAAAGGAAGGGAGAGAAGGAGGGAGCGGGTGTGTGCCACATTCTACAACTGGAAGCTCGGCGTCGGCAGCAGAGGTTGTGACTCCAGCATGTACTGACCTGTGCGCCGTGGCTGTTAGCACATCACGGTGGCAAGGTTGTGTCCCTATGATAGAGGCCATTTAGTCACAAAGCTACAACACTACCTAACCCTCCACAGAAAAGTCTGGCAGCCCGTGTTTTTAAATTAACAGTCATTCAGTAAAGTCACAGCTCATGTATGAACATACATTATTGCTTATGCTTCAGAGAGCAAATGTCACATAGATATGTACAGTTTCTCATTTTAGAACATTCATTACTTCAGAACCTAGTGACCCTGTGTATGGGTACATGCTCTGAGCCAATACATGTACATATAGTCCTAACGGAAACACATGTGTATGTTCATAAGAAACATGTTAGAAGATGCAGAAAGATGGGCTCAGTGGTTAAGAGCATTAGTTACTTCTCCAGAGAACCCAGATTCAATTCTGAGCACCCACGCGGCAGCTCCTAACTATCTGTGACTCCAGTTCAGGGGGATCTGATGCCTTCTTCTGGCCTCTATGAGCATTAGCCACCCAACTGGTGCACAGAAGCACATGCACACATACACACGAATAAAATAAAATGTATCTTTAAAAAATCTTTTAAAAATATCCATGTTATGGGGGCAAAAGAGATGGCTTAGCAGTTAAAGCCCTGGCTGTTCTTCCAGAGGACCTGGGTTCAATTCCCAACTCTCACATGGTAGCTTACAACTATCTGCAGCTCCAGTTCCAGGAGATCTGATACCTTAACACCAATGCACATAAAATAAAGTTAAACAAGTTATTGTAAAAATATATATGCACATATATGTATATATATATAATTAAGGAAATTATTTTTAGTGCGTATATACACATATATAAAAATGTTTGTAGCTTTGTTCTTCATAAAAATTTCATACTGGATAAATCCTACCAATGCAACAGCCAGTGGAGGAAGCCTGTCATAAATATATATCGTATTATTTAATTTAAAGAAAACTTAGGAACCAGGTGTGGTGGTACACACCTGTGATTCCAGCACTTGAGAGGCTGAGACAGGATGAAGGTCATTTTGAAGCCAGCCTGGGCTATGTGAGTTTAAGGATGATGAGACCATGTCTCAAGATGGGAGAAAAATGTATATATCCTCAATCAATAAATAGCCTGAAAGTAGGCAAAACTAACACAGGTCAGATAGTTGTCTCTGAAAGATGAAACAGAGTTCTAGAATGTATCTGTTTGGCAAAAACAATAAATTCCTATGTTTGAAAATATAAAAATTAAGACAGGAAAAAAAATCCTAGACTCAAAGTTATATTATTTCCTAAAATAAATTTATTTTATAATTAGTATTGACTTGATTCATTCATTTCTTTCTTCCTTTCTTTTTTCTTTTCTTTCCTGCAACAGGGTTCCCAAGTCAAGGATAGACTGGAACGTACTCTATAACCCAGGCTGTACTCAAACATACATTCTTCTTGCTTCAGTTTCCTAAGAGCTACAATTACAGGCGTGAGCTGTAATTTACACTTTCATCATCCTATGCTGTGTTTAGAAACAGGTACTGAAGGATTTCTCTTACATCAAACTTGTATTTTTGGAATCTGAAAAATAAAAGGACAATTCCCATCACCTTTTCTGCACTGTGAACCAGATGCACGTCAGGATTTCTTAAGAAAAAGTAAACAGAATAAATGATCTATGAAAAGATTTTCTTGGAATATGTAGCATTTAGACTTTTCTCTAATCTAGTCATTAAAAACAAAATACTAGGGCTAGAGAAATACAGTGTTTAAGAGCACTTCTGTTCTTCCAGAGGACCCAGGTTCTGCTCCCAGCACCCACATCAGGTGATTTACAACCTCTTGGAACTCCAGTTCCAGGGAATCTGACACTCTCCAGAATGAGCTGGCACCAGTGTGCAAGTAGTACATACACACACCTACACACTGAAGTAGTAAGCACACACACCTACACACTCAAGTAGTGCATACACACAAGTAGTGTATACACACACCTACACACTCAAGTAGAATATACACACATACACACAGAAGTAGTGTATACACACACAAATAGTACATACACACACATATACTCAAGTAGTAAGCACACACATATATGCTCAAGTAGTATACACATACACACTTAAGTAATGCACACACTTATATAAGAAAGTACAAACAAACACAAGCAGTGCATACATACATACAGGCAGTGATATACACACATACACATGCAAATAGTGCATATATACACACAACACACATGTTGTACATATGCACAAATAAATATGCATGAAAGTAGTGCATATAAATACATGAATAAACAAATCTTTAAAACAAAAAGAAAACAAAGATTAAGACAGTTTGTGAAAAGAGTGCCTATTTTGGTGGTTCCTTATATGGAATAAGTTCTGATATATTATTTGTAATGACTTATATTGATCTTGGAGACAGCTCTCTGAACAAGTCTGTGAGAGATTATCTATATCAGGTCAACTGAGTTGGGCAGACCCATCCTAAATGTGGGCAGCACCATCCCCTGGGCTGCAGGAAAAGAAGAAAGTGAGCTGAGCTCCAGCTCCTGCCTGCAGATGTGACCGGCTGCCCGCACTGCCCACTCATGCCGCACACCTTCCTGGCCATGAGCAGATGCATGCTTTTGTACTGTGGTCGGGTATTAACCTCCTCTTAAGTTGCTTCCTGCAAGTGCCCAGCCATAACAAAAAGAAAAGTGACTAAGCACATTCTTGTTATAAATAAAGCATTTGCTTTCCTTGTTCTACTTTAATTTAAAAGAAAAAAAAAAAAAAAGGTCTCACTAGGCACCCCTGGCTAGAACTCACTATGTAAACCAGGCTGGCTTTGAACTCACAGAGATTCACCTGCCTCTGCCTCTTAAGGGTTGTGATTAAAGGCATGTACCACGACACACAGATTCATCTTGAATTATTTTATCTAATCATTTCAAACTAACATTTTATACTCAGTAAAATCTGTTTTTACTATAGAGGTCTTTTGTAAGAATTTTTAAGGCTGGGTGTGAAGGCGTAAGGACAGAACTGATTCCTATACACTGTCTTCTGACTCCACACGCATGCATGGCATGTGTGCCCATAAACACACACAGACACAAAATCTTTAATAAGACAATATTATTCAATCATTTGTGGAAATGTCCAAACATTATCCTTACTATTTGCTGAATTATTTTCTTCACATTTATTGAGGGGTATCCACACAACATGGCACACCTATGGAAGTCATTTATTGAGGGGCACACACATGACATGGCACACCTATGGAAGTCATTGATTGAGGGGTGCACACATAATGTGGCACGCCCATGGAAGTCAGATTAGAGGACAACTTTCAGGAGTCAGTTCTCTCCTTCTACTATGTGGGTCCCTCACTTTTGGAAGCAAGCTCCTTACCTGCTGAGCCATTTTGCTGGTCCCTGCTGAACTATTCAAAAATAATCATCGATTACTAAACACTTGTTATCCAATAGCTGTAAACTTGCCTCTGGATGATGGCTTCATGAATCCTGCGATACATGTAGCACTCTACAAACAACCAGGGCGAGAAGAACCAGCGAGGCTCTCCATCGCTTTCATTTAACAGACTCCGCTGATATTCCAGGTACTGATTCCATATGTCTGCGTCAACAAAATTATCAACCAAGGGGATAATTGGCTTATCTGTCTGTAATTCATTCCGTAGTTTAGAAAGAAGAGAGATGGCTTTCTTTTCAGCTTCCACTCCTTCCTGTGAGAGCACAAAGGGACAAAGAGAAAGTTTGGCTGTGTTTGTGGGTGCACACATCTATGCATATTTCTTTTTTTGTTTTGTTTTTTGTTTTTTCGAGACAGGGTTTCTCTGTGGCTTTGGAGCCTGTCCTGGAACTAGCTCTTGTAGACCAGGCTGGGCTCGAACTCACAGAGATCCACCTGCCTCTGCCTCCCGAGTGCTGGGATTAAAGGTGTGCGCCACCACCGCCCGGCTGCATATTTCTTGAGGGTAGCATACCTTTACAAACCTAAAGTGAAGAAAAACTCAGTATTTTAAACCTGCATTTCTCCTTTTATATGATCTTATAGACATTACATTTTGCCTTTTATATGATCTTGGCCTTGGCATGACTTAAACTTTCTTATTTTCTAAGATCTGGCCTCTGGGCATTTTTAGAAGGCTGATCAGTGCACCACTACCAGCCCTGTACCTTCCCACTCACAGGACCAGAAAGGACAGCTGGACTCCCTGAGTGCCACCCCCGGCCCACATCTCTCCAGTCTATATCCTTGCTCCCTACTAAGTCCCAGGTCAGTGACAGATGCCTTGACCCTGTGACCCATTAGAGAGGAGGCACAAGATGGGATCACAATACAGTGCCCTAACTCTACACCACCAAATGCATGTCCTGTGGAAATCAAGACAGAGCTGAAGCAGGAAGCAGGCACTCCTGTAATTCCAGCACTTGTGAGGCTGAGACACAAGGACCAAGACCAAGCATGGTTGTATAGAGAGTTTGAGGCCAGGCTGTTTCATAAAGGAAAAACTCATCAAGCTCGACCGAGGGTTTCTATGGTATCATTATTAGGAAGCCCCGACTGCTTCAATTCCGTCTCCTTGCCAGTCTATCCTCACTCCCCTCCTCTCTCTGCTCAGAATGGAAGCCAGTACTTCTTGCATGCTTAGCAGGCACTCAACCACTACACTACACCCACAACCAGATCTTTTTTGTTTTATCAAGTAGGATCTGTTCCTCATGATTAAGGAGCAAGTGGTCCTCATCAGTGAGCCATCTCTCCAGCACATCCTCCCATACTAAAGAGGAACTTGCCACCTGCAAGTTTCTAAGGTCGCTAATTTGAACTGATTAGTTAAGGACAAGTTAATTGAGATTTTGTTTGCTTGCTTGGGGACAGCACTGAGATTAAAGACATGTGCCACCAAACCTGAGCCCCAGCTGAGATTTGTATAAGACTATAGGCATCATTGTTGTGGAATATTTTTTATACTGTATGAAAATATGTCATTATTATTAGTTTAATAAAAAGCTAAATGGCCAATAGCTAGGCAGGATTTTTCAGGGCAGAGAAAACACTAAGAAGAAAGGAGACCTGGAGAGTTGCCAACAAGAGATGAAGAAAGCAGGAAAAAAGCACAGGCAGTACAGAGTACAGACAATAAAGCCACATGACAGACAGTAAATTAATAAAAATAAGGCAATTTAAGTTATAAGAGCTAGTTAGAAACAAGTCTAAGCTATTAGCTGAGCTTTCATAGTAAGAAGTCTCAGTGTTGTTATTTGTAAGCTGGCAGGTGGGATGGAAAAAGTCTAACTACACCTCCTCCCTTGCTATTGGCCATTCAGCTTTTTATTAGACCAATCAGGTGCCTTAGGCAGGCAAGGTAAAACAGCAATACATTGTTACATAGTTAAACAAATATTCTGCAACATAAATAAATGCAACACATCTTTACATAGTTAAGCAAATATTCCCCAATATAAACAAATACAACATATCGTTGCAGAGTTAAAATAACAACACATCTTTGTATAAACAAATATTCTGCAACATCAATTCCTGTTTCTTGTTTCGCTCCAGTTCAAGCATTTTCTGAGTCCTGTGTGTACCAGAGTCAGAGACAGATAGCCTGGTGCCATCCCAAACAGACTCAACATCTACCCAACCAGGTAGTCTAGGGGGTGGGCTTGTGAGAACCAAGTGGGAAACATGATTCCGTGAGAACACAGCATTGCTCACAGAGCCAAAGAAGAATCTAAAAGTATGGGTGCCCTGAAGAGGTGACAGGAAGACCAGGAGCTGACTCCACTCATGCAGTGCTTTAAGACTGCGCTGACCCCAGCACAGTGAAACAGAACAGGATTACATCAACAACAGACCATGCTTTCTCAAGCTTAACCAAAATGGCCACCTCTCACAATGACCACATAGGCCAAAGCCATATACTAAGACATCATAACCTGTTACTGTAGCTTGAATTCACACATTACTACACTTTCAGTCACTCTACTAGAAAAAAAAATCAAATTATAAAAGACTTATGGTAATTTGTGCTAAGTAAAAAAGTCAATATTTAAGCAAAGTTCCTAAATTTTGGTTCATTTATGCTTAAGTAAATATGTACACCCACCAAAATGAAGTTGCATGTATGTGATAAAACACTGGAAACATGTTGTGGGATTCCCCTCTGTATGCTATAAATATGTTTTATTACCATTGATTAATAAAGCTGTTTCGGCCAATGGCTTAGCAGAGTAAAGTCAGGCAGGAAATCTGAACAGAGATACAGAGAGAGAGCAGGTGGAGTCAGGGAGACAGATGTAGCTGTCAAAGGAGAAAGATGTTCCAGAACCTTGCTAGTAAGCCACAGCCTTGTGATGATACACTGATTAATGGAGATGGGCTGATTTGAGCTGTAAGAGTTAGTTAAAAAGAAGTCTGAGCTAATAGACCAAGCAGTGTTGTAAGTCATATGGTTTCTGTGTGATTATTCAGGTCTGGGCAGCCAGGAATGAACAAGCAGTCTCCGTTTACAAAATTCATCTACTCAAATGTCAGTGTCCAAGATGAGCTGGATGTCAGCAATAAAGAATAAAAGGCAGTGGGGTATGGTGGTATAAGCCTCTAGGCCTATCCAAGAAACAGAGGCAGAAGAATCCAAGTTCAAGGCCAAATTCAAATTAAATAGTCTCAAGAAGAGAGAAAAAAAAAGATGATCCTGTATTATACCAGAATTTATTTAGAAAGAATACAACACTTGGGCTGGAGAGGTGGCTCAGATATTAGGGGCACTCATTGCTGCTACTGAGCACCTGGGTTTGGTTCCATTACCCACATGGAACCATCTGTAACACCAGTTCCTGGGTGAGGATGTGATACCCTCTTCTGACCTTCATGAGCATAGTATGCATGTGGTATATAAACATACAAGAGACCAAGCACCCAAACACATAAAATAGATGATTTTTTAAAAGAAACATAATTCTATATACTCAAAATACCTGTGTGCAGCTTTGTTCCATTTCAACTCAGCCAATAAAAAAAAAGAAAGAAATCACTAACCACTGCTCTACAACTTTGCTGGCAACACATTCAAGAAATATACAGGCCCTGGTATGCAGCTCAATCAGTATAGCACTTGCCTAGCATGCAGAGGTCCTGGATGAAAAGGAGGGGAAGGACCCCAAATTCACTCTCCAGTAGTGTATAATCTGTACGAGGTTGTCCACACCTGTAATCCAAACATTCAAGACCTTTAGCGACTCAAACCTTGTCTCAAAAGAGAAAGATGGGAAGGAAGGAAAAGAAGCTGGAGTAGGTGTGGTCTATGCAGCCGTCTACAGCACACTGAGCAATCTAAAGATTACTGGAGTCATAGGTTTAAAGGCTTTGATTGACAATAACGTAATTATTTAGGCTATTTCCTCACCCATTGATTGAACAGGCAAGGTGGCTTTTAAAGCCTTGTTCTACTCCAATCAGCAAATCTTTTAATCACACTGAATGTCAATCAATCATAATCCACACCACCTTCCACTGTGAGTTTTGCACTTTATCAAGATCTCAGGTTAGAAAAGCAAGTACTGTAACACAGTTAGGTCCGAAATCTGAAAAGGCTTCTCTTCAGGGAAGTCAGCAACTTCATTTACAACAGAAAACAAGACAAGGGGTCCATAAAGGTCTCGCGAGCCTAAACAGTAAGCACACAGAGGCTGCTGCCCCACCTCAACACACAGGAAAACAGGTATGGCCGGGCAGTGGTGGTGCATGCCTTTAATCCCAGCACTTGGGAGGCAGAGGCAGGTGGATCACTGTGAATTCGAGGCCAGCCTGGTCTACAAGAGCTAGTGCCAGGATAGGCTCCAAAGCCACAGAGAAACCCTGTCTCGAAAAACCAAAAAAAAAAAAAAAAAAAGAAAAAGAAAAGCAGGTATGTATGTGCGCCAGATACCAATGTTTACATGAGAGCTGCGACCTTCCATGAATACTGTAATTCTCATGAAGAAGTAACACAAAAACTAAAGCTGAGACATAATTCTTACCTCTCCATGTTTTTCAAAAAATTCGCTTTTATGTCGATGCAATGTATCAATAGCCTTGGTTAGGATCTGTGGTGTTCTGTCCTTAATTGTAAGATATGCAAATGACCTAGAAAAGAGAGTCACATATGACACTAACATCGCAAAGTCACACATGCATCTTTAACACTAGAAGACATGCCCAAGTTTCTGGAACACCTTCTTTGGATTCAAATTTCTTTGTATACAACTATTAAAGGCAAATTAGTTTTATCTGCTTTATAAAGAGATACGGGTCTGCGAACTTAGCTCAGCTGGAAGTGCGTTTGTCTGGCATGAGTTTATGAATGAAGCCCTAGCACAGGTAGAACACAGGGGCGCACCACTGTGATCCTAGAGGCAGGGGGAGCAATAGTTTAAGGCCATCCTGGACTTTATACAAGTGTCAAGAATGAAGCAAGATGCAGATGAGGAAAACCTATTCTTGCATCAAAATACAAAGTCATCTTGACTAGACATTTTTAAAAAAACACAAGATTTACATAATTTTTCCTTTAAGGACATGCAATTCCATTCTTATCACTTTTAGTTGTGGGGAGGGGTATGTGCACTTGCCTGCGGGGTCAGAGGTCTAGAGCTGGAGTTACAGTTAGCTGGGAACCACCAGACCTGGGTTCTGGGGACCAAACCTGGGTCCTGTGCAAGAGCAAGACTTGCTCTTGATGGCTGGCTCCTGGAACTTTAACTTTTTAACATAGGGTACAGTGCTTAGCTGGTCAGTTTCTCTGCCCAAATCATCTCTGTTGAATTTAATCAATTATTTTCTGCAAACTCAAGTGTCTTATTCTGGCTTTTTAAACTATTGCGCGTAAGCATTTCTTCAGAAGGCTTCCTTGGACTCTGTGAGTCTCTGAGAAGCTTTGAACCTGCTTCCTAGGGCCAGAACTGCATGTTTAGGAATCAGTACTACCATCAAAGGAGATGGGGAGAGGGACCTGATCAACACCTGGACTTTCTAAGGCAGCAGAAACAAAAAGTGGCAGCCCTTTCTGGAGATGCCTGGAAAGCCTTCTTTTTCTATTACACTCCCCACCACCGTACCAGGTCCCGCTCGCCTCTGGTGGGAGATCTGGGTTAGGATGAAGCTAGGATGCTCCTAGAGGCAGGATCCCCCAACAGTGACAGCTTAATTCTGGAGGCACGGACACATCTCTCTGGCTGCAATCTACTGTGTCCAGGCAAAGCCACATCTAAGTATCTTGAAGCAGCCATTCCAAGAGCTGGTGAGATGGCGGAGCAGGGGACGACACTTGCCTCCAACCTGAGTTCAATCCCCAGGACCCGCAGTGGAAGGAGAAAGCCGACTCTACACACAAGTTGTCCTCTGACCTCCACTGCTAGCTGATGTCACACGTGAGTGCCACCCTCCCCACACACATGAATTATTTAAAAATGAAGTATTTTATCCAGGTGATGGCAGCATACACCTTTAATCCCAGCACGGGGGAGGGAGGAGGCAGAGGAAGGCCGATCTCTATGAGTTCAAGGCCAGTCTAGTCTATAAAGTGAGTTCCTGGACAGCCAGAGTTGTTGAACAGAGAAACCCTGTCTCGAGAAACCAAAACGTTCCATCAAAAGTAAATAAATAAAATAAAATATTTCAAATATGAATTTGGAGACTGGTATGGTGGCTCACCTCTATGATGCCAGCACTTGAGGTGGAGCAGGACTACCTGGAGTTCAAGGTCATCCTCTACTACACCAGCCAAGCTCAGAATGCAAAGGGACATTGTTTTATTCTTGCTCATTTAAAACTTTGCTCTCCAAGCCAAGGGTATTGTGATTCCCCTTTGCCCACTGGTTTGCTTTCCCAGGGGCACTAGACTACTTTAAAAACATTGCAAGCAGAAAATCCCAACAGTCAATACTTTATAAGTCTTAAGTAATTTTCAATACAATATATAATTGTCCCATTTTGCTATTAGCTGTTTTTGTTAACCTATTCTGCCTAACATAAGCTTCATGAGAAGTACGTAGGAGAAAACTGTAAATATGAGACTTGTAAGCTTCCACTAGTGAACAACTTCTGACGGCATTTATTTTGGGGACCAGCGAGATGCACTAGGTAAATGTGGACGTCTGAGTTCTAAATCCCAAGAACTTCTATGAAGGTTAAAGGAAAATGAAAAACAACGAACTCCACAGGGCTGTTCTCTAACCGCCATTGAGAATAACGGTGCGCTCACACATATACACACCCGGACACGGACGGGGACACACACACACGGATTTAAGGCATTTTTAAATTTTGTGAGAGTATTAGTTTGACCCATACCAGAAGTACACGAGTCCTAAATTTTAGCCCCCGCAGGGCTATTCCTCCACGCTGGTTTAGTTTGAGACAGGCTTTCCCTAATGTACCCCCGGGTGGTCTTGAACTCATTACTAGAGCGAACTGGCCTCAAATCGCAGCAATCCTCCTGCCTCAGGTTCCGAAGCGCTGGCAAGACGCGACAGCACGGAAGAAACTACACGGCAGGTCCTGAGTGCGGCGTGCAGGCTCCTTCCAGCCAGGGCGGGACTCGAACTCTCAGCCTCACAGGGTCGGGAGCCCACGACCGTCCACAGCTTCCCCCCGCCCCAACCCGGCTTTAACTCAGAAGTGCGCAAGAGAAAAAGCGAGACGCACCCCACGTCCTGAGCGGAGAGAAACGCCGGAGACTCGGCCATGGCTGGCGACACGCGCCGCACGCCGGCGTCGCTCCGGGTTCAACCGCCGCCGCCGCCGGGCCCAGAAAGAGAAAGCTGGGGCTTTAAGAAAAAAAAATGCGCTTTTGAATTCAAAAACTTTATTTGGCGGCCCGGCCAGGGACAGAGCACGGGGCGCAAGACCCTTCCGGCTACGCGACCGGAAGCCCGAGACGACCGGAGGCGCCTGTCGGCCCAGCGGAAAAAAGGGAGCACGGGGAGGTCACGTGGTCGTACGATCACGTGTTCAGGCCACCCGGCCTGGGGCTTGGAGTGCGCCTGCGCCGCAGCGGGGCGGGGCGGAGCGTGTTTCTGCACAGGCTACTGCGGCAGGAGCGTGCGCGGGTTCTGCCGTCCTCCTTCCTCCTCGCCGCGCACAGGTCAGTGCTTCGCGCTTCCCCGGCCCGAGGGGCTGGCGAGGAGGTGTGGGCTTCGGCCGGGGCCGCAGGAGGTAGCCGGGAGGCGAAGGACCTAGGGCAGAACACTCCTGACCACTCGTCGGGATCAGGGCATAGTGGTAGCCGCCACGATACGTGAAATCACCCTTGAGCTTAGGAATTGGAAGATGTGCTCCCAAAGGTCAGCACCGTTTGCCCATCGGATCGAACCGGGACGCAACCGCCTTCTTAATTGATAGTATCCTGAATCTCATATATACAATTATTTTGATCATGTCCACCACCACCCCCAGTCTTCCCCACGAACTCCTAGACCTACGCCTCTTCTGCTTAATGGAAAAATATAAAACGCTGAGCCCAATTAGTGCTGTTCTTAGGCATACACGGGCATATTGTTCTTAAAAATAAGTGCCCAATAACGGTAGCTGCCTTGTGTTTGATTTTAAAAATTTAGTTGACACCTATGCCCTAGGACACTACTATCGCTGAGCACAAGGGTACAAACACAGACACCTATTTTGAGGAGAGAGAGAGACAGAAATCGCTTTTATTGCTTTCAGATATCATTGTCGTTATCTAATTCGCATCATATTGATTTGCCACATCTACTGTTCGCCATTCCCAGGAAAGAGATCTTTGCCCATTTTCAGCTGTATTAGGAGCTAGCATAATGCCTGGGACATGGTAGGAACCCAGTCCATAACCGTTGTATGAATTAATAAAAATAGAAGGTATGTCGGTGATGTTAAATGCGATGAGAACGTAGAACATGGAGAAAGAATGGGTAGGCGTTAGTTCTGTAGACCTGAAGAGAAGAGCCCAAGGAGGCTAGGGAGGGAGCCTGGCAAATCCTTGGGAGGAGAGCGTGAAGACAGGTAAGTACTAAGACCCAGAAATACCCAGGGGGCCTAGAACAGAGTAAGCAAAGGCAAGAACTGTTGGGAACACTACAGTGATGCAGAAGGCTGGAAACATGCAAGCTCGGCAGGGGCTTTGGCTTTTAGTGAAAATGTAAAGCAATCTTCAGATTCGATACTGGAAAAAGACGCGGTTCTAGTTAAGGTCTCAGGATTTTGCTGGAGTCCACTGTGAATAATCTATAAGGCTGAGAAGGGAAGCAGGAGGCCCAGTGTGCAGTCGCCTTTCTTGTCAAAAGCTGTGTAAAGGGGAGACAGCTTAAGGGAGGGGCTTGCCACTCGGCCACAGTCCATCATAGCAGATTAGGCATGCTGGCAGGAGCTGGTCACCTTCCTTGCACGGCTAGAAGGCAGGGTGATCAAAGCTGGCACCATACTCTCTGCTGTGCCCATACATAGTACCATCCACCCTTCAGGTGGGTCTCCTTGCCTCAGATAACCTCCTCTACAAAGCCTGTCACAGACACAGTCAAGGGTGTGTCCCCATGTTGATTCTAAATCTAGTCACGTACGGGTCAGCCATCACAAACAGGTAAAGAGCTATTATAATAATCAGTGGAAAAGACAGGTAGGAGAATTCATGCAGAGAACTGATCAGAAAAAGCCCGCGGGATTTACTGACAGATTGAATGTGGGGACTGAAGAGAAAAGTTCAAGGGAATTCCAGGTTTAGGGCTTTGATTGGCACGTGGATGGAGAAAGGTGCTGTTCGGGTGGTTTTGCGGAAGAATTGGGATGCTCAGTGTTGAGCATGTTACATTTTTGAGTCATCTACAGGTAAATATGTGCTACTCCTCAGTGACGATGTATGTATAAAGCCATGGCGTTGGCCAAGGTCACAAAGAGACTGACAAGAAGTGACTCAGAGACTGAGTCCTGATGTATCTCATTCTTGAATGGGTGCGTAACTAGCAAAAGAGACTGGGAGACGAAAACAGCCAATGTGATATTCTAGACACCAAAGCAAAAGGGGTGGGGAGCAAGTTCCAGGGGATCTGATATCTGATGCCCACTTCTTTTTTTTTTTAACTGATTTTATTGAGCTCTACATTTTTCTCTGCTCCCCTGCTTTTTTCTCCCCTCCCCTTCAAGCCTCTCCCATGGTCCCCATGCTGCCAATTTACTCGGGAGATCTTGTCTTTTTCTACTTCCCATGTAGATTAGATGCATGTATGTCTCTCTTAGGGTCCTTATTGTTGTCTAGGTTCTCTGGCATTGTGATTTGTGGGCTGGTTTCCTTTGCTTTATGTCTGAAAACCACTTATGAGTACATATGATATTTGTCTTTCTGGGTCTAGGTTACCTCACTCAATATGATGTTTTCCAGCTCCATCCATTTACCTGCAAATTTCAAGATGTCATTATTTTTTTCTGCTGTGTAGTACTCCATTGTGTAAATGTACCACATTTTCCTTATCCATTCTTCAGTCAAGGAGCATTTAGGTTGTTTCCAGGTTCTGGCTATGACAAACAATGCTGCTATGAACATAGTTGCACATGTCCTTATGGTACAATTGAGCATCCTTTTGGTATATACCCAAAAGTGGTATTGCTGGGTCTTGAGGTAGGTTGATTCCTAATTTTCTGGGAAATTGCCACACTGACATCCAAAGGGTGATGCCCTCTTCTGACGTTCATGGGCACCAGGCATGCACATAATATACAGATACGTGCAGGCAAACACTTAATAACAAAAACTGTAAAAAAGGGTGGATTGATCAACAGGCACAACAGCAGTGGGTTGCATGCTGATGACTGCTAAGGGTTCATCTTGTAGAATTTCAATTTCTATTTTGTTAGTGAAAGAGGAAGCAAGGTCATCATTGAGAATGAAAAACAAGGAGGAGACTTGAAGATCCGAGGAGAGGGGAGTCCGCAGAAAATAGCAGGGACAGGGTCCTGAGCGGCATAGAAGACCCACCGGAAGAGAGTGGTCCTGGCTGGAGAGTGAGATGGAAAGAGTTGTCTGCCTCGTCACAGTGAGCTGCAAGAGCGTAGCCACAATTCAGTGTGGAGGCTGGAGTTCTTTTAGGACTGGGGTTATGGCATATGGCTGTGGAAGGGGAGGAATGCAGAGGTCACAGGGAATGGGAGGGGTTTCCTCCCCAGCTGGAGGTGGCAGCAGGGGAGGAAAGACTGGAAGTTGTAGGTCCTGCTGAGGTGTGAGAATTGTTGGCTTTGGGTGGTGGAAGGAATGGACTGAAAAGATGGGGGGCAGTGTTTGGGGAGTGACAGGTGTAAAGCCAGAAACCTGGGCCGCACTTACAGGACACACCAGGGAGACCTTAAGGTTTCTAGACTATGCATTGATAAAAGAAAACAGTGGGTAAAATTAGCTTTAATAACATAATCTCCTCTTACAGGTAACTAAGATAGTGGTAAGAATCTGGTCCTTGCAATAATGAAAGCCTGGCTGGCTTTGCTTTCATTAGCGATGGGAGAGTTCACAGATGCATGCCACAGCATGTGGAGGTCAGTCGAAGGGCAGCCCACAGGAGCCAGTTCTCTCTTTACCCTGTGGGTTTGGGTACTGAACTTGGGCCATCAGGCTTAACAGCAGGCATGTTTACCCACTGAGCCATCTCTCCAGCCCTCAGCAACTCCTTTAGTCTCTAGACTTCAGTTTCCCCATCTGGGAAATGTCTCCTGGGCGGTTGTGAGGTAGAACAGCGCGTAGAAGTACTGGAATGTCATATCTGAGTTTTCCTTGGTTCTTCCTTCACATCATTAGCGGAGACATGTTTCTGAATCACACACCTGACCATGTGATTCCCTTATTTCAAACCCTGGCTTCCCCACCCTGTGGAGCCTGTAGGATCATTTAATGTGTCATGTGGTATCTGGCCACTTTTTCATTCATCTCCTGCAGCTCAGTTCTCAGCTAAAGTTGTTTGTTCTCATCCTGTTTGTTAGATAAATAATACTGTGTACCTGACCTGTTTGCTTTGCTGGTCTCTCTGCCCTTTTATGAACCATTATAAATGTCAACTCTGAGTATGTCACACTCCTCACCCCAGGTCCTCCCTTGTCAAGACCACATAGCCTTTTGTATGTCATATTCTGTCTCCGTGACTGAACTGTGAACTATAAAGTCTCTGATCGATGCTTGTATCTTTGGCACCTAATTTTTAAGAATTGTTATCGTCATTTAGTGGAGGTTTGCTTTTAAAAAACGTGCTATTTCATATTGTAAGGCGGGGGATGACACATAACAGCCCATTTCATTTGGGGCTGTGTATGCGCTTCCCTGTCTGATATGCCTGACACCACTCCTTATACCCAGCCCCAAACTGAATAGCACCTTCCCCCTTAAAAGATGGAAGCCAGTTCAGTCTTTCTGGAGCCTTTCCTGTAGAACTGAGTGAGCCTTTTCTGTTTGCTCTGTGTCTTGTACTCAGCTTTGTGGTTTGGGCTCTTCCATGGCATTGTGATGAAAAAGGAAAAAATGCCCAGTTTCTCCAAAGGCTAGAATATGATGGCAGGGATACTTGACCTGGATGCACTTATGGCCTCGGCTAGTTGATGTTTTTGTTGGTTTGGTTTGTGCTTTTTGTTTCTCTAGACAGGCTTTCTCCGGGTTATAGCCATGACTGTCCTGGAACTCATGTCATAGACCAGACTGGCCTCAAACTCACAGAGGTCGCCTCCCTCTGCCTTCCAACTAGTTGAATGTGTTAAGTACAGGTTGGTGTGTGTGTACATGTGTGTATTTTGGTTTTGTTTGGGCTTTTTTGTTTCTTTGCTTGGTTTTCTTTTTAAGAGAGGGTCTCCATGTGTATCTCTGACAGACTTGGAACTCGCTGCTGTTTAGAACAGGATAACCTTGAACTCACTGGCCTCTGCCTCCTGAGTACTGGCACTAAAGATATGCACCATCACACCCAGTTTTTTAAATATTTAAGATTACAAAATGATGAAAAGGTTCCATACCTTTTTCTCTTTTAATATCTTTGTTATTGAGAGTAAATTTATGATTTTATAATCTTCCAGAAAGACTCCAAATAACGACTTAATGGGGGAGAAAAGAGAGAGAGAGAGAGAGAGAGAGAGAGAGAGAGAGAGTGTGTGTGTGTGTGTATTTTGCATGATTATGTAAACCAGAACTTTGCTTATCCTAAATAAGTATTCTACCACCAAACTATGACCTTAGCCATTTAGGTAATATGTATGGGTGTGTGTGTGTGTGTGTGTGTGTGTGTAGGATTAGGTTATAATATTTTGTTTTACAATTTTTGTGAATGTATTGCTGGCATGTATGTTTATGCACCTCATGCGTGTCAGAAAAGGGCACAGTGGATGGTGGTGAGCCACCGTATAGGTGCTGGAAATTGAACCTGTGTCCTCTGCAAGACCAAGTGCTGGATGTGGTATAGGTGGCCCAAGACTTTAGTCCTAGCATGCAGGCGTCATCAGATATTTATGCACTTGAGGCCAGTCTGGTCTACAGAGTGAGTTCCAGGCCAGCCAGGACCGCTTGTTGTGAGACTCTGTCTCAGAAAACAAACGGAAAGCCGGGCGGTGGTGGTGCACTCTTTAATCCCAGCACTCGGGAGGCAGAGGCAGGCGGATCTCTGTGAGTTAGAGGCCAGCCTGGTCTACAGAGCTAGTTCTAGGACATGCTTCAAAGCTACACAGAGAAACCCTGTCTTGGAAAACCAAAAACCAAAACAAAACAAAAAGGAAACAGAAAAAAAACATGTTCGGGGCTGGAGAGATGGCCCAGCAGTTAAGAGCACTGACTGCTCTTCCAGAGGACATGGATTCAATCCGCAGTGCCCACATGACAGCTCACAACTGTCTGTAACTCCAGTTCCAGGAGATCTGACACCCGCACACAGACATACATGCAGACAGAGCACCAGTGCACAGAAAATAAGCCATTAAATAAAGAAGAACACGTGCTCTTACCTGCTGAGCTCTCACTCCAGCCTGTGTTGTACAGATTTTTAACAGAAATATGTGTTTCCTAAGGAAATATATGTGTATTTTAAACATATTTTTAAAATCCAGCCTGACTTTCTAATTCTTTTGATTTCAGCCTGAGATGTGGTCATGCCAGCCAGACTTCTCCGGACCCTGGCCTCTTTACACAGCGCGTCATCAAAGGCGCGTCAGTGCAGGAGACTTCCTCGGCTCCCGTTAAAACCACTTCCGGAATCTAGAAGTGCAGCATGCCGCAACACCCTGGAAATACAGAAACATTTAAATTCATTCTTTCCTAGTGTAACAGCTGACAGCTTGAATAAGCCAAAGATCCTGGGAATGAGCTGGATAATACCAGATGCAAGCAGACCCTTCCCATTAAAGGTTGTCCATTGCTGGGATGGAAAAGCACATCTGCCGACCACGCGCCCCTTTGGAACTCCCAGGAAAGCGACTTACAGACCAAATTTCTTATGCTCTAAGTGGTTTATAAAAACAGTAAAAAGGCATTACTCTGTATCGACGGAAACACTTGTTCCAAAACAAGACCTTCCACAGATCAAGAGGCCCCTGAAGGCATCCCGGACCCGTCAGCCATCCAGGACCAACCTCCCAGACCTATCTGTGAATGAGGTAAAGCCTACTAGTTCAGTGGCCCCTGAGTTCATCCGTCCTTGTGTGCCCTCTGCTGCACCGGCATGTGTTGCACCATACCCTCACTGCTAACGTAGGAGAACTGGGCAACCAGCTTAGAGTTCTGAGACCTTTGAAGCCTGACATAGCCAAACCAACAAAAAGCTTTACTTGCAAGAGCTAGTTGCATGTATCAAGTGTGGCATAAAAGGCCTCAGTCATTGTTCAGGAGGGTTGGTGAGGCCTGAGACAATTAGAAAGGAGCATCCATCCAGTCCAGCCAGGGGTGCAACTGTGAGAAATACCTGCTTTGTTTTGTTGTTGTTGCTTGTTTGTTTTTTAAGAATTGAACCAGAAGCTGGGGAGGGAGGTGGTGCACATTTTCATCCCAGCACTTGGGAGGCAGAGGCAGGCCGGTCTCTGTGAGTTTGAGGCCAACCTGGTCTACAAAGCAAGTTCCAGAACAGGCTCCAAAACCATAAAGAAACCCTGTCTCAAAAAACGAAAAACAGTAAAAAGAATTGAACCAGCAATGCATCAGGAAATTAAGATTTACCTGCCAACTGGCAGGTGTCTGTTACCAGCCTGTGGTGGCTGCACAGGGTGAGGAAATGGCCCAGCAGGCAGAATGGAAGGAGTCTGGTCTTTCTGGTTTGCCCTCTGGAAGTTCAAGGCTTTTTTTGTTTTGATTTTTAGTCACTTTCAAGGGGTTTCTGGGAACTTTTTTTCAGGTGCCATTTGCATTTGTCCTCTGGTGTAGGAGGTCCTTCTGTATTTGTGTTGCTTTTATTGGTTGAATAAAGAAACTGTCTTGGCCTTTTGATAGGGCAGAAATCAGGTAGGCGGAGTAGACAGAACGGAATGCTGGGAAGAAGGTAGTGTGGCAGACGCCATAAAACTTTTGAGACTGATGCTGCTCAGGAATCTTTCCTGGTAAGCCACGACCTCGTGGTGCTATACAGATTATTAAAAATGGGTTAAATCAAGATGTGAGAGTTAGCCAGTAAGAGGCTAAAACTAATGGACCAGGCAGTAATTTAATTAATACAATTCCTGTGTAATTATTTCGGGGGTTAAGCTAACCGGGCGCCGGGAATGCGGCCTGCTAGCCTCTGCCGTTCCTCTCACTACAGTCCTCCAAGCTATAAACAGTTTAGGGTTAGAGTTAAGGCCTTTGTTCACTTTGTATCTTGAACGATGTCTTCAGCCATGCCTGTACTTAAATGTGTGCTAAGCTGAGAAAAGAGGCAAAAGGCCTTTACTGTCTATAGGGTTGTATGTGGTGGTGCACACATCCATAGTCTCCATTTCTGCTGAGGAGGCTGAAACAGCTGGATGATCTGTTTGCAAAGAAAAGGATGTACATGTTTAAGCCTTGGTTGGGCCTCCTGGATCTCCCAGATCAGTCAGAATGTGTGTCTTCAGACTTGAGAGGCTGGACCCTGAGCATGTTTAATATTGATGGGGCTTGTTTTAACAGATTCTGAAAAGGTAAACTTTGTCAAGCATGGTAGCACCTCGTGGCTCAGAAGGCTGAGACAGGAGGATCAAATTTGAGGCCAGCCTGGGCTATATAGTGAGACCTTTCAAAAGAAAAAAAAAAGTGCAAGCTGAGGCCATGATTAATCCCAGCACTTAGGAGCCTAAGGCAGACAGATCTCTGAGTTCAAGTCCAGCCTGGTATATTTATAGCAGGTTCCTGCCTAGCCAAGGCTAAATAACAAGGCCTTGTCTCAATAAAAAGAGAAAAACCATGCCAAGGTGCGCGTGCCTGGTCGTTGGGCAGTGGAAGGACTTCATGAATGGCTCGTATTTGGATTCCAGTTTGGCTTCACTCCTGTGCTGCCTCTACCCAGACTGTAACAGATGGCAGTTTCTGCAGCAAGGGCCTTCTACCAGAGCCTTGGGGTGCTCTGCGAGTTAACTTAGCCTCCAGCCTTCTTTCCTACCTCCGCAGAGGTGGAGCTGAAGGTGCACATTTTGAATTAGAGTTTGTGTTTCCAGCATCCAGTCCCTATCACAAATCCACCCGAAGCCCAAGAGTTATCTCAATAGAATAAACAGCATTACTTTCACGCTAAAAATTCCAGGGGGTATGGAATGTGTGCCAGGAACAAGAAGAGACCCAAATGATGCTCCAGTGTTCCATATCACTAAGGAATTACACTGGCTTCAGCTCTACTGGGAGCAAAGGACGAAGGCTAAATACAAGTTTCTTCTGTCCTGGCGTCAGTAAGATGGAAGCAGCATTGCCACTGCATACCACTCATGCTGCAGGAGTGATGCTCTCAAAAGAGGAATCACGTAGATTGCTAGCTCCATCTGCTGGACCATGTGTCTTCTTTAGCCCAAAGAAGCAAAACATGTATTGAAATAGAGTGGAGTGACCTAATCCAATAACTGTTTTAGGTGGCTTTGGTCACCTATTTAGGAACAGGTTCCCATCCCCAAACCTGAAGTATGTGCTAACATATGTAAATTTAACTAGCACTTTAAAATAAAGATATGCTGTAAAAAGCTAGAAAAGACTTATGAAAATGAGAGCTGCTTACAAAGTGTTCCCATTAATAGGCCAAACAACAACAAAAAACAAAGACAACCTACTTCATGGATCCCCTTCGAAATGGGCTTAAGTAAAACAATACCAAAACAAGATGTCAGAAAGAGTCTATTTATAAAACTTTTGAGGTGCCGGGTGGTGGTGACACACACCTTAAATCCAAGCACTCAGGAGGCAGAGACAGGTGGATCTCTTGAGTTCAAGGCCAGCCTGGTCTACAGAGCTAGTTCTAGAACAGCCAAAGTTATACAGAGAAACCCTGTCGACAAAAACAAAACAATAGAAAAAGGAAAAAAAAAAAACTTGAGGCATTTATTAATAGAAGCTTTCCACAGCTACACATAGAGGAGTACAGGGAAGTTGCGTTAACCTGAGCTAACTCTCCTGAGAGACATTCTCAGGAACGTCTGGGAGAGGACAGCTTACAGCACAGACTCTGCTAAGTAGAGACCGTATGTCTGAAGATGTATTCTTCATCTAAGCTTAGAACACATTTTCTCATAAAAACAGTGACTGAATAACTTGCTACGTCTCATCCTTTGAGAGTCCACGGTTACATTTTATCACAGGCGACAGGACAGCCACAAAAGCAAACAGAAGAGGAAGGGTGTTGTCTGAGGTTTTCTGTCCTGCCTGGTTTCTGTCCTCCCACCAGGTCCCACAGCTGTTTAGCCCCAAAGAAAATCACACAGAGGTCTACATTAATCATAAACTGATTGGCCCATTAGCTCAGGCTTCTTGTTAACTCTTATAACTTATATTAGCCCATTAGTCTATGATAGCCACATGGCTCAGTACCTTTTTCAGCAGGGTAGGTCACATCCTGCTTCTTCTGTGGTGGGCTCACAACTGCAGAGAAGAGCTTCCTTCTTCCCAGAATACTCCTGTTCTTATTGACCCAACTCTACTTCCTGTCTGGTTGTCCCGCCTATACTTCCTGCCTGGCTACTGACCAATCAGCATTTATTTAAAATATAATTGACAGAATACAACTGTCCCGCACCAGGAGGGATTGCCTCTCCTAGAGACATCCACCCTAGTTGGGCAGATCTTCCCTGTGGTCAGAAATGCTGGGGAGTCTTTGCCAAGTCCCTCAAAGCAGAGGCAGGAAGATCTTGGCGTATGGGGCCAGCCTGCTCTATGTAGAGTTCCAAGATGGCCAGGGCTACATAGATCTTGACTCAAAAAAAAGAAGAAGAAAATCAGCTCAGATGCATGGCTTTGTGCTAAGCTCTAGAGACTGACCCGCTTTCTCCTGAGCAGGGTAGCCACAGGCCCACCCTCTTCCTGGTTTTTCTCCTTTTTATACCAGTCTCTGTTTTCTGCATCTGCTGTTCCCATGGCAGCTCAAACCGTGCCTGCCAGCTGCAGCCCCAGAAGTCATTTAGACACCCACCCTGCTGCCCTGATTCTGCCCCAGAAACTCCAGACAATGCTCTAGATCTCACTGAGAGGAGCCTGCCTGCTATATCCTGAAAGAACTCCTTTCAACCATCTTAACCTCTGCTCACATCATCCCCAGACCCTTGGGAGCCCCTCATATCCAGAAGCACATTCCTGCCTACTACCTGCTGCAAACTGCCATCCCCACCTTTGGCTCCCTTGACCCATGAATGTTATAAAAAGCATATCATGCTTTCTCGTATGTGACTGAAATCTAGCTTACCAGCTGTCTGCAAAAGGAGGGTGCTATTTATCTCCACATTCTTCACTAGTTGCAGCTTATCTGACTTGGTTTCTTCTGGAGTTATAGACAGTTGTGAGTGCTAGGAATCAAACCCAGGTCCTCTGGAAGAGTAGCCACTGCTCGCTCTTAACTGCTGACCCATCATTGGCCCCTGGCTCAGTTGCTTCCATTGGAGCTATACACTACACTTCTGAGCAGGTGTTTCCTTGGCTTGACATTCCATCTTAGTGTGGATGTTGATGCCATCCTCCACTGATTCTTTTGCTGCTTATTAATCAGGACAGAATGTATACTGGACCCAGGAAGAGGGGAGGCTGGCTGAGTCTGTTTTTTGAGAAGTTGAGTTAGTCTGGAGTAGGACAGACGAAGCAGTTCTTACAGTGCTCCGCCAGGGTTCATGCTGAGAACACCAGAGCATGGGGAGAGCCTGGCATGGACAAGCAGACAGAGCAACAAGTTGTTCTAGTAACTTCTGAACAGGTCTGAGCCCTTTATCAACAGCCCTATAAAGCAATTATTTTATTAATGTAGTACATTTCCCCCCAAACTCTATATCTGAAATCTTTGTTTGTTTCTGTGATATCAGTTCTGAAGCTGACAGTTTTCAGACTTTTGGCCACATTTCTAATAAAAAATATTTTACATATATAGTGACCCAAATGCAGAGCATATGTAAACAGATGTGTATGACAGAAAGCTGTGTAACATTTGTTCTTCGGAGTAATGTTTTGCACTATTCCTGATGGTTTTGTTTTGCAGTGCTGAGGATCAAACCATTGTGCATGCTAGGCATGCCCATCCTCACCTTACTTGTCTGAAAAGCTGGTTCGGGTGCTCGAGAGATGGCTCGGCAACTAATAGTGCCGCCTGCTATAGCAGAGGACCCAGGTTCAAACCCCAGCATCTACGCCAGGTGGCTCATAACTACCTATGACTACAGTCCCAGGCGATCATCCTACACCCTCTGGCCTCCACAGGAACCTACACAAACATGGTGCACAAAGAAACTCAATGCAGGCATACACACATACACATAAATTAATCATAAATCTAAAAAACTGGTTTGAGCCAACTAAAGTGATAGGAAAACATCCAAATGGGTTGCCATGCCCCTTGCTGTCTGAAAAGGCACCGAGCGTTGCTTACCGTGTGTTAAACACACACCGGGACTGTTTGAGGAGCATTCTGCTGTGTCCTGTGATGCAAACCAAAGCATATCCTCAGATACACAGACCACTTTATTTACTGCACACCAGTGAAAATACTGGAGCTTTTGTGGATTGAAAGATCTCTCCTCGTGCAAAGCTGGTGACAGCGGAATGACGTTGGCTACAGCCACAGACTCTTCGCACTAGAAAACTGCAATGTCTTCCAGCCAGGCTTCCATACAGCCCTTGTTCAGTCTGTTTGACCGTGCACTGGTGCATGGGCCTTCATTTTCAGTGTTGCCCTGCCCGCTTTTTTGGCTAGTGGAATCTTTTGTACCTTGAGTGGAAATCTGCCTCCATGCAACTCACTCCTCTTTGTCCTCACTGAACTCCGTGAGCACCACTGAGGCCCGGAAACACGCTCTCGGGCACTGTTTTGGCAGGGTAGAGTTCCCTAGTGGAGTCCAGCTGCCAGGGCAGGTGCTTGAGCCCTTTGCTAACCCTAGTCTGTGCTCACCCCCTGCACAGGACCTAATGCAGTGCACGGCCTTTGCAACCGCGGATGAGTATCACCTGGGAAGTCTGTCGCAAGAGCTGGTCTCCTGCGGATATGTGGAGGTGACAAGCCTGCCTCGAGGTACTGCGGCCCTAACCCAGGGCCACATAAGCTATGTCTTAGAAAACAGCTCTCCTGTGGTGGCGTTTCAAGTGCACGCTTGCTCCTGTTTTGTTCCCATTGGTTTGCATTAGGAAAGTAGTCTTTATTCAAATGGTACGATTAAACACACCTGTAGAGAAGGTTTGGCTTAAGATAAATGTACTTTATAGGATGGATCACTGTCCATTTGAGAAGATCAGGGGATGTATGTGTGTTGTATTAAATACCTGCAGTAAATTGTGTTAGCTCCCATTTTGGAGAGTCCAGTCCATGGTCAGTTACCCCACGTTTGGGAGTCTGTGTTGAGGCAGTGTATCCTGGCAAAGAGCATGTGGCAAGGGAAACTGCCCCACAGAGTGACGAGGATCCTTCTCAAGTTAAATACATAAATATAAGAAAGAAAACAAACGTAGCATTTTAGGAATATATGCAGGACTCAAAGATTCAACTGGTCCCAGCCAGGTGTGGCAGTGTACACCTTTAATCCTAAACCTAACTCCAACCCCCAACCCCTAACCCTAATCAAGAGGCAGAGGAGGTCAGATCTCTGGGAGTTTAAGGCCAATGTCTACATCGTGAATTTCTGGACAGCCAAGGCTACATAGAGACCGCGACCCAAAAACCAAAAGGAAGGCTCCCTGGTCCCATAAGGGGTTGAAATGCCATGTGCTCTCATGGTTTATTGTTTGAACAGACTACTTGATGACAAAAGTTAATGTAGAAAAAGAAAGCTCGATGGGTGGTGGTAGCACACGCCTTTCATCCCAGCACTCGGGAGTCAGAGGCAGGCGGATCTCTGTGAGTTCGATGCCAGCCTGGTCTACAGAGTGAGTTCCACGAGAGCCAGGACTGTTAAACAGAAAAGCCCTGTCTCAAAAAAAAAAAAAAAAGCCTCTGTCCAGAACCCCTGAGATAAAACATTGGTCAGGGGCAGCCATGACTGCCAGTAACGCGACCCTGTGTCTCTTCGTTTCCTTTGCCATACTCTGGTCTACGCAGGTGAACTGTCCTGTTGGTACAAAGCACTCAGGGAACTGGCAAGTATGCTCCAAACGGTCATTTAGGGGTTTTGTCGCTGTCAAAAGTCTACCAGGAATCCTGATGTTAGAAACCAAGGAAGAGGATTTGTTCCTCTAATGTCAGCACTCAAGTGGCTGAGGAGGACCACGAATGGGAAGCCATCCTGGGTTATGGCTAGCCATGGTCTTAAACACATAGAAATTTAAAAAGGAGAAATCGTACATAACTGTACAAATTAGTAACAATGTTTTAATTGGGATGTTATGTTTGTAATTTACATTATAGAAGATATGCAAGGGCTAGAGAGATGGTTCAGAGCTTAAGAGCACTGACTGCTCTTCCGAGGTCCCGAGTTTAATTCCTAGCAACCACGTGGTGACTCATAACCATCTATAATGGGATCTGGTGCCCTCTTCTGGCCTGCAGGGAAACATGCAGGCAGAATACTTTATAATAAGTCTAATTAAACAAAAAAAGAAGATATGGATACAAGAACTCTTACTACACTAATAGGTAAAACACATACTGATGAATATTGATATATTCAACAGTATTAAAAAGATTTAAAATGTTATGGCTAAAGTAATTATAGTTGTAGATTTCATGATTGACCTTAAAATTGGCTAAGTTTTTAAAATACCACTCTTCTTTTCTCTATACATTTTCTATCGTCCAAACTTCACACAGTTTAATTTAAAATTCATGGGGTGGGAAATATGAACCAGCTGTTAATGTTTACATGCACACAGCCCTGGGTTTGACCAGCAGCATTGGTAAAACCAAGCATACTGGTCCACACCTGTAATCCCGGCAGGTCTGGGACAGAGGGATCAGAAGGATGTTCAAGGTTGTCATTAATTCCATACTAAGTTGGAGGCCTACTGAAGAATGTGAAACCTTGTCTACATAAGTATAAGAATTTTTAAAAGGCATTTAAAGAAATAACATAGTAATTATTTGTATTATTTTAAGTTAATTTTATACAAAGACATTTAATTCCTGATAGCTATATTGAACCTAAAGCTGTAATATTTATTAATTGGACTACTGGTTACTGAGTCAGAAATTAGTGTGAATGAGCAGTTGTAGATAACACTGCTAATATTACAGGTTGTAGAATGTTCTAGGAACAAAATTTCTTACTTTCCAAATTTCATTTTTTTTTTATTTTTTAATTTTATTTTGGTTTTTCAAGACAGGGTTTCTCAGTAGCTTCAGAGCCAGTCCTGGAACTCGCTCTGTAGACCAGGCTGGCCTCGAACTCACAGAGATCCACCTGCCTCTGCAGGTGTTGGGATTAAAGGCATGCGCCAATACCCAGCTCCAATTTCATTTTCAAAGGTTTTCATTTTTTAAGAAAAAAAAAGTATTATTTAGATCTGGAGAGATGGCTCAGTGGTTAAGAGCATTGTCTGCTCTTCCAAAGGTCCTGAGTTCAATTCCCGGCAACCACATGGTGGCTCACAACCATCTGTAATGAGGTCTGGTGCCCTCTTCTGGCCTGCATACATACACACAGACAGAATATTGTATACAAAATAAATAAATATTAAAAAGTATTATTTATATAGGCATTTTGCTTGTATGTATGTCTGTGCACCATGTGTTTGCCTGGTACCCTACAGAGTCCATACAGAGTTGGATCCCCTGAAACTGAGGTTACAAGTGGTTGTAAGCCACTACGTAGATGCTCAGAATGGAACCTGGATCAACTGGAAGAATAGCTGTGCTCTTAACATCTGATCTGTTGTCAGGGTTTTCTGTCCTGTTCCCACAGCCATTTAGTCCCAAAGAAATCACACAGAGGTCTATATTAGTTATAAACTGATTGGCCCATTAGCTCAGGCTTCTTATTAACTCTTATAACTTATATTAGCCCATTATTCTTGTCTATGTTAGCCATGTGGCTCACTACCTTACTTGGCAGGGCAGTCCCATCTTGCTTCTTCTGTGGCTGGGCAACGACTGCAGAGGAATGGGCTTCCTTTCCCCCAGAATTCTCCTGTTCTCCTTGACCCACCTCTATTTCCTGTCTGGTTGTCCCACCCCTGCTTCCTGTCTGGTTGTCCCTCCTATACTTCCTGCCTAGCTACGGACCAATCAGCATTTATTTAAAGTATAATTGACAGAATACAGACAATTGTCCCACACCACTGATCCATCTTCTGTGTGCATGCACATATGTGTGCCAGTAGAGGGTGTATGATCACCTGGAGCTGGATTACAAGTGGTTGTGAGTCACCAAACATGAGTTTTAGGAACAGAACTCAGATCCTCTGCAAGAAGAGCAAACACTCATAACCACTGAGCAGTCTCCCCAGCCCCTATTTTGGTTTTGGTGGGGTTTTTTGTTTTTTTGTTTAGGGTTTTTATTTTTTAGGTTTGGTTTGGTTTGGTTTTGGTTTTTCAAGACAGGGTTTCTCTGTGTATACTTGGCTGTCCTGGTACTAGCTCTGTAGACCAGAGGGGCCTGGAATTCAGATTCCTGCCTGCCTCTGCCTCCCAAGGCTGGGATTGAAGGCATGCACCACCACCGCCTAGCCCATTTTCACATGTTAAAATTCTTCTTCAGTGGGAAGTTGATAGTGCTGTGGAACATTCGTGGTTGTGAAGTGATCCTCAGAACAGATTACAGTGTGGACAGGCCACTCTCTGCAGTTTATGTCACCTCTCAACACAGCCTTGACTGACATTTTAAATCACAGATGCAGCAAATATTTTGGTGATGGGTGTGGAGAACGCTGCAAAAGAAGGTGATCCTGGAACAATATTCTTGTTCAGGTAAGACAGGATCAACATGGCTTTGGGAAGATGATTGCACTCAGATGATTGGAGTCTCTAGGGTGGGCATGCCTCTCCTGGGATCTTCCTATGCCAGTGCATTTAAAGTTTGAATCTGTCATCTAATTGTGACTTCATCTTGGACAAACGTCAGGGTTATGAATCTCCTGGTAGGTCATCTTTTTTTAAACATATATTGATTTTATTTTATGTGCATGAATTTTTTGCCTACATATATATCTGTATACCATGTGCATGCCTGCCTGAGAAGACCAGAAGACGGTACTGGAACCCCTGGTACTGGAGTCACAAATGGTTGTAAGTTGACATTTGGGTGCTAGGTTTGAATGTGGGTCCTCTGGAAGAGCATTTACTTCTCTTATCCACTGAACTCTCTCTCTAGTCCCTGGTAGATCAACTTATAAGATGAAAATTTTTAATACAAATAAATCATTGTGGGGGCTGGAGAGATGGGTCAGAGGTTAAGACCACTGACTGCTCTTCCAGAGGTCCTGAGTTCAATTCCCAGCAACCACATGGTGGCTCACAACCATCTGTAATGAGATCTGGTGCCCTCTTCTGGCACGCAAATATAAATGGAGGAATGTTGTATACATAATAAATAAATAAAGCTTTAAAAAAAAACACAAATAAATCATTGTTGCCTGCTGTCTGTCACTGAATATACAAATAGTGCAGAGCAGCCTTACCACTGCCCTTATGAGGCTCCGTGCCTGCTGCCTCCCCTCATCGTTTCAGCGGAGGCTTAGCCTCGCGTGGCCATTTCAGATGCCTAAGAGAGGGACCCTGGCTCACACAGTCTTATCCTTTTAAAGACTGGAATGACAGGACAACGGCAGTACCAGCCATGTGTCCCATTTATAGCAACCAAGAAAAGGGAGGTCAGATGCATTTGGGGAATAACCCATAATCTGAGGACCAGTAAGTGGCAGAACAGAAAGATAGATATCCAAAAGAATAGAAACTGTTAGGCCATTATGGTGATTCACACCCATATTCCCAGCAGCCTGAAGGCTAAGGCAGGAGGATCACTGTGACTTTGAGGCCAGCTGGGGCTGCAGAGTGAAACAATAAAAAGGCTAAACTTTAGGTCACACGTGGCAGCTTATGTCTGTAGTTCTAGATTCAAGCAAGCCAGTCTTCCTAATCAATCAAATTGTCTTCACTTAAATTCCCTTGTGTTCTAGAGCAGTGGCTCTCAACCTGTGGGTCGCGACCCCCTCAGATCAACCCTTTCACAGGGGTCACCTAAGGCCATCAGAAAACAGTTGCTTACGATTCATAACAGTAGCAAAATTACAGTTATGAAATAGAAATGAAAATTTTATGGTTGGGGGATCATCATAACAGGAGGGACTGCACTAAAGGGTCACAGCATTAGGAAGGCTGAGAACCACTGTTCTAGAGGATGCCTAAACATGGCTTTCGATATGTCTCTGAAGAATGTTCTCTCTGGGGCTAGAGAAATGGCTCAGCAGCTAAAAGAGCACTTGCTGTTCTTGCAGAGGGCCCAGCTTCAGTTCTTAGCACACATGCTGGTGAGTCACAAGCATGGTAACTGCACTTCCAGGGAATCTGGCACTCTCGTTTGACCTCTGTGGGACCCAGGCACTCACAGTGCATACATACATGGAGGCATAATAAAGCAATACATCTAAAAATAATGTATTCTCTCTTTGCCGAGGTTGACTCTCCTGTTCTTTGAATCAGGGAAGGAGTTACTGTGTTCTGGAATGTAAAAGACAAAACTGTAAGTATAGTAAAGTATACGCATGTAGAATTCTGGTTTGTTTGGTTTTTTGTTTGTTTATTTGTTTTGGTTTCTCTGTGTAACAGCTTTAACTGTCCTGTAACTTGCTTTGTAGACCAGGCTGGCCTTAAACTCACAGAGATTTGCCTCCACCTCCTGAGTGCTGAGATTAAAGGCATGCGCCATCACTGCTCAGGTGAACTCTAATTTTCTTTTTTTTTTAAATATTTATTTATTATATATACAGTATTCTGTCTGTGTATATGCCTACAGGCCAGAAGAGGGCACCAGACCCCATTAAAGATGGTTGTGAGCCACCATGTGGTTGCTGGGAATTGAACTCAGGACCTTTGGAAGAGCAGGCAATGCTCTTAACCTGAGACATCTCTCCAGTCCCTGAACTCTAATTTTCTAAGAATAATTTGTCAATAGTATTCAGCACAGGGATATTTTGTAATCCACATCTGCTTTTCTGTGCGTCAGACAGTATTTAGCCCATCCCTTTCATCTTCTAAAATACAATAATTTTCAATTGTCTACATATGATACAGTTGAATTAAAAGAATTGAGCCAATATACTATTGGTGCTTAGCAAAGTACGTCATAAGTCATGTACATGCCCGTCATCCCAGAACTCATCAAGTGGAGGCAGGAGGAGTGTGAGATAGTAGCCAGTACCTGAGCTACAAAACCTGCCTCCAAAAACAATACAGAAAAGAAAATTCTGGGCATGGTGGCACATGTGTATAATTGTAGCAATTGGGAAGTGGAGGCTGCAAGACAGGCTACAATGTGAGGCCAGTCTCTTGGTTACATGAAAGAACCATGTCTTTAAAAAAAGAAAGGAAGGAAGAAAGGAAGAGAGTGAGAGAGCGAGAAAAGGCCTGCCCCAAATCATACTCTTTCTCTGCTCATCTGCTCACCTGAAATCCTACTCCTCAGGTAACCATGAGTAATCCCAGTGCCTATCCTTCTGTGTGTTTTCGGGTTCACTGAGAGGAAGAAGATACCCACAACATAGGGGAGGAAAGGTGGGACCACAAACTAAATGTACCAAAGTGGCTTTCTGACATTGCAAAGGCAGAAAATGCCAATAATGGGCCTTGCATTTATGAGCACTCATGAATATTTGTATTCATGAATATTTAGATACTAAAAGGGAAAGCTATTTTGGAGAGCAATTTGGAATACTTGGCAGAACTCAAAGCATGTCTGTCTGTCTCCCCATCCGCTTATCCCCTTCTTTGCAGGGCTGGCAATAGCGTGCTAGGCCTCTGCCATAGAGCCTTAGCTCCTAGCAGTTCTTCAAGACATACCTCAGAGCAGGAAGATAGTGCCTGAGACAGTGGAAAATAGAAATCACTCCCAAGGATGGGCACTCAGGGTGTAGAGGTAAATTGCACATTTTCCTTTAAGAAGAATAGCAGTGAAGATGTCCATATGTAGAGTATAACCCCACTCACATGAAAAACAGACACATGTGGGACCTGCCCTTAGCCCTGCAGACACAAACAGGACATTCACTGGGTTTAATCATGGCTAGCTCAGGATCAGACTAGGGAGCACTTTCTACACCACTATGTTGCTTTAGCTCATTAAAAATTTATCTTGTGTGTGTGAATGCTCTGTGTGCATGCCTGTGAATGCATCATGTGAGTGCTGTGTGCTCAAGGGAATCAGAAGAGGGCATCAGATCCCCTGGAACAGGATTAGCAGGCCCTTGTGAGCTACCATATGGGTGCTGAGACCTGAACCCAGGTCTTCTGCATCAAATGCTTTTAACTGCTGAGCCATCTCTCCAGCCCCTGTTGCTTTCATTTTTACAAGTAATTTGCCTGTACAGTTTTTTTAGACACCTAACAAATACAAACCATGATGTTTGTAGTGATTTTCTTTGGATGCTGGATAATGGTAATTATTTATTTATTTATTTCTGATGCTCATCTCTCTGTACTTTCCAAATGTCAAAGTAAGTGAACATGTCACTTGGTTAGTTTACTATCACGGTGAGCTTGCCTTTTTCTTAAACACTGAGACTCAGAAAACATGCAGCAAAAGTAGCAAAAGCCTTCTCGAGCAGATAAACCCATATGGCTTGTAGGGAGTCGGTGTAACGCCAAGTGACTCCTCTCCTAGGTGAAGCATGTGATGCAAGTTCTGGAGAGACACGAAACCCAGCCCTACGAAGTGGCTCTAGTCCACTGGGAGAACGAAGAGCTGAACTACATGAAAACGGAGTAAGCATATCTCAGCGCATGCGTGAAGAGGACAGGCGATCACTGTGAATAAATATGTGGAGAGTCTTAAGTTGCTGATCATAGCTAGCGCCCAGGAGCTGCATTTAGATTGTCATATTATCAACCTAAATTAATGATAGCATGCCCTCAGAAGAATGAGTTTATCAGATTGTTCCAGGAAAGATTTACTTTTAAGTATTTTTTCTTTTCAGTTGAAATGTATTGAGGAGGTGATCCAGGAGAACCACTTTGAGAGGCACGAGGGCCTGCCAGGCGCCCTTAGGTGAGGAAGTGTGGAGGCCGCGTACTTGCAGACCTCCCAGCTCCTCCGTGCTGTGGCCTCACGCTCAGGCCAGCAGCTCTAGCTCTTTTGTTCTGTAGAATTAGAATAATATATCTTTCTATTGAGTCTTTGTTTTTCCTGCTCTTGCAGAGGACCAAGTTCAGTTCCCAGCACCACATGGTGGCTCAATAACAATTTATTGGCTAGGTATGGTAACTCAAACCTGTAATTCCAGCACTTAGGAACCGAGACAGGAGAATTGCCAAGAGTTTGAGCTAGCCAAGGCTACACTGTGACACTGTGTCTCCAAAATATAGTAAAAATGGTCATGGTACACAAGCTTTATCTGATTGTTTTTGTAGGTTAGTTTCTAAGAATGGAATTACTCAGATCAAAGCAGTTTATAAGATCTTAACAGTTGTCAAGTGGCTTCTAGGAAGACAGGTTTTCAGAAATACACAGCTTTTAAGATTCAAAAGATGCTGTTCCTCTTTTCACAGGGGACAGTCTAAACTGCACAGGGGGGAAATCAAGTTAAACTCGGAGCTGGACTTAGATGACTCCATTCTAGAAAAATTTGCATTTTCCAATGCTCTTTGCCTCTCAGGTAAGTTAGTCTACTTTGTGCAGATGGCCTATTACGCAGCTTCATTAAATATCTGTAATGATAGTCGGGCGGTAGTGGTACACGCCTTTAATCCCAGCACTTGGGAGGCAGAGGTAGGCAGAGCTGAGGTTGAGGCCAGCCTGGTCTACAGAGTGAGTTCCAGGACAGCCATGTCTTTGTAGAGAAACTCTGTCATGAAAACCCAGAGGGGAGGAGGAAATTGGGTAATGATTTCAGATTGTTTTCATAACATTCAATACAACCTTAATATTCCTTTTTCTTTTTAAAAAATGTATAAAATCTGCCATCCACTGGTTCATTCTTTGTTAATTGTATTAAAACCTTCACTTCTCCAAAATGTATTTCCTAATGCTGGCACTGCCTTTGTTCTCTCTTCTCCATGACTGTTAGACTCAGTGGCCTCTAACCCAGAGAGAGCCCAGCCATGTGTGACCGAGAGCAAGGCACAGCACTGAGATCATGGCCCCCGTAAGCCGCAGGTGCTCCTCCATAAGTGTTTCTTTATCTTGTGCTGCATCAGGCTGCAGGGCCAGTGCACACCCTGTGGGAAGCCTCTGAGGTTATGGTGCTTTGCTCACAGCCCTGAGGAGTGTAGGAAAGGCCATGGAGGGCTCACCCCTGCCTCTTCTACAGAACTCCCCATAGGGGCTAGGTGTGATCCACACCTCTGCATTTCTGAGATGTGAACAGAAGTCTGGAATAGGAGATACTCCTGTGTTCTGCCAACACACTCAGAACGCTGCAGTTCACTTCCCCCTCTTTCTTCACTTTATTGCTTTTAGTTTTGAAGTTTTAGTTCTTTTGCTTTTTCTGTTGTTTTTGTATTGAAATTATTAAAAATTCCGTTGTTGGGCAAGACTGGCACATACCTTTCATCTGAGCAGTCAGGTGGCAAAGGCAGGTGCATCTCTGTGAATTCAAGGCCATCCTGGTCTACATAGCATGTTCTAGGCTAGCTGGGGCTACATAGTGAGACCCTGTCTCAAAAATAATTAACTGAGCCAGTGGTGATGGCACATGCTTCTAATTTCCGCACTCAGGAGGCAGAGTTAGACAGATCTCTGAGTTCTAGATCAGCCTGGTCTACAGAGCGAGTTCCAGGACAGCCAGAGCTACACAGAGAAACTGCCTCAAAAAAAAATTAATTAATTAAAATGTCATGTGACATTCTCTTCTTATGCCTGGGCCACACTTAGAAAGTGAAAACATTGTTTTTATATTCCAAGCCAGCCTCCAAGTCCTCGGTGCTAGGGTTAACAGGTGTACATCGCCATGCCCAGCTAGCTGTACATTCGTTTCTTGGGCACTTACTGGAGTGGCAACAGAGGCACCATGCCATTATGTGTTCCGTGGAGATGTGACCGTGGTGGTAAAGAAAATTCCCCTCTTCTTTCTTTTTCCAGTGAAACTGGCTATTTGGGAAGCAACACTGGACAAATTTATTGAGTCTATTCAGTCAATTCCAGAGGTAATTATATCAGCTCTCTGCCTTTTTTTTTTTATTATCAAAAATTGGCTTCTTGGGAGAAAATACTAATTGGTCAATAATATGCCCATTTGAGTATAAAGTATGATAGCTAGAAAAGCTGCAAAAACTATAGTAAAGTGATGAAGTCAGGATAAGGGAGTCTGCATTGGTGTTTTACTGGAAAACTTCAGATGACTTGGCTGTGATTGCGCAGTATTTTCAGTGTGACTCAGTGATGCAGAACAGGGCCAGCTGTAGCCCAGTGGTGATGCCATGGCCCAGCATTTCTACCATAACAGAATAATAGGACTAAGATTAGGAAAGAGGCCCCACCTTTCAATAAAGAGATAAGGACTGAATCGGGGCTGCAGAGATGGACATGTGATTAAGAGCACTGGCTGCTCTTGCAGATGACCTGTGTTTGGGTCCTAGCACCCACATGGCAGCTCACAACTGCTTTTAACTCCGGTTCCAAGGGATTCAATACCCAGTTCTGGTGTTCACTGGTATTAGGCACTTGTGATGCACAAACTTGTGCAGGCAAATACCCATACACATATATAAAAGCAAATCTCTTTAAAGTGAGAGACAAGGAATGTTATCATGGAACATGATACTAAAGAGGATGCATTAGCTTTCTCTTACTGTAAATACAAGCCTGGGATAACCAGTGTTTTAGTAGGAAAGGGTTATTTTGGATCACAGTTTGTTGCTGGGCAGGTGCATTGTTTAGGCCTTGGTGAGGCAGCAGCTCATGACAGGAAGCACCTGGTGGGGCAAGCTGCTCACCTCACGGCAGCCAGGAAGCAGTGAGAGGGGAGGACCAAGATCCCAGCAGCCCCTTCAAGGCCGTGTAACCAGTGGCCTAAGTTCTTCCCAGTCAGCTCCACCTCAAAAGGTGTTAACTGCTTTCCAGTAACACAAGCCGAGGTGAAGCCTTGATGAACAGCCTCAAGGGCCATTCAGGATCCAGACTGTAGCAGATAGAATGAACAGCCTGGGTATAAAATTCTGGAATCTTGATATGAGTTAGGACATTTCATCTGGGTAACAGTTATCTAGATCACTCGTCTAAGACAAAGTGTCCCTATGAACATGCTACATAGACCTGACAGTGATTAGAAAGATGGACATGCAATGCTCACTCCTCCAGCATCTGGAGGATTGCCTGTTCCAGTACCCCCCACTCAGGGTACCAAAATCTGTGCCTAAAACGTCACTGATTGCTGTGACAAGAGTGTGCCTGCTAGATAGGGAGAGTTTCCCACTGGGCTTCACTGGAGCCACAAATGCTGACCCCACAGACACAGGCCCGTTGTATATGGTTTTTTTGTTTTTGTTTTCCTTCCAAATAGGCATTAAAAGCTGGGAAGAAAGTCAAGCTGTCTCATAAAGAAGTTATGCAGAAAATGGGTGAGCTCTTTGCCCTCAGGTACAATGTCCTCTTGTAAATGAAGGATTTCCTTTAAGAGAAAACATTTAACTATGAGCAGGAAAAACTCTCCCCCGTGAGAAGCCAGGAGGCTCCATTAGGACTGTCAGGAAAGCTGATGAATACAGAAGGGCAAAACTCATCTCCATTAAACATGCCACACATCCCAAGACCCCCAGGAAAATAGGGCAGTGCACATTATACTGAGTGTGACACTTTACACCTACTCCCTGAGCGTCATTGTCCTGGGAGGTTTTCCCCTAGTTTACTGAGTTTAGCACTGTGCAGTGGTACAGATGAGGAAGACCCATTTCCTAACTGGTGATTTCCTGTCTTGTGGAGTGATGTGTCCTAGTTGCCATTGTCCGCTGGGCATGTCATCCAGTTTCCTCCTTTGCACATGGGATGAGTGTTCAAGGCTCCTTGTGGATGTTTTCCACAGAACTGTCTTCCCACCCCCTTAGATCAGCCCGCAGAGGAGTGGTTCAGGGTTCCAGTGTCTGTGTTCCTCGGATTCAGGGATGCTCACTCATGGTCATTCATTACGAGCATCCAGAAATAGAGCCACACAGACTTGTGTTCTCTGAGAAGTAGGGGAGATTGTTTTCCCCTTTTCTCTAGCCAATACAAGCAGAACCTGATAAACAAATTGTAATGCCCAAACTCAAAAGTTAGGACTAAATAAATTTAATTTGAGACTAGTTTCTACTAAGCCTGACTTTCCTTACCCTGTTTTAACCTTTACAATCAAAGTGTTTGTGTTACTATAAAGGAAGTCTGAGCAAATGGGTGGCTCATTGGTGAGGTGCTGGTCAGCAAGCCTGGAAACCCGAGTTTGATGCTAGGAACCCAAGTAAAGGTCTGGAGAGACAGACAACCCACAAAGCTTTCCTCTGACCTCTACATGCTTCCCATCACACACACATGCGCACACACACACACACGCATACACCTCATAAACAAACACAATAACTCTTTTAAAAAATAGGACTAGAAAGCAATTGAGAATCTTGTTGCTCTCCCAGAGGGCCTAAGTCTGGTTCCCAGCACCCACATCAGACAGTGCACAACTGCTATACCTCTTGCTCTAGAAGGTCTGACACCCTCTTCTGGCCTCCAAGGACATAAGCACATAAATAAAAATAAATCATAAATCTTTGTGATCTATGAAAAGAATCATAGCTAAGTATGTCAGGTAAAGAGTTGAATCTTGGGGCTGCAGCTGTCACTCAGTCTGCCTGGCATGCACAAGGGCGTGACTTTGATTTCCAAAACTGCAAGGAACCATGGAAGCAAAAGGATCAGAAGATCATGATTGGCGGGCGGGCGGTGGTGGCACATGCCTTTAGTCCCAGCACTTGGGAGGCAGAGGCAGGCGGATCTCTGTGAGTTAGAGGCCAGCCTGGTCTACAAGAGCTAGTTAGTTCCAGGACAGGCTCCGTTTCTCTCTGTCTCTGGCTGTCCTGGAACTCACTCTGTGGACTGGCCTTGAACTCACAGAGATCCACCTGCCTCTGCCTCCCTGGGTGCTGAGATTAAAGGTGTGCACCACCATCATCCCATTAAGTACTTGTGATACCAAAGCATGGGTGAAACTAAGAGAGAGCGCCAGTGTGGCAGCACACCCATTAGCATTCCTAGTACACTAGAGTCAAAGGCTTACCAAAGCCAAGCTATCCTGAGCCACATGGTCAGTTCCTAACCCAGCTAGCCTACATGTATTGCTACCTGTCTTGTGTTTATACAATGATTGAAAGGATATAGAGGTGGCCAATGAGTCCAGAGAGTGAGAGGAAGGGAAAGCTGCAGGTAAAAAGAAAAGTGAGGTTTGCCTTTATTTCTTCCTGGTTTTCCTTTAGAGGATGCACAGGTATGTGTGTGTGTGTACACTTCTCAAATATTTTTCAAAGAACAGAACTTAAAACTGTTCTCTTATTGCAGCATGAATATATGGAATAGGAACTGATTTTTAATTCACCATAAATAAAAGACTAAACTGTACTTTTTATTTAAGGCACCGTATAAACTTGAGTTCAGATTTCTTGATGACTCCTGACTTCTACTGGGACAGAGCTAACCTGGAGGAGCTTTATGATAAGACCTGCCAATTTCTCAGCATTACTCGAAGAGTTAAGGTACGTATTTTTTAGAGAAAAAGACATACAGGGTGGTGGTGGCTGCACACACCTTTAATCTGAGAGCTTGGGAGACAGAGTCAGGTTCATGGTCAGCCTGGTCTACAAATGAGTTCCAGGACAGCCCAGACTACAAAGAAAAACCCTGTCTGGAAAACCAGAGAGAGAAAAGGAGAGGGGTGGGATTCTCTGCTACAATTTTATTACTGAAATTTCCAGCTAAGTATATTTAACTGCATTTGGAGAAACACTATTTGACTTCTGGTCATGTCTCCTTAGATTCTCACTACCTCTCCTCCTCTTGTCCTCTTTGCAGCCAGTTTAGTCTTTTTCTCAGGAGACTGAGGCAGGATGGCTTTTGAGTTCAAGACCAATGTGTGCTACACAGATATCGTTTCAGCCCTGACCACCTAAAGGACTATATAAAATATAATGAATTCTTACAGGAGGGGTTTTTAGATACAACGTATTGCACTGTAGCCCAGACTGGCCACAAATTGTTACAAGGGGGGTTTTTAGATACAAAGTGTCATACTATAGCCCTGGCTGGCTTCAAACTCACAGTAATCCTTGCCTTAGGCCTAGACCTGGGATTACAAACACCTGGCTCCACGTCTCAGCTTTTTGTGTCAAAGGCTCAGTTCTGATTTCCCTGTTGTTTTAATGTTTCCTTGTTTTTGAGGTGGAAGTCTCACTACATTACCCAGGCTGGCCTTGAATTTGGGAATCCTCCTGCCTCAGCCTTCCACATAGCTAAACATGTTTCATCTTTGTGTGATGTATGTGGTATATGCTTGTGTTCATATGTGTATGCCCATGTAGATTTTAGTTTTTCAAGACAGAGCTTCTCAATGTAGCTCTGGCTGTCCTGAAACTCTCTCTGTGGACCAGGAGGGCCTCAACCTCACAGAGATTCACCTGCCTCCGCCTCCTGAGTGCTGGGATTAAGGTGTGCGCTACCATCACCCGTCTTAAACATTTTAAAAGTAAACTCAGACTTCTGATACCAAAGTATGGCTGAAACTAAAATCTTGTAGGCCCTCTGCCCAGATTTGTCTATGTGGGTGCTAGTGACCTGAGATCAGGTCCTCATGCTTGCATTACAAGTACCTTATCAGCTGAGCCATCTCCCCAGCCACCACCTGCTTTCTGCTGAGGGTTAGTGTGTTTTCAATGTCCAGGAACAATGCTGATGTTACATGTGTTCTGTGGGGGTAGCTAGGTGAGTGCATGGGTGCTATGGTATGTGTGAGGAAGTCAGAGGGCAACTCTTAGGACTCAGTTCTTTCCTTCCGCCATGTGGGGTCCAGGCATTGAACTAGGTCGTCAGGCTTAGCAGCAAGCACCTCTACCCACTGAGCCATCTCACTGGCCTCAAAGTCTCCATTTCTTTTGTTGCCTAGAATAGTGTTTCACTGTTTCCTGGTCTACATTCTCTTCAGTATTACTTCAGTCATGTCTCAGTCACCATATGTCCCAGCAAGTAAATGACATAATTTCAAAACATCCTCTACAATTCATTGAATGCTATGTAGTTCTATAATATATCCTTTTCTCCAACCCAGACACTTGTTCTTTGCATAATAATCCCATCAAAGGTGTCCACAGTCTGTCACTTGTCTCGTTGTTCCCTGTGTCTTCTACTGCAGGAAAGTAGATACCTTAGCTGGTTTGGCGAGACTGATCTTAGCTGGTTTGGCGAGACTGATCACTGGTGCTGAAGGAGTTGTTCTAGTTGGACTCAATGTAGTGTGATAACCAGATGTCTGAGACATTTGATAGCCTGGGCTGTCTGGACAGATGAAAAAAGTCTGACTTTCCTGATGGGTGGTAGTGCACAAGCTGAAGATAAGGATGTGAGGGGGTGCCAAACGAGGCCTCTCCAGCATTGGCTAACCGCTGCTATGCACTAAGTTTCCCCAAAACTAGCAGCTAAAAGCAGCTTTCTCCTAGTTTTATGGGTGGGGCCTCTCTCAAGGCTACAGGCATCTCTGAGGACTGTTGGGAGGATTCACATCCTGTCTATTTGTGTGGTGGTTGCTAGGCTCAGTCCCTCAAGGCTGTTGGACTAAGGTCTCAGATTCTCTCCACGGGAGCTTCTGTACAGAGCATCTACTGACTTAACTAACACATGCATGGTTAGAGTCCTAGAGTGAACAAGACAGGAGGCGGTATCTTACAGCCTAATTACAGTCCTGGGCAACTAGTCATTTGTGCAGTGTTCTGTTGAAAATAAATCAGAGGCCCACCCATACTCCAAGAGCGCCAGGTCAGGAACTACTAGATGGTAGCTTAGAAGTCACCTGTCAGGATGGTTTAGAGAAAAAGAGTTTGTTATAGAAGCCTGCTTTGTACACAGTGGCCTACATCACCCTCACACCATCCACATGGTGCCACGGAACCATCAGTAACTCCCAGACATTCAGGACGTACACATTCATATGCATAGAATAAATAAATCTAAAAGATGAAATTCTAGTTATTTCTAGTTAGACAAATGTTCTATAGGGTGAAGAAGACAAACTACTTCAGATGCTGGAGATGTAGCTCAGTTGGTGAAAGACTTCCCAATATGCATGGAGGAGCCCGCTGTTCCAGCCCCGGCACTGACTACAGCGGGAACCATGGTGCACACCTGTAATCTCAGCACTTATGGAGACAGCTGGTCAAGAGTTCTAGGTCATCATAGTGAATTGGAAGCCAGCCTGGGTTACATGAGACCCTGTCTCAAAAGGAAGAGTACGACACTGAGTCCCTAAGCCCAGGCAGGTTAGGGTAACACACTGCAAAGTAGTGAACCGTGGCCGTGGAAATGTAGTTCCATGGATAGTGTTGTTAGAATCCGACACTTAGAATGGAGGTGTAATGTAAATTATGTCTCCATTAATTTGGAAATAAATCTCTCATGGTTTTTAGGTGAAAGAAATTTAAAATACTCCAATTTACCTCTTTTGATGTCTCTCCGTATGTGAACTTGGAGTGTAATCGTTATAATGAAATGTAATATAACTGCCACCAAGATATAGGTGTCCTCACTCAAGCTTAATGGAATTGACTAGGAAAGAGCCATGAGCTCAGGGCACTGCCTGCACCACATCGTGTCTTCCTGACTTCTGGCCGAGGTCATTTTCAGCCACATTTCCCTTCATGTGCCTCCCTCCGGCCCTCCACACTGACGGCTTAGGCAGCCCCAAGCCAACTGTTACTCCCCACTAGTGTGTAAACTCCTTGGCATCTGCTCCTGTATTTGTAGAATAAACACAGGCATTTAGATTTCAAAAGGAAACAAATTATATTCTCCTGATTTTGAAACTGCTTTGGCCTGTACCAAATGCTTGGGTTAATCCAGATTTGAACTAAAAAAACATTTTAGTCATCAGGAGACTTTGTTTAAGGACAAAATCTAAGTAGCCTGGAACTTGCTATGTAGCCCATGCTGGCCTTAAACTCAGGGCACTTTTGCTCCAGAAAGTAAGATTTAATGGTATTCACCACCAGGAAAGTTCCTTCAGATTTATTATGTCTTCATGAGCTTTTACAATACGTGCATGCTGGTGCCCAGAGCCCAGAGAGAGCACCAGAACCCCTAGAACTGGACTTGTGAGCTGCCTGGCAGGAGTACGAGGGAGCAGCCTAGGTTGTCCTTGGCAGGAGCTATCAACACTTGTTGCTGAACCCTCTCGACTCCAGGAGACTTTAACACTACACAGATTGTGCTCGGGGTTTTTGTTTTGTTTGTAAGCAATAGTTGGGAGATAACATGTTTTCAGTTCTTTGGTCACAACTGAAATAGAGGTCTGTCGGCAGTCTGAAGAGAGAAATAAGCTTAAAGATGAACACATTAGAGGCCAAGACTAAGCAATCAGTAGACGGAAAGGACAAAAAAGGAACACAGTGCCTACTTATAGATTAGAAGCTACAAGGTGGGCCTATCAGCCAGGAATTTCTGTGTTGTCCCTCACTAGTGAAGCATTTGAATGCTCTGTGTAGAAACCTGAGTATGACGTTTCCATTCACACCTAGACAATACTGGCCAAACCTGCACCAGTATAATGTTCCCCAGTTTAACAGCTTTCCAAGAAATGTATAAGTATTAAATGGGTGTGTAAATGCTAGTACTAAATGGATATATAACTGCTAGTGCACAATGGGTGTGTCACTGTTAGTACTGACATCCAGGATTGTGACACTCATCCACACCCCACTCCAACCAGTCTGTCCAAGGTGTTAGAACCCAGACCCTTTGCCAGTTCAGTGAGTAGTGATGCCTTCCAGTGGTGAGTTTCAGTTTACACATCCACATCCTCAGCAGAAAGGTCCCTTTGTGCTCACTTCCATACGCGAATAGAACTGTGGAGGCGAGCAGAGCACTGGCACCAGAGCAGTCTCTGCATGCTTAACAAAGTTTCAAGTTTCCCTAAAATACTGGGAAACCCTATCTTTAAAACTTCCATCAGGAGCCAGGCAGTGGTGGCGCACTAATCCCGCACTTGGGAGGCAGAGGCAGGTGGATCTCTGTTCAAGGCCAGCCTGGCCTGCAGCCTACAGAGGAGTTTCAGGACAACTAGGGCTATTACACAGAGAAACCCTGTCTCAAAAAAACAAACAAACAAAAACTTCCATAAGGGGCTGGAGAGATGGCTCAGTGGTTAAGAGCACTCCCTGGCTGCTCTTCCAGAGGACCTGGGTTCAATTCCCAGCAGCCATCAAGGTAGCTTACAACTGTCTGTAACTCCAGTTCCAGGGGTTCCAACACCCTCACACAGACATACATGCAGGCAAAACAACGGTGCACATAAAAGTAAACAAATCTTTAAAAAAAAAAAAAAGCTTAAAACCTCCATTGGCCTTAAAAGTTTTAGTATGCCAATGTTTTTTTGTAGGGCCCACTTGTTTATCCCGGCTGCCCAGCTTGCTTAGTCCCAAAATAACCACACAGAAACTGTATTAAATCACTGCTTGGCCCATTAGCTCTAGCTTCTTATTGGCTAACTCTTACATATTAATTTAACCCACTTCTATTAATCTGTGTATCACTACAAAGTCGTGGCCTACCAGCAAATTTCCGGTATGTCTGACTCCGGCTGTGGCTCCATAGCGTCTCCCGACTCTGCCCTTCTTTTTCCCAGCATTCTGTTTAGGTTAGCCCCTCCCCCCCCCAGCTCTGTTCCCCTATAGCTCTGCTATAGGTCCAAAGCAGTTCCTTTATTAACCAATGGAAGCAACACATAGACAGAAGGACCTTCTACACCTTTTGTTTGTTTCCTTCTTTGAAGCTACAATATAAAGGGACCAGTGAATCTAACTACCCCAGAACTGCATATAAACAGATGTGGTGGTTCGTGGAATTATGGGACTCTGGGAGGTGGGAGTAAGACTGCAGGGCACTTAGGTTACAAAATAAGTGAGGACTGGAGATGGGTTGGTTGAGTGCTTTCTGATTTACTACCAGAGGTAAGAGCTCAGCACCCATGTAGGTCACAGATGCTTAATGCAAGTTCTGAGGGGTTTTTGGCCCTTGTGGGCCCTGCAGGAACCTGCACACATATACATTCAGAAACATACACAGTAACAAAATTTCACTGCAAAATGTTTCTAGATGGAGCCACTAAACACTGCATGTCTTTGAGGACTAAGCAGTTTAATAAACCATGTATACCTAATTCTGTATTCTCTTTAAATATAAATGCATGACAGTTAAGATTTTCTTGCAGGTCATGAATGAAAAGCTTCAGCACTGCATGGAGCTAACAGACCTAATGCGGAATCACCTGAACGAGAAGAGGGCACTCCGCCTAGAGTGGATGATCGTCATCCTCATCACCATCGAGGTCAGCAGCTGGCTTGTTTCAAATGCCAATTTTGCAAATGCTCTCATATTTTACAGACAGCATTCACTAGTTTTGGCTGTAAATTTACTGTGTACAGCCTAATCAGATCAACTGCCTGTCCTCAGACCCGCAGCTTGCCATTTGACAAAGGAGTGCTTCCTCCAGGGACACTTGCCATTCATAGCAGCCTTGGAAAAGTCGTCACCTTAGCTGCTGTGATTGTTAATTCTGTCAACTTGACACCAGTGTACAACACCAGGGATCTGTAAGCCAAGGGAAAAACCTCAGGATGAAGTTTAGTTGTTTCACCATGGAATTAGTAACTCTTGCTTTTTTTTTCCTAAGGTAATGTTTGAGCTGGGAAGAGTGTTTTTCTGATCTTGTGACAATGAGAACATCACTGGAAGAGATAATTCAAGTCCTACAACCAAAATAAACCAGCATTCACTATTGGGTGACTTCTTATGTAATAGGTATTTAATCCTTAAATCAGCTGTCAGTGGGTACGGGACACACCGTAATCCCAGCTGAAAGCTGAAACAGGAAGATGAGTTCCCCGAGAGACCTTGTGCCGCATAGGAACCCAGCTAAGAGGGAAGCTGCCTGGGGGGCACCAATCTCTGCAAATGGAGAGCGGAGGAGAACTGCCCAGAGCTTGAAGCCAACTGTAACACAGCAGGGCTGACTCAAGATAAACAAATGTCATAATGACCTTTTGCAGCTCTAAAATACATTGTTGCCTGAATAAAAATTATGAATATGATGTTTGGGTCAACATACTGAAAGTTCAAAAAGAAATGTTCCAGCAGTTTTAGTGGCCTAATTTGAGTGTTCCTAGGCACGCTGAATTTCACTAGTCAACCCTTTGTACTCTAACATCAGGTAAGCCAATCTTCCTACACACCTTTTTATGTGCGTGACTCATGCACCACTCAACCACAAACATAAAATTGAAAAACAATCAAGCCAGGCGGTGGTGGCGCACGCCTTTAATCCCAGCAGGGGCAAGTAGATCTCTAAATTCAAGGCCAGCCTGGTCTACAGAGCAAGTTCCAGGGCAGGCTCCAAAGCTACAGAGAAACCGTCTCAGCCCACCCCCCAAAAAGAGATGCATTTCCAAAAACGGTAACATCAAGTCCCAGTGGATGACAGGTACATTTTTAAACAGAAAATGGTAACAATTTCAATAAGCTAGTAAAACTATGGTGCCTGACAAAATTTAACATTTATAAGTGTTGCAAAAAAAAAAAACAATTTTTTTTCACAAACATTTATTAGGATAAAGGTTTATGGGGGACACATAATACAAAAAGCAGTAGCCAAACAAAGCAATACAGATTTGAATAGTTTTCCTGTATTTCAGTGGATCATGGTGGACACTTATTAAGGTATTACATCCCATTTTCATGCCCTGCCCCAGTATTGCACCTGGCAACCACACAGCACTGTATACCTACTCCACTGGTCACTCTTCATCCAATTCAGCACTATTACAAATTCTCTTACATGACTCTCAACTCCAAGATACCATAGAGCAACTGAGAGACACCTCTGCCCTGCAGAGCTTACGGTCAAGAAGGCAATAGGAAACCACTTTGGGGACAGGAACTAAAAATTGACTGGACGGGCTTAGATGTCACCATTTGAATTTTAAAACAACTTGGAACAGGAAAGATTTAAAACTTTTAACTTTGCTTCCATACAAGAGACTTGAAATCTGTTTATACAGTAACCAGTTTTTAAAACATTGCTAATAAAGAGTAGGGAGAGGTCAGGCTGGGTGGTGTTTATCAACTGAAGGCTTACAGAGGGCACAACCTAAGAAACACCAGCCAAGTGCTTCTTCCATCCACATTACCACTCCTGCCCCAGGACTGATCTTGAACTAAAGCCATGTGCGCTGGGTTCTCGTCATCCAGGCACAAGAAAATTATGCATCTAATGTCTCCTGTTTAAGGCTGTTAGGATCCTCTTTGCACAGCACAACCCACCATCCTGGATTTCCCTGGGAGTGAAGGTTTCCCAGGAGCAGTGACTTTCTGACTGAGACTGTACAAGTCAGGCAAGAACTGGCCCCACCCCCATTTTCAGACCTTCTCTTAGGCACTGTGCTAGGTGGAAAGTTACATTTCAGCTCAACTCTGGTGCAATGCTACAGAGCCACAGCTATGCTGCCTCTTCTACCATCAATGGCTGTTGTCACAAATGAACGTTATCACAGCAAGTACAGATGCTTCTCAATTTACTACAGTGCTCTAACTCCCCTCCCCAAAAAACAATAGGTGGAAAATATAAGATGCATCTAATCTGCCAAACTCCAGGTTCCCAACAGTGCCTGTTAGCAGATGTGATCACCAACTGGGAGCTGCAGTTCACTCAGAATCAGACTAGAGCTCACCTGCATCCTCAAGGAGATCTGAAGGTCAAAACCTTGATTGTGGGGCTGAGGATAAAGCAGTGCAGAGTGCTTGCTTAGCACATGCAACAGGAATGCATCAAACAGCCCTGTACTAAATGCCTATAATCTCAGCACTTAGATGGAGGCAGCTCAAATCATTCTGCCTACCTTCCTGAGTTCAAGACCAGCCTGAGCTACAGGAGACTCTTAGAAAACAAGACAAATAACTAAGTTGAAAACGTTGATGATTTTCCTGTAAATTTCATCATTTAAAAACCCTGAGTCGGGGCTGGAGAGATGGCTCAGTGGTTGAGAGCACTGCCTGCTCTTCCAAGGGTCCTGAGTTCAATTCCCAGCAACCACATGGTGACTCACAACCATCTATAATGAGGTCTGGTGCCCTCTTCTGGCCTGCAGGCATACACACAGACAGAATACTGTATACATAATAAATAAATAAATAAATAAATATAAAAAACAAAACAAAAAACCCTGAGTCATGTTGCAAGAGGCGCACGGGCTGCATTCCCGGCGCAATAGTATAGGAGGGTCTTCTGTATTTGTGTTACTTTCATTGGTTAAATAAAGAAAACTGCCCTGGCCTTTTCATAGGGCAGCCCTTAGGTGGGCGGAGTAGACAGAACGGAATGCTGTGAGAGAGAAGGCAGTGTGGCAGACACCATGCTTCTCCTGCCCAAGATGGACACTGGTTAGACTCATGCTGGTAAGCCACATACTCGTGGTAAATACAGATTATTAGAAATGGACTAAATCAAGATGTGAGAGTTAGCCAAGAAGAGGCTAGAACTAATGGGCCAGGCAGTATTTAAATGAATAGTTTCCGTGTAATTATTTCGGGTACGCACCGGGAGCCAGGCGGGACAGAACAAGGGGCCCTGCACCAGGAAGCAGGCGCCAGGAACGCAGCCAGTGCCCCTCCTGCAATAGAGTCATAGCCAGGCTTAGTGGCACACATATCCCTGTACTCTAGAGGCAGAGGCAGGTGGATCTTTGAGGCCAGCCTGGTCTACACAGTGAGTTCCAAGACAGCCAAAGCTACATAATGAGACCCTGTCTTGAAAAAAATAAAATCCTGAGTCAATTGGGACTTGAATTAACTATAATAGTACTTTAGCAGGGCACAGTGGTCTACACCTGTAATCCCAGCACCTGGGAAGCAGAAGCAGGAGAATTCAAGATTATCCTAGGCTACAAAGTAAATTCTAAGCCAGCCTGGACTACCAGACCCTGTCTCAAATAGAAGGGAACACTGGGGCCTGAAGAGATGGCTCAGCAGTTAAGAGCTCTTGCTGCTCTCACCAAGGACCTCAGGTCAGTTCCCAGTACCTGCACGTCAGCTCAGAACCATCCATAATTCCAGTTCCAGAGCATCCCAAGGCTGATCTGGGGCACCAGGCACACGTGGTACACATGCATGCAAAACCCTCATATTATCATACACATACAATTTAAATCTATAGGGCTGGGGAAAAAATAGCCCAGCAGTTAAAAGCACTTGTTGCTCTTGCAGAGGACACAGCTTCAGATCCAGCCAATACTCTTCTGACCCTAAAGGGCACCATGCACACGTGGTGCACATACATACACGCAGGTAAAACATTCATTCGCATAAAATAAGCCTGTTTGGTTGGAACCTCCAGCTCACTCCTAATTGATCCACAAAGCCCCATTCCTGTCTCTCTCCAAACAGCACTCTCTCAGAGAATATCTGAACAAAGCCAGGCACCTAAAAGCCCAGTTCTGCATATCTCTCCTCCTGATGTTTCCTGCAGTCCAAGACCCCACCCAAGCATTCAGCTTTTGACCACCCTTGGGCACAAACCCAGCTCATGGCAGACACGTCATCACCCCTCGCCTACAGGCTATATAAGCTCCCTGCAGGCTATATAAGCTCCCTGCTTTTTTAGTTCGGGGCTGGAGAGCTCACCCAAGAGTTGCTTAGCTCAAATAAACCTTTACTTTTTAAATTCAGCTTAATCTGGCTTACTGCGTCAGTGGAGAAACCTATTATTAGGGTATAAAAAACCTATTATCTTGGTGCCGAAACCTGGGAGGAACTGAGGCTTCACACACACAAGGGTGGCTACGCCTCTCCCTTTATCTTCCTCTCCACCAAAGGTAATCAATTTTCGACTGGGGTAAGTCACCCATTTCCCAACCACTGCCTACAGGGGTACTGGGTACCTCTCTCCAGGTTTAATCTCTAGTATAGGAAGAAAATAGAAAAATCAATTTTCAACTACTGAGTGTATACCAAAGTGTTTTTTTCCTTAAGATTTAGTTATTCTGCCTGCATGTGTGCCTACAAACCAGAAGAGGGCACCAGATCTCATCATGTGGTTGCTGGAATTGAACTCAGGACCTCTGGAAGAGCAGCCAGTAGCCAGTACTCTTAACCTCTAAGCCATCTCTCCAGCCCCAGAAAAAGGTTTTACAACTATAGTCCCAACACTTGGAAATGAAGAAAGGCTAATAAAAGCACAATGGGGTAAGAGATGAATCCAGGGTTAACATTTGCTGCTCTTTGAGAGGACCCCTATTCAGTTCCCATATGGCAGCTCACAAGTCTCCAGGGAATATAACACCCTCTCTGGCCTCTAAGCACCAAGTACACACTGGAGGTACATACATACATACATGTAAGAAAAAATTCATACACACAATGAAGATAAATCTTTTAAAGTTAAAGGCCTCATGGGGTATATAATAAGTCTGAGACTAGCCTAGGGTACATGAAACCACCCACCTCTCTCTCAAAATTTACTTCTAACTTGAATGTGTATCTCACTTTATTTAGCCAAATTATAGCAGGCACTCTGAAATGGCTACAATTTTTACAATTCTATTTACATAAAATGCTGGGAAATTTAAGACTACAGTACAGCCAACAGGCAAGAGTTTCAGGGTTTGAGGTGGGAAGAGGGTAAATCTCTAACAGAGGAAACCAATGGAGACTTGATGTGAAAGATCTGTCCTGAATCCTAAGCAGTTATTATACATAGTGTTGAAATTAACAGGACTGCACACGGAAAGAAAAATCAACTTTATTGTATGTATAATTTGAAGTTATTTACATAGAAGTTATCTATTTCATTAGTATATTAATGAACACCATTATTTACTGAGATACAATGCTAGATAAGCACCCCCTACATTAACTTATTTTACACAACCCTAATAAATTTATCCCTGTTGGGAGTAAAAATGGAGGTTAAGAGATCAAATGATACGTTAGATGTAGCACAATTTCAGACCAGATCCAACTGCAAAGCCTTTCCTTCCTGTGTCCCCGTGCCAGTGTTCCTGTATACTTCAAGCCAGGTTAGGAGTCATCACCACCTTTCTACTGTGTGTGTGTGCGTGCGTGCCTTGCAACAGCATACCTGTAGAGGAGATCAGCATACATGTAGAGGAGATCAGAGACAACTTTGTGGGGCCAGTTATTGTCTTCCACTTTTACATGGGCTCCAGGAATTGAACTCAGCTTGGTAGGCTTGCTCAGCAAGCACCTTTACCTGTTGAGCCATCTGCCCAACCCTCTGCCTTTTTGAGAGTGTTGCTTTATTTAGGCTAGAGTGGCTGGCTGGCCAGTGATGCACCAGCAGTGCAGCTTACAACATCTAGGTGGTGTTGGGGTTCCACAAGCCCTCATGCTTGCACAGCACTTTACCCCACTGAGTCATCTCCCCAACCCCAAAGCCTATCTTCTTAACCACGATGTAAAATACTGGCCGCACTGTTCATAACATCAACCATGACTCCTCCCACAACAGGTCCTTTGTTCTATTCCCAACTCAACACATAACATGAAAACACAGGTAAGCCACACAACGACCTCACAGCAGCACCATCCAAAAGCAGAATTCTGCTGCGGTAGAAATTTTCTCTGGTGGGCATGCTGCTGTCACCTGTACCAGGTGCGACTTAGCTACTAGACCGGACCACACAGATCTAAAGAAATAAACATTCTAGAAGAACTTATGATGGCAACTTATCACCAATAAAGGAAAACAATTCAAGGTATCATCCAGCTAAAACTACTTTTTGTACACTTCCTCTCCAAAACTCAAGAGTTAGTTTCCATACCAACTTCACCTAGTCTACCACAGCACATGTGTAGAGTACAAACAACTGTATGCTACATTCTCTCATTGAGTCCTCCCCACTGCACCTTTAATACAGGGCTAACCGTTTACTTACACACACACACACACACTCCTAGATGTTTTCTACAACAATCACTTCTCCACTCAGTGCTAGTAAGAAAAATAATCTTAGCCCCCCACCCCCCCAGCCTCAATCCTTCAACTACAAAAGTAGATAAGCACCAGCAGTTCAGAACTCACTCAAGCTTACGGTGAGGTAAAGGTTAAAAAATAAAAATACATATAAAATAAACCAACATGCAGAAGTGGAGACTTTTCTCCACTGCTAAGTGGAGTGTTTGTCTAGCACAGAGGAAGGCCTGGGTTAGCTCTCCCGCACTCCATAAACTGGGAGTGGTGCTGGTACACACCTGTAATTCAAGCACTTGGGCGGTGAAAGCAGGGATCCGTAGTTTCAAAGTTCAAGGTCACCTATGGCAATCAATACAGCTCAGACAACCTGAACCATATCACAAACAGACTATTAAGTAGGAACAGGAAACACAAAGGTTGCAAGGTAAAGCAGTCCATAACAGTAATCCCCATACTCTAGAACGAGGATAGGACCATACAGGAAGTCCCAGGCCAGAACAGGCTTACCAACTGAGACAATCTCATTATAACGGAGAAAAAAGGTTAAGCAAATGTTTGTCATCCACAATAGTGCAAGTCTAAAATAATCTATGGTGTCCTATCTATTATTTAGAATAGTCTAAGAGTTCCCAATGGGTATGGTGTTCCACTCCTTTAATCACAGCACATGGGAAGCAGAGACAGCCAGGAGTTAAATGATGAGACATTGTCTCAAAAAAAAAAAGAGGGCTGGAGAGATGGCTCAGTGGTTAAGAGCATTGCCTGCCCTTCCAAAGGTCCTGAGTTCAATTCCCAGCAACCACATGGTGACTCACAACCATCTATAATGAGGTCTGGTGCCCTCTTCTGGCCTGCAGACATACACACAGACAGAACATTATATACATAATAAATAAATAAATATTTAAAAAAAAAAAAAAAAAAAAAGAAAAAAGAAAAAGGGTTTCCATAAAAATTTTACAGCAAGCTGGGATGGTAACCTAAATCATAAAATGGAATCCCAGCTACCTGAGACTGGGGTAGGGCCAAGCTGAAGATCAACATGAGTAATTTAGCAAGATCCCATCTCAAAACAAAAAATAAAAGGACTAGGGGCTTACTTCAGTAGCAAACACTTGTCTAGCACACACAAAAAGGCACTAGATGCAATTCCCAGTCCCAATAAATAATTTCACAGCATAAAATACTGTAGTTTTCTTCATACTTCACCCTCTTCTTGACTGAAGGTACCTGCACACGTGTACACAGCCAAACACACAGACTATGTATGGTGCTGTTCCCCCATGATGCAATTCATCAGCTGGGCACACTGGTAGTGCTGTTTGGGAAAGCTTGGAATCCTTCAGGGTAGGGAATCTTGCTAGATGAAGCAGAAGCATGTGGCAAGGGCAGGTGTTGAGTTTGCAGCATCTCCACCCCTTCAGCTTGCTTTCTCTGCTTCAGTGTGTGGCTGAAATGCAACCTCTCAGGTTCCAGTTCTCCTCCTGCTGCCACTAAGCCTTTCCCGTCATCATGGACTCTACCCCTGAAGCCATACACCAAAATAAACTTTCTTCCTTAAGCTGGTTCTCGTCATAGTATTTATCACAGCCACAGGAAAGTAACTAAAACGTACACATATACACATAATTAAAAATAAAGTCTTTAATATCTACAGGGATGGGAGAGAAGGCTCAGCGGTATAAGTTTCCAGCACCCAATGCCCTCTTTCTACAGAAGCACCAGACATCCATGTGGTACATATAAACTCATACAAACACACACATACATGTAAATAACTATGTGCTATTTATGCAGATGTTATATAAACACACAAAGCTAAACAACATTATCACAGGTCTGCAAACTGGGAGACTAGACAACGTATCTACACTATAACTTCTTTAAGAAAGATTAAAAAGCAATTACCAATTTTCTCATCAGCAAACAGATTTATTCATGATAAAGATCAGAGAAAATTTTAGTTCTCAAACACTGACTCAGGCCTTAGGTTGAATAACCCCTTACCTTCCTTGAGCCTCCTTTCACACATTTAAGGTTGAGCAGAGAAACAGATGCCCTTACCAGAAAAGAAAAATTGACTTCATCAACTAACTACTCAGATTGACTCTAGCAAGGTTTCTGATTCCATCCTAATTTGTCTAGGAACTGGAAAAACACTGAACTGAGCCAGCTACAGCCCCCTCAGCAGAGGACTGAGAGGAACAGCTTCTTCCCTCCTCCTGTCAGCCTAGACCTGTGCTGTGCACTGCCACTAGGAGGAAGCACAGATGACCATGTGTGGAGGCTTCTTCACTACGGCTTGGATAGCTTGCTCTGGGGGAAGCCATCCATGCCAGGCATAAGGACACCTAGTAATCCAACAAAGAACTGGGGGCTGCAACCAACACTACTGGCAAAACAGTGAACCACCTTGAAAACAGATCCAGTAGCTACAGGAACTTGACTGGAATTTCTGGATGACCCTGGCCCAGCCTCTCAGTTCCACTACTCCCTGATACCTATGTGAGATATACATGCCTTACTGTCTTAATGTTGGGGTTGATTATAGCAGGAAAAAAAATTCAGTGTTTCCTCATAACTGTGGTCCCAATTTTGGTTGGGATTATGAAATAAATGTAAAACACCCCAAAAGATTCCACAGGTACATACACCTTTAATTCTGGCACTGGGAAAATAAAGGCAGGAGAATCCAAAATTCCAGGGAACATGGCCAGCTTGGGCAGAAGAGATCCTTCTTAAAAAATAACAAAAAGGGCTAGAAAGATGGCTCAGAGGTTAAGAGTGCAAACTGGGGCTGGAGAGATGGTTCAGCAGTTAAGAGCATTGCCTGCTCTTCCAAAGGTCCTGAGTTCAATTCCCAGCAACCACATGGTGGCTCACAACCATCTGTAATGAGGTCTGGTGCCCTCTTCTGGATTGCAGGCATACAAACAGACAGAATACTGTATACATAATAAATAAATAATTTTTTTTAAAAAGTGCAAACTGCTCTTGCAAAGGACAATTCAGTTCCCAGCATCTACCACACGTGCATGTGTGCATGCACACACAATTTAAAATGTGGCTCAGCAGGTCAGAGTCTGCTGTGCAAATCTAATGACCTGAGTTTGATCCCTAGAACCTATGTAAATGTGGATGGACCCAAAGTATTCCTCTGACCTCCACACTTGGGTTACAGCACACACCCTCACGTCTATACCCACAGTATTTTAGAAGGCATTCATCAGCATCGCAGTGAATTCTCAGATTTACATGCCCTTGACCACAGCAACTCACTGAAGCATAAGGAATTCATCTCTGGGGACTGTGACCTTAGTAACAACCAACCACGAACCAGTATTTCTTAAAATTCCTATGATACAGCCAATGAAATAAATACGAGTCTTCGAAATAAACTGGTTTTTCACCTGCTTGCTTTGTGGGGTTTGTCAGGTTTTGTTTTAAGATTGGGTCTCACTCTGTAACTGACTGGTCTCAAACTCACAGCAATCCTGCTGCCTCAACCGTCTGATAGCTGAGATTACAGGGATGTGCCACACTTGGCTAAAATGCATCTTTTCTTACTTCTATGTTAAGCTCATTATATAAAGAGGGTATGAGGCAGGCATGCTGTCACATGCCTTGTAATCCTAGCACTCAGAAGGAGGCAGAGGCAGATGGATCTGTGAGTTCAAGGCCAGTATGGTCTACATAGTGAGTTCCCGGCCATTCAGAGCTACACAGAAGACCCTCTTAAAACACCAGAGGGCATGGTATACCACATACACACTCTGAAATCCATATAAAAGCACACCATTGTCCTAATTTAAGGTTACTCAACAGAACATCCTTCATAAAATCTAGCCAAAGACAGCATTGGATTCTGATCACATTTATAACCAAGATCTTCCTGTTAACTTTCTCGCAAAGGTTTAAAGGAAATTCCACCTTCAACCTGAGCACATACTCACAAAACTTTCACGGAAACCGTGGGGGTTAAAGGTAACTTCAGAACTGTTATAATTTTTTTGTCCACTGTCGATGTCACACTGGAACTATCTTCTTCAAAACATACAAGAAATGCCTACTTTTGTGAATGTCCCTCAACAGAACACAAACCAAATCTCTTGTCAATACAAGGTTTCACGGGGCATTTACTCATCTTTTTGGGATGAATCCACTCAGATTGTTAGTACTGTTTTCTCTGAACTCCCAATTTGCTAGATTTTCAAAATATAAAAACAATTGGTAATAAAACTGACAACTTATTATTCAACATAGAGCAGGTGTGGCTTTTCTGTCAACCAGAGGTGTGATAGGTGTCCTGAGCTACACTAACTGGCCCTTCTCTGCAAGGGCTGCCGTTTCCTCAGCCCTTCCATACAAAGGCATCCCTAGACAAGCTGGGAGAAAGCAGAGCCCACACAGCCTCTTAATCAACCTACCAACCCATGACGGGGACTGAAATACAAAATAAGCTGCACACTTGGCAGAAGTCAAGCCAGCCTGCCTATGCCTTGAGAACTAGCAGCAAAGCAGCCAGGCTCTAAGTTGAGCAGTAGCTTCTAAGGAGACAGGATGCTCTAGACAGCACATTCGCAGCAGCAGCTCCTGAAGGTGTGAGGATGCATGCCCTCAGCACCACATGCCTTAGGAACGATACTGTAAAACTATACAAGGTCCTGGCAGACCATTCTTAAGACTCAAAGATGGTGATATGTGGTGCACCCCTATAATCCTAGCACTGCATAGGAAGAGGAAGATTGTGGCAAGGTCCAGACTAGCCAAAAACTGCTTAACTTTTGAGACTGTCTCAGAAAACACCGAGATGTTCTTTAAACAGTCCACCTTCACAGAGAACTCCACTGCACAATTTAAAAGTCTAAAGATCTTCATCATGACTCTCTACACAACAAATCAGATTCATTTCAGCCTCTTACTAGAGGAAATAGGCCAGTCACTCCAATGAACCAGTCAAGCTGTGGCCCTCAGAGTGTCACCCTAGAGCACTTAGGTCAGGGTCAGAACTTGTTTGTGGAGGCAAATGTTAAGCACTCTCTGGCTGATCAAAGTCTACGAAAGTTCAAGGCAGGTATCCACTGAGTCTATTATTCACTCTGGGGTCACACCAGTTACAAAGATGCTTATTTTGTCTTCAAAGAAGAAATTAGTCATCAGTAGTTGTATATACAACCAGATTGCTAAATCAAACTCAAGACTTCCAAGATGAACACTGCCAATGTGCCAGGCATTGTGCTAGGGGTCTGCCTCGGTAAAAACCAAATGAGTTTGACATCAAGGTCCTTACAGGTTACTGCGCTCTAAGACCTGGACACTGCTGCCTCCATTTACTTATGACCCAACCTTAAAATCTAAAATATATAAAATAAACCAATAACTCGAGCCTTCAAAGGAAATAAAACTTTCTACACAGAACTAGCAAAATAGGAACATAAGACGTGAACTTGAAAACCTTACGAATGCTCATCAGGGAATTCCAACTCCCACACCATGTTACCATGTTTCAGGATCTACCTGTTCCATCTAATAGGATGGCAACTCTGAACCCACTCTACCAGATCCTCGGAGGCCAAAAATTAGCCAGAGTGGTATCCCGTGCAAAGACACACACACACACCGCAAAGCGCCATAAACTTCAGCTCAACATAAGGGAATAAGCATCTCATCCCATTCAATCCTAAAAACATCTTAGCCCACAGTTGCCTATGTAAGCACCTCGACCTCGCTACACAGGACACACAGCGACATCTACTTCAGTATGACTTTCAGCCACCAGCGGTGGCAACACCATCGGTGACTGACAGCGACCCACTCAACTTCACATCTTAGGATGAAAGGCTAACACGGAGCAGCCCGGGTAGAACGGCAGAGCCACAAAGATGTCAAGCATCGCTTGACAGAAGGACGGGCATGCATCTCGTTCTGCACCCCGAAATGACCATCTGCATCCGCAGGACTGGTCCTACCTAAACACTCTGTAAACAAGGGGGTCGGGCCGCCAGCCTCCGGGCCGACCGCTGCGGAGAAGTTTCCTCGCCTCGGCTGCACATGGCTTGCAGAACTTTGGCTGGAGCCGCGAGCCCAGGCTGGGTGGGAGCCGCAGCGCCGAGCTGCAGGCGGCGGCGGTGGTGGCGGCGGCGGCAGAGCAGCAGGAGGCGGAGGCGGGCGGGGGGGAGGGGAGCGGCTGGGGGGGCGGAGGGGCTCTTGCCGCCACTGCTCTCTCGCCGCCTCTCCCCCCCGGCGGGAGCCGCTCTCAGCCTCTTTGCACTAGTCGCTCCGCTCTCTCGGTCATGTGACCTTAACGTAACCGGACAGGAAAAGCCCCGCCGCCGCCGCCCGCCGCCGCGCCGGAGACACCGACCGCGGCGGCAGCAGCAGCAGCAGGAGCAGCAGCAACAACGCGGGGCAGAGGCGGCGGCGGGGACAGTTAGGCCAGGCCGCCGGGCTCTGCCTCCCCCTCACGCCCCGCCGCGGCTGCACCGGCGACAGGTAAGCGCGCACCGCCACCGCGTCCCGGGGCCCACGTGCCGCCCCCGGCCCGGGCTCCGGGAAGAAGCAGGGAGGGGCGGGAGCCGCCGGAGCTCGCAAACGGTTCCGGCAGCGGCCGTGGCAACAAAGGCGACGAATGACTCCCGTCCCGGAGCTCCGGGCGAAGGCAGGCGGCGGGCCCGAGCGCGCGGGGCGCCGGGGCGGGGAGGCCGGGGCAGGGGGCGGGGAAGGGGGGGACCCGCAGGGCGGGGGCGGCGACTGCGCCTGGCGCCGGGGCTCTGGCCGCCTGACAAAACCATCCCGGCAGCCAGGCGGCGGCGAGTCCCGGCCGCTCCATCCGGGGCTTCGCGAGAGGGGGAGGGGACGGAAGCCGAGAGGGCGGGCGCAAGGGGAGGGGGCGCTCCGCGTTCCGGTCCCAGTCGCCGGTCCCTGCTGCCCGCCGCGGCCAAGGGCGTCCGGAGCGGGCGGCGGCCGGCGAGCGGTCCCGCGCCGGAGCCTCTCAGGCCGGGCCCGTCAGGTGCGTACTCCGCCGTCGCCTCCCGCTGTGGTCGTCGTCGCCGCCTCGGCGGCCAGGCCGCGAGCTGCGGAAGTGGGTTTGGGGGAGGGGAGGGCGCAGGGAGGGGGAGGGGAGGGATCCGGTCGGACCGGAGCAGGCCCGGCCTCTCTGGCGCGTCTCCCAGCTGCAGCGGCTCCTACAGCTGCTGCCGCTACTGCTCCGACTCCGCCTCCCGCTCGCGGGCGGGGGCGCGCACGCGCGCTTCCGGCCTCGGGTCTCGCGCTGTCTGCGGCTCTCGCGCGCGCTGCTCCCCTCCCCCCCTCCCCCGCCCCTGGCGCCGGGGCCGTGGCGCCGGCCGGGGCGGCGCGCGCGCGCGCGTGGCGTAGGCGTCGGCTTTGTGTTCGGCGCCGCGGGACTTGGGGCGCGCGCACGCGGGGCTTACGGGAGGGAGGGGTGAGCGAGCGGCGCGACCTGAGTGCGTCGCTCCCCGTCCTAGTCGGCCCCTGGGGCGGGGCCGGAGCTCGGCTCTTCCCTCACCCCCGCCCGCCCCCTTCCAGACGGGGCGGGGCCAGAGGCTCCTGGGCGGGGCCACGCCGCCTTGGCCAGCCTCCCGGGCGGCCGCGCCCTCCCCTGCCCGCACGGCTCGCTCCGGGAGCACGCAGTCAGGGTCGCACTGGAGCAAGACCCCAGACCGTTCATTCGAAGGCTAGAATGCATACGCTATTAAAAGCTGCGTAGGAGGCAGGCCTTTTGTTGCTTTTAGCTGGTAGTGAATTATAAAGACTCTCCTGCAAGTAAGCTCGTGCAGCCGAGCAGGAAGAGCGGAACCCGTGTCTGACAGGCCATTTACTGCTAGAACTTCCACCCAACTCCTGGGGGAGGCTCGAGCTTTTGGCCTCCCCTCCCCACCAGTCTGCATTATTCCTTCCCACCACCATCATACAACGCATTTGGTCCACTTAGTGTGAGAACCTAGATTCTATTCTTTTTCATGGTGTGTTGTTTTAGTAAAGGGCGGCATAAAGACAGTGGCCTGGGGGCTCGCAGAATGCCGGTGATCTGGACGTGTCTAAACAGGCTGTTGTGTCCTTCCCAGATGACGCTATCTGTATAGTGTCTATACTGTAGACCCTGAGCACCCAGACCAAGGCGTCCACAACCAACATTTGTGATGCATGAAATGATACTACATTAGAACTAAGGCATTTTAATCCTCATCGCTATGCTTTCTCACAAACCAAAAAATAAATTTGAGAGGAGGGACATTCAGAGTAGCATCTTTACTTTGCCCTGGATATTTGTAAGTTTGATAATTTCTTTTCTTATCCTTAAGACAGGGTTTCTCTGTGTAGCCCTGATTGTCCTGGAACGCACTCCGTAGACCAGGCTGGCCCCAATCTCAGAGATCTACCTGTCTCTGCCTCCTGAGTGCTGTAATAAAAAATATGCCAGCCCACCCCTCATAACTTGATAATTTTCAAAAAGAATGTAATTTTATGTCTAATTCTTTTAAAGGTGATATTTAATTTCTCATTTAGTAAGCTTGGAGTTCCGTATGTGTGTGTGTGTGTGTGTGTGTGTGTGTGTGTGTGTGTGTGTGTGTGTGTGTGTGTTTTCCCTAGCTAAGGAATTGATCCATTGTTGAAACCATCATATTTAAAATTTAAAAAAAAAAAGGTAGAAGGGAGGGGGCCACAGAAAGAATGCAGTAGTCCACAGCCAAACCATCCTGAAAGTGCCTGATCTCTGCTGATCCGGGCAGCTAAGCAGGGTCGGGCCTGGTTAATACTTGGATGGGAGAGGAATGCACTAGTGCGGGGGAAGCTTTGTCCTCTTACTCCTCCTCCCATGCCCAGTTTTAAGCTTCCCTTCAAAGAATGTGTACATAGATGGATGCAAAACTTCCAAAATAATCCAGCAAATTAATGCTAGGCATGCCTTAATCTCAGCTGGTAAAGTGAGATTAAAGATGACTATAAACTTTACCATGACTTCCAAATTTTTCACTTTTGTTTTGTTTTCTGGTTTGTTTGTTTGTTTGTTTCTCGAAACAGGGTCTCTGTAGCTTTGGAGGCTGTTCTGGAACTCGCTCTGTAGACCAGGCTGGCCTCGAACTCACAGAGATCCACCTGCCTCTGCCTCCTGAGTGCTGGGATTAAAGTCATACACCACCACTACCTGGCCCAAATTTTTTATTTTACAAGACCTTTGTGGTGTTTTAAATAAGAATGGTCCTGATCATATATTTGAATGTTTGGTCACCAGGGAGCGGCATATTTGAAAAGGACTAGAAGGATTAAGAAGTTTGGCCTTGGGCTGGAGAGATGGCTCAGAGGTTAAGAGCTCTTCCAGAGGTCCTGAGTTCAATTCCCAGCAACCACATGGTGGCTCACAGCCATTTGTAATGAGATCTGGTGCCTTCTTCTGGCCAACAAGCATACAGACAGACAGAACACTGTATACATAATAAATAAATAAATTTAAAAAAAAAAAGAAGAAGAAGTTTGGCCTTGTTGGAGTGTGTCAGTGGGGAGCTGGGCTTTGAGATTTCTGCCCTCAGAACTCTCTGCTTCTCTGGCACTACCTGCCTGCACGCCACCATGCTCCCTGCTGTAATGATAATACGCTACATCTCTGCACCTGGAAACAAGCCCACAATTAGATGCTTTCACTGAGAGTTGCTGTGGTCATGGTGTCTTCACAGTAATAGAACAGGGACTAAGACAGCCATATAAGACACTTTACCCCAGTACCCACTCAGGAACTGTTCCTTGTCACCCTGTGATTTCAAGTACCCACTGGCTTGCCCCACCCCGGGTGGGAGGGGTGTTTTCCTGCCTGAAAATTCCTATACCTGGTAGGAATTTTCAGGCAGTGAAGGAAACACTTTCCCATCAACTTTAGAGTGGGGACCTCTTTTGCCATTTCTCAGTGTTCCCGGGTTGTTCATCCCTCAATCCCAATCCCCTTTTCCTGTAGGAAATGAAAGGAGCTGGACCAGAGGTATGATATATAGTAGCAAGTACAGCTGTGGAACGGCTGGTCTAGGCCACAGGGCACCCATCACTTTTCCCGCATCCTTGTTTGTGTTCCTTGGCTCTCTGAGTAGGACACTGAAAACCTAATAGGGAACTGAATGTTTGAATTGCAGATTTCTAAGCATTAGATTGAGGACATCTTTTTAGCAAATTACAAACTAACATTACGGATTGATACTAAATGAGAGTCCATCTTTTTACAGTGCTGCGATGATCATTAAGATGTAGAATCTGCCAAGCGTGGTCGGGCATGCCTGTAATCCCAGCGCTCCTGAGTTGGAGGCTTGAGGGTCAGGAATTCAAGGCCGCCGTTCTCAACAACGGAGAATTTGAGGTTGTCCTAGATTACATGAGACCGTGGAGAGAGGGGAGAGAGAACAGAGGGGCATGAGGGACAGGAAAGCAAGCTGCAGCCGTCACAGAACCCTTACCTAGAAGAAACGGCAGCCCAAGCTTTATAGGATTCTTCTTCCCTGGTTCAGAGGCCAAGTTAGATGTTGGTATTTACATTCAAACAAATCCTAGACCGTGGGCGTGAGGGATAGATGTGTGACTCGTAAAGCAAACTCAAGCCAGACATGGTGTCACACAACTGTAACCTAGCACGGGTGAGGCTGAGACAGGAAAACTGTTGTACTGCAAGTTCAAGACCAGCCTGGGCTAACTAGCAAGCCTCTCCCAAAAATACCAGGAAGAAAGGAAAAGTTCACAGTACAAAGTTAGGAATTCATGAAGCACTTTAATATATCTGGCTAAGTACTTAAACTTTTTCATTTTTCTAAATTTTTTTTTTTTTTGCCAAATGTGGTGCGTACCTTTAATCACAGCTCTTGGGAGACAGGGGCAGATGGAGCTCTTGGGAGTTTAAGACCAGCCTGGTCTACATAATAGTAATAAGTTCCAGGAAAGCCAGGGCTATGTAGAGAGACCCTGTTCCAAAACCACAAAAACAAAACAAAAACATGGTGTCACACATCTGTAACAAAAATTTCTATGTACTGTTCCTTTAAATTATGTGCACGTTGTAGATTCTCTATCAGGGAAAGTGTAGAATCATCTCAAAATCATGTGTGAGTGTGCTGGACCAGACCGGCTGGTTATTGTGATTCTCTCAAGCCCTAAAATGAGTCTGCATAGTGGATATCTAGGTATCTAGGCGTCCTTGTGCATCCCACAGGGCTGTCAGGCTCCCGTATGGTTGAAACAATTTTTATAATAATACCGATCTTACTGTCTTTCTAGTATGTTAACATTGGGAAAATATCATAATCCAATGAGTCAGTATTTTCCAAACGATCACTGGATAATGCTTTTATTAAAGGTGTGCATAGAGTAAACCTGCACAGCTCAGCAGGGAAAGTCCTTTGCTGCCAGCCCTAGGGCCCATGGTGGGAGGAGAGAACCGAGTTCCTTTGAAAGTTGTCATTTGATCTCCAAATGCTTCCAAAGACAGACGGACACACACACAGAGAGAGATTGTGTGTGACTTGAAAGCAGAGGGGGACTATTTGAAGGGAGAAAGAACCGTGAAGGAAGGAGGGGCAGAGGGCGGTGGGTGAAGGTCGTGGGTGAAGGCGGTGGATGAAGGCGGTGGGTGAAGGCGGTGGGTGAAGGCGGTGGGTGAGGGTATCAGCGCTCATGGCGGTGGCATGTGTATGTGAAGATGTCCTTTAGAAATCAGTCCATCATAGTTAAAGTAGAGAAGTCTGAGTTTGACACCACACACCAGGTCAGCCTGAACCAGACAGCGGGGGTTGTAAGAGGAAGGCAGCTCCACTTTGGCTGGGGATGAAGTGTTTCCATTTGCCATTTTCCAGTAGGAATGTGCTAGTAGATGGTCTATGCCTTCCCTTCTGTAATTACTGTTGAAGAGAATTCAATAAAGGAAGAAAAATGCATTTCCTACCTCTGAACTGAAGTTCTGAAATATATTGAAATTCAAATGACCAGCATTATTCAGGGTTAGTTCATGCCCACCCGCCCACGTTAATTTTTAATAGTCCTAATTGGAAAGGCAGTTTTTATCCTGGTAAGTGGCCTAAACTACTTGACAGAACCCATCTTATCCTGAAAGGTGCTTCTTCGGTTACTGATGTAGCCGGAGCATCACAGTGTTCCTTATCCTGGTGTAATAAGCGGAGGACTGCAAAGGACCCTGTTAGTGCCCTTGATCGCCAAGTCTTATGGTGTTTAGTGAGCTCTGAGAGCTATCGTATTTGGAAAGGGAACCATCTAGACCCAAAAGCTATTGTTGTGCAGTTTTTATACAGAGAGGGAAAGAGGACTTTAGATTGGCAAAGGAGATCTGACTATGCAGTCTGCTCACGGGTGCCTCCAAAGCCTGTACTGCCTGGGGAATCTGAGTGCACTTGATGGAGATCTTCAGTGTGTCAGAGTGAGAGAGGAGGGGAATATAAGAACCAAATCATTGAACGAAGGAAAGTTATAACTGGCTCTGGGAAATGTCTGCTTTGGGTTTTACTTTTGACATGAATCTATCTTACAATCTCTAGACTCACTTAAGAAAATATTGTGCACATATAAAGTACATAAAGAAGACATTCTATAAAATCCTTATAAACACTCTCTCCACCAGGTGTAATGTGCACACTTTTTATTCCAGCATACAGGAGGTAGAGGTGAGTGGATCTCTGTGAGTTTGAGACCAGCTTGGTCCACATTGTGAATTCCAGACCAGCAAGGGCTCCATGGTGAGACGCTGTCAAAGAGGTAGGGTGGAGTGGGGTGGGGAGGAGATACTCTTGGTCTTCAGTCCCTCACCTTTTACTGTTCTAATTTAGGACAAACAGGTGACTATTTTTTTAATGACATGTGTACCACATGTATGCCAGTGCCTGCAGAGCCCAGAAGACCCTGCTAAGTGACTTTTCTTAAGTAGCTTAGTTTTCCTTTTTCTTTTTTAATTTCTACTTAACTGTCAAGTAAGTGGCTGGAGGTTTTGATTTTTTGTTATTGAGAAAAAGTCTCCAGTATCCCAAACTAGCCTTGAATTGTTTGTTGGAGAATGACCTTAAACTTTGGAGCATCCTTTACCTTCCTAGTGCTGGAATTATAAGCATGTACAACCTACATTTGGTTTTGTGGTGGTAGGGATCAAGCCCAAAGCTTTGTCCATTCCAGGCAAGACCTCTGCTCATTGAGTGCTATCCCAAGGCTGGTTAAGGTTCTCTATCTATACAGGTCTTAAGCATGCAGTCTCATTGCTGGCTTGGTGACTAGTATCAGCAAGGATTTTTAGAAATGCTCTATAGAGCAAAGCAGGGTCGCACAGAATGGAAACCATACACCCAGAAGGCAGCAGGCTTCAGTTACCTGGCTCTTGGCCCTTTGAGCACCTCCCATACAGTACCATGACTACACATTGACATGATTTGAGGCTTCTTTGAAGACCTCAGACATCAATCACCAGACTTGTAGCCCAGACCACTATGGCCAGAGCTCTGTACCCCATCCATCTCATCCGAGAGGACCCAGTGGTTCTTGCCCACCAAACTAAGACTTTGTCCTTATCTCCCGGCAGAGACCTACTCAGCTATTCCAGTAAAAAGCCTCCTAGTGTTTTGGCCTTCCCCACCCCCTCCTCCTAGTGATGCTGCAAACTGGAATCTTCTAGATGTCTTTCTAATCTGTCCTCTCTCTTTCTTAGTCCCCACCCTCAGTCCCTGTCTACTCTAGAGACTGAAGGGACTACCATTGTCTTTACATTTTAGTCAACCCATTGTGTCCCCAGGGAGCCTTCCCATTGTTCCTAAGATAAGAGATGAAGTCCTTTAAGGCACCTCAGGCTGCCTCCTTAGCCTTTGTGCCAAGCCTCTCCGCCTATGGTTCCTCTGGGCTCAGAATAAACTCCAAAGCCTTAGCCAGAGCTTAACATGTGCAGAAACATCACCTGACATTTTTAAATGGAGAAAATTGTCCAAGTTATAGCACGCATTAAATTGACGGGAATTTTTAGATAAAAAGAAGCTACACTTTTCTCCCAAATCACCAGGGAATTCAGGGCCAAACCATGGCCAACTTTCCCCTTTGCTGAGTACCTAGTTAGTGTCCAGCAGATGGCAACCAGTGCTAGACAACCTCCTGGGCGCCTGGCCAAAGCTTTCAGGAAGCACCAGGCAGAACTGGAGCACGTGTGTGAATACACACACATGACTGAGTACATGTCAGTGGCTAACTTCTCTGAAAGTAGCATTTTCAAAGGTCCAAAGCAAAGGTTCTAAACTTTAGGCCCACCGGACCCTCTGACCTTGGTGACTAGAGATGAGGCAGCCCAGTGTGGAGCTTGAGAGTCCTGCATTCTCTCTGGAGCCAGTAATGGCCCCAGCACCAAGGACCTAGAGAAAGGCAACCTTTCCTCAGCAGTTTATCCAGAAGTTTCCAACTAAGTGAACACCTTGTCTCACTGGCCAACATCCTTAGGTGAAACAAGATGGCTCTCAATTGTCTCTGAAGCAGGATCTAGCTGTGTGGTCCAAGCCACTCTTGATTATAGAATGTTCCTGACTCAGCATCCCGAATGTGAGGATAATGAGTGTATGAAACAGGGTTTTTGATAATGCTTGGATTTTAGAGCAGGCTGGACACTATAAAGATCACCAAACTGGCTGGGTGGTGGTAGCACACGCCTTTAATCCCAGCACTCGGGAGGCAGAGGCAGGTGGATCTGTGTGAGATCCAAGCCAGCCTGGTCTACAGAGTGAGTTCCAGGACAGGTTCCAAAGCTACAGAGAAACCCTGTCTTGAAAAAAACAAAACGAAAAACAAAGATCACCAAACTGATAGTTTTATATCTTGTATGATTGTCACATACCAGTAATGCCACACTTGGGTAAGATCATAGCTTCAAAGGCTGTGAGGACTACATAAGAACCTGTTAGAGAAATAATTAAAATTTAAAAAGTAGATAGATATTTAATGGCATAAAATTATATTATTTGTTATGCCTTGTTTGCATTAAAAAATCATTTTTCATAGCCAGGCTGGTGGCGCACACCTGAAACCCCAGCATTTGGGAGGCAGAAGCAGGTAGAGCTCTGTGAGTTTGAAGCCAGCCTGGTCTACAGAATGAGTTCCAGGGCAACCAGGGCTACATAGAGAAACCCTGTCTCAAAAACCAAAGAGTATAGACTAGAGAATCCATGGCTGCATGAGACCCTACTCAAAAAAAAGAAAGAAGGAAGGAAATATCACTTTCCATCTAGTACATACAGGTCCTCATGTCGTAGTGACCCCCAATCATAAAATTATTTTCATTGCTACTTCATAACTATAATTTTGCTAGTTGTGAATCATAATGTAAATATCTGTTTTCCGATGGTCTTCAGCGGCTCCAAAGGGGTCTCGACTCACAGGTGAACCACTGATGGAGTGACCATGGTGCCACCTGTCCCTCCCCGCAGCATTTCTGAGGTGGTGTCCTTTCTACACATTTATGTGGGGTAAGCCCCCATCATCATGGGGCAGTAAATACCTAATGCCTCTGGGCCCTCACTTGTCCAGGTCTGTTTTTTCTTTTTCTTTTTTTTTCTTTTTTGGTTTTTCAAGACAGGGTTTCTCTGTAGCTTTGGAGCCTGTCCTGGAACTAGCTCTTGTTGACCAGGCTGGCCTCGAACTCACAGAGATCCGCCTGCTTCTGTCTCCCAAGTGCTGGAATTAAAGATGTGCGGCAGCACCACCTGGCTCCAGGTTTATTTTTTAGTAAGTGCGCAAAGTGCGCAGTCAGAAAGTCTGGATCAACGCCAAAGTACCTGTGCGTGAGTGGCCCATGGCCAGGAAACTGTCCTCACATTTGCCCTCTGGAGGGATCACTGTCTTATGGTGAGGGTGGGAGGGTTCCAGCTGACCTGGGTAGAGAGAGCGCTCAGGCTAGTCAGAAGGTGGATGGAGAGTGGTGTCATGCACCCAGCTGAGGCCCTCTCCACAGTTCCTGCTCCAGGCTCTCATTGTGGGTGGTGTTACATAGGTTCGAGTTTCAAGGGCAGAAGCGAACCTGCCACAGACAGGACACTGCTGTGGACCTGCTTCAGAGCAGTGCCAGCCGGGATAAGAGACCGTAGTTGGGAAAAGCCAGCAATTTCCAGAGAAAGGCTTATCCACAAGGAAGAAGGGTGCTCATGAGTCTACACTGCCCCGGACAGTCTCTCAGGACCTGGCTAAGCCATTGTGCCTAGCAGAAGGCAGGGGCCGGCTGCGGTGGGAAGAGTAGGCAGGCCTTCCTCTGAAGGAGGGGTAGCCTTATCACCCATGGGGCTAAGTATCATTTGTGTCAGCTGAGCTTCAAGGAATAATATGGGTACCTGGGGAAAGAGAGGGGTGCAGCAGAGAAAAGGCCCTCTGTCCCTTGGGCAGGGGACCCAGAAGTGCTCTTTCAAGATCCTCGGGCCTTCTGCCACCTCTCATACCTGTCCCAAGTGACTTCCCCTATGGAATGTTTTAGGTATTTTGTCTTTTTTTTTTCCTGTCAGAAAAATGTTTTAGTCTCTAGAAACAAAAAGTTGTAACTGATTAGCATATCTATTCCAGGGTGAGCTGTTGTTTTTCCTCCCAGGACAGGGTTTCTCTGTGGAGCCCTGGTATCCTGGAACTCACTCTGTAGACCACGCTGGTCTTGAACTCAGAGATCTGCCTCTGACTCCCAAGTGCTGGGACTAAAAGTGCTCACGGCCACCACTTGGTGATCTACATTTTATTTTAAAAAGGGAGTAAAATGAATTAAAGTTTGCGAAGAGACACTAGACCAAACAAACAAATATGTTTCACATCATTAAATATCACTCATATCATAGGGAAAGAGCCCAAGAAAAGTAGTCGTGCAGATCTTGGGTGGTGTGGCTCAGTAAGAACACTCTTATAGCGTGTGCCAAGCCCCAGGTCCCCCCCCCCCAGCACTAACAAAAAGAGTGCCAAGGTATGGGGGTCTTCCTGTTCTGGGATCTGAGCTGCCTACTCCTTGTGCCATTTCCTTGCTTTAAATATAAGTAACTATACCTCAAATATCTCATTAGCATGAAATAACATGGCAGCGTGTGAGGGTATAAGCAGTGAACATGGCAGCGTGTGAGGGTATCCACAGTGAACATGGCAGCGTGTGAGGGTATAGACAGTGAACATGGCAGCGTGTGAGGGTATAGACAGTGAACATGGCAGCGTGTGAGGGTATAGACAGTGAACATGGCAGCGTGTGAGGGTATAAGCAGTGAACATGGCAGCGTGTGAGGGTATAAGCAGTGAACATGGCAGCGTGTGAGGGTATCCACAGTGAACACCCCATGATCGGCAGCCCTGTCATTGGCTAGGAGAAACACTGAGCTGGTCTGGCCTCTGATACTGCAGGAGGTAGAGCATCTTAGGTGTTTTCCAGAGTTAGCCCATCAGTATTTTGACTTTATGGTTTTCAGTACCAAGAACACCATTTCACATAAGTACAGAGTTAAAAATGGCAGAAGAATGTGTAGGCTCATTTCAACACTTATTGGAAATCTTGTCATAATTTCAAGGTAAATTTTGTATAATGATTTTTCTTTTTTTTTTTTTTCAGTGAAAGTCAAGTCAGCCACTCAAACAACTGTTGGGGGGGTTGTTGTTTTGTTGTTTATTTGTTTGTTGGAGGTTAAAACAGTATTTCTCTGTGTAGAGTTTGTTTTTTTAACAGTCTGGCTTTCTAAAGTTTACTAACGGTCCAGTGGCCTTGAACTCACAGAGATCTGCCTCTGCCTGGCAGGAAAACATTCTAAATCCTGTTTCCTTGATTAGACTACTGTGCTGCTGTGAAAGCAGAAAGCATCGCACGCGTCTCTGAGCTTTATGACGTGGAGTGGTCATCTGCAGAGGCGCTTCAGACACCACAGACATGTACAGGGTGCTCGTATCATGAATCCAGACCCCACCACCACCCCCCTGTGGTGAAGTCCTGCTCAGGGCTGATGGAGCTACCTCTTGCTGCTGGGTTGAGAAATGCTTTGCTACCGCCATTTTTGTGCCCTTTACAATCAGTTAGGTGACCCTCTGTGGGCTGGGCTGTATGCCCACTAAAATATTGACAATTGACATGTCATCTATGGGACACTTCTGTTGCCCTAGGTATCCCTCAGGTTCCCTTTTCGTCACTTAGCACTGCAAGTCTGTTCTCCATTTCTCTGAACTCCACAGGTGTTATAGCAAAGGACTCACTGCATGAAACCTTCTCTGGCCATAATTCACTCATAATACAGTGTATCTTCTGTCTACAATAGTTCGTTTGTTCTGTTTTGTTTTTGTTCTGGAAACAGTCTCACTGTAGCCCAGGCTGGCCTCAAACTCACAGTTCTCCCACCTCAGCCTTTGGAGAGTTGGGACTAGTGTGTTTGCCACCAAGGTCACAGTGGCTCATCTTTTGCAGTGACTAAGTGGTTCATACCACAGCCTGACCATTCAACAACTAAAGGATAGCTGGGCAGTGTCTGGTCAAAGCCACTACGGATGTTAATGTACAGTTTTGTGTAAAAGCACATTCGTTTATTGGAATAAATGTATAAGTAGCCATTGGGTTGTATGTAGTCCCCAGGCTATCTGTACCATCTCATGTTCCTACCAGCAGTGTGAGCCAGTTCCTCTGCGTCCTCACCTCCACCCCCATGAGTGTGTGCTGACCCTGGTTCCCTGGGGCTGGCAATCCTGAACACTGTCTGTCCACTGACCATCTGTCTTTCCCTTCAAGTATGTCTCACTTTCCGGTTAATTCCGTACTGTTGACTTTCCGAGCTCTCTATGTTGCAAGTATAGACCCTCTGAACTGTTCCAGAACCAACACTTGTAATTTTACCAAGTCCAACTTACCAGTTTCTCCTTTTGTAGATCCCTAAGGGTTTTTTTTTTTCAATTTCCTGTAGTTGTGCGCTTTATACTGAAGCCCACGGTGCATTTTCAGTGTGTGTATGAGAGTGGAACTCGCCTTTGGAGTCCAGCTCTCCAGCGCTGCGGTTCTCTCACTGCTGGAGCCCAGTTCCAGGCTCTGCTGAAGTAATGCCCATCTCTTCTGATCTGGTCCCCGTCTTGAACGCTGTTCCACTCTCAAATCTGGGCTCGAGTCGAGGGACCGACTTCCCACCTTTTCTTTCTTTCCAGAAAACCTAGTCTACTTCTTTGCCTTCCACATGTTTTCAAGCACTCTTGTCTGCCTTCAGAAAGAAATCTTGCCAAGGATTTGGGATTCAGCAATTTGTGTTTTTCCATGTATTTTGTTAGATTTGCCTGTGTATTTCATTATTTGGATTGTAATGATTCTGTGTGTCTCATTTCCATGTTCATTCCTAGTATATGGAATTACAATTAGGCAAAGTTTGGGGTTTTGTTTTTTGATACATTTTACACCTTACCAAATTCCTTTGTTAGTTATAGAAGCTGTTGTATTAATTCCCTGCATCTGTGCATTATCGGTTTGCTCCTTCTTCCCCTGGCTGTAGACTTTCATTCCCATCTTGTTTTTGGTTTTCTGCCTCGCAGTCTGGGTGCCGCAGGAGGGAAAGGGTTCACTTCTTCGCCTCACCCTAGTCTCAGAGAAAGCAATGCTGTTCCCTGGGGTGGGCTTTCCTGTGTGTTTATGAAAAAAGAGCCATCCAGGGATTTCATGACTGTAGCAGGTTCCGGCAGCTTCTCACTGTAAACAGACAAGTCGAGGATTTTGATTCACTGACTGAATAATGGAAAGTACAGAATTTGAAGTAGGTGATTCAAATTTAAATTGTAACTCCTTTGCCTTCTCAGTGAAAGGCCTGCGGCAACTTACTTACAAATCTCAAAATCCATTTCCTCCTCCACAAAAGGGAGGCCCAGCTCCTTTGCTAATGGATTTGCAAGCCTTTGTGGCCCTGGCTGGGTGAAGGAGGAGCCTTGCTGTGACTCCGCCCAGCACTTCCGTGGTGGAATTCTCATCGGGAATCTTCAAAGGACTTCAAAGGACTAGGTAGTCCGCATTTATCTTTCTAGGACTGAGGTACACTACTCGGCATCGTTCCCCAGCTTCAGCAAGTCACTCTGACTTCCCCTAGGTGACATCATCTGAAAACCCTGGTGCTGGCAGGACTGTTGTGGATTAAATGAGTTGATATATGTACCATATCTAACACGTTAGCCTTGATGACATGTTAGCTGTGAACATTACTGTAACATTAGGACACATTCTCATTTATGGAACACCGCTCTTAAAAATAAAATTGTTTACTTTGCAGATTTTTTAAAAAATGGATTTGACCAACCATGGACTTATTCTACTGCAGCAGTTAAACGCTCAGCGAGAGTTTGGGTTCCTGTGTGACTGCACGGTTGCAATCGGCGATGTGTACTTCAAGGCACACAAATCAGTTCTTGCTTCATTCTCCAATTACTTTAAGATGTTGTTTGTCCATCAGACCAGGTAACTAAAGCGGTTGATAATATCTAATGACTGTAGACCTCCTGACTCTGGGTCCCTCTTCCCACTGAGCATACTCTTGGCTTCATCCAGACCATGGATCTCTCTGCCTCTCCCTAGGGTCTAGGTGCCCACCCCACTCCTTTGTTAGCCCACCTGTTCCCTGCCTTTCTTGGTTATTCTTTCCATTAGTACTTGAGAATCACCTGCATATCTAGCTCCATGCGGCCCCTCCCCTTCCAAACTGCCTTCTGTGTGGGTATCACCTATGGTTGGCAGTGACCGCCAGGGACCTCAGTGGCCTCAGTTAGTAAGCCCTCCTGCTCCTCCAAGAGTCCCCCGAACACCCTGCCTTTGAATACTTAAGTTTCAGATGAGAAGCTGGAGGGCACAAATTCCAGTTCCCTCTTTTCTACTGTAAAATCTGTCTTTGCGCTCATGGTTTTTTGTTTTGTTTTCCTTTGATTTCTCCTAAATGAGCTTCTTAGAGAAAAGAATCTCTGGGTGTGTAAAAAAAAATAATAATAATGATAATCATCCCCCTCCCTCCCTCCCATCTCTATTTTATTCTCTTCTCCATTTCTCTTCTCTCCCCCACTTCTCCCCCCTGGTCTGGGCAGAAGACCTTCCTTGACCTTGCGGCTCCTGGAGTGCAGCCCTGTTCTCTGTCGGTCTGCTCACCCACACTCTTCCTGCCCATTTGCACTGTGGTTTCCTGTCTCCACTGCAGCAGTCAGATCCCACAGGGCACCTCTCCACCTGAACACTGCCGTCATCCTCCTGTTCCCCTGCAGTCCTCACCTGTGACCAAATGTCCTTTGTTCTTCACCTCTTTGCTGGACCTTGGGCCTCCTGAGCCCCTGCTGTCCTTGCCCACTGTCTGTGGTGGACAGGTCATCTTTTCTGGCGTTGCCTTCTCTGAAGTTTCAGCTCCAGCCTCCATCTTTCTGTCTGCAGAACCTGGTCCTAAGTGCCCCGCCCCCAGCTGCCTGCTGGTCATTTAGACCCTTAGACCCGACTGTGCCCACTTCAGTTTTTCTCATTGGACATGGATAAAACATGGATAAGGCTCTTCCCCAGAAGAGCCCTGGCTTGCCTGTGTTCTTATCTCCAAGAAGCCCAAGCTTCGGATCTATTTCAGATCATATCTCTTCAATACATGTCCCATGTACTCTGTCCTTCTTTCCTTTCTTCCTCCCATCCTGTAAGTATTCATTTCCCACGTCACTGTCCGATTAATATTCCTAGAGACTGCTTGGGTGAGGCATGCCTTTGACCAGAACTTAGGAGAGGACAAACTGAGCAGATCCCTCTGCATAGGAAGGCACTGTCAAAGCTCCTGGAGTGAGACACTCAGGCTTGAAGCCTGACCCTTATCACCTGAGCATCTCTGGGACACCATCTTCTCTTTGACCTGCCTGCTTTTGTGGCTCATTCACCTGAACCAAACTTTCTGACTGTCCTGCCCATTCCCTGATGTCCCTAATCCTTGCCTTCTTCCTAGTCAAGTAAACAGAATCTTCAAGGATGACTGTGTTCTGCTTACAGCAGCGTCTCCTCTACATGACTATCTGTGTGCTCACCCTTCCCCCACCTCCACCCCACCCCTTGTCGTCCATGGCAGAGCAGTGAGTTTTACAGATCTCCTGGGACACCACAGGGTAAGGCTAGGTGTGTGCTTCTAATAGCCACTTGATAAACATCTGGAGGAGCAGAAGGACCAGGAGCAGGTGACTACTTAGCGGTAAGAAAGAGCATTTATCTTCTAGCACTGAGAACATGTCCTTTAAGCAGGGCACATGAGATGCCTTCCTGTAATCTTAGCACTTGGAGGCTGAGGCCAGAGAGCTGTCAGGTTCTCTGGAGGCAGAGGCAGTCGATCTCTGTGAGTTCGACCAGCCTGGTCTACAAAGCGAGTTCCAGGGCAGGCTCCAAAGCTACACAGAGAAATCCTGTCTCAGGAAAAAAAAAAAAGAAAGAAAAGAAAAAGTCAAATCTAGACCAGCCAAGACCCTCTCTCAAAACAAATTTGTTTATATATTCACCATCCTTTAACATCATTATTATGATAAAGATGTTATTTGCAGCCATTAATCTCAACACAGTAAGTTAAATAACCTTGAAAAAGAAATGTCTAGCAGGGTGGTGAGACTCCAGCAAACCTTTAATCCTAGCACTCGGGAGGCAGAGGAAGGCAATTTCTGTGAGTTTGAGGTCAACCTGGTCTACAAAGTAAGATCCAGAACAGCCAAAGCTACTCTGAGAAACCCTGTCTTGATAAAAAAATAAAAAAAGAAAGAAAGGAAGAAAGAAATGTAAAAGACAATGTAATGGGTTTTAATTAGACTCAAGAAACATCCCTTATTTTATGTATAGGGCAGTGAATGAATGTTTTTCTATCACAGGGATGTGATCTTTGTGCTAGTTTGTGCCATGGCAGCAGCCTGCCTCTCTGCTGCCAAGGCGGTCACACCACCATCCCCTGTCACCAAGTGCCTCTCCACCGTCAGCTACGCCACATGTGCACCCCTTAAAAGTGCCCGCCAGGCACAGCTCGCTCTCTCTCTTGACTCTCTTCATCTTGCCTCTTCCCTGTTCTGCCTGCCTCTCCCCCCACCCCCCGTATGGCATGTTTGCTCAGTGGCATATGTTGGCAGGGCCCACCGAAAGGTGCCCACTTTCCCTTCCTTTTTTTTTGTCACTACGCTTTGCAGCTGAGAACACCCACCTGATGACTCTCCTTGTACAGCTCTATGTGGAGAAGTCAAGCTCACGGTCACAAGCAGAGCAGAGACCAGCGGCTTTAACACCACACCCCCCCCATAAACCCCCACCCATCCCACCCCCAGCAGAGGCATTCATTTCCCCTTCTAGCCAGACTGAGCCCTGACTGGGTCTTGTCAGCTTTAGAACAGTCCATGTCCTATAGTTACCACTAGGTGTCTCTGTCTTTTCTCTGTAGACTAAGTACTCAAAAATACAACCTCATCCTAAGAATAACCTGCTGAGTGTGGTGGTATGTGCCTTTAATCCAGCACTCTAGAGGCAGTGGCAGGTGGATCTGTGCAAGTTCAAGACCATCCTGGTCTACATAATGAGACCCTGTCTCAAAAAAAGAGAAAAGTTTAAGCATTATTTAAAACTCTTATTCTAAAATTCAAATGAAGGAAAGACTGAACCTGGAATTACTCTGAGCACCTGTGCAGCAATTTGTGGCTGCGCTCACACTCCCTTGGCCCGTCTGCACAGAAGTGAGACAGAAGTGCAGAAAGGTGTCGGTACAGCAAGGCTTAGGTGGAACTGCCTGTGTGTACTGTAGAAGATGGGGACACGACAGTTGGGCCTTGTCATGTCCAGTGGGTAGAGAAAAAGAGAGGGCCAACCAGTCCTGAATAAAAGGATTTCAAAGGTAGCTAGCACTTCATGGAAGGAACTGCATACATATGTGTACACATGTGCCTGCTGGGCAACCCCAGGGACTCCCAGCTTCCTCTCTCTGGTGTTTTCCCAGCATTCCCTCCAGGCCTGACTGAAGTGCAGCATGTTGACTCCCCAGTTCCGTCCTGTCCTTGCCATCAGGACCACGTTTAAAACTGGAGAGGCTTATTACTGTCTTAGCAGCACTCAACAGAACAGCCATCCAGAACCTATCCAGCCCTTGTGGAAAGCACCCCAGCTGGGTGGGTGGCACCTTTGTGAATGCTGGCAGGGAGCCCATCTGCATTTCCATCCTCTCTGGAGGACCACATTCATCCCCTGGAGAAATCCCCTCTCTGAAGGCCTGGGTCCTGAGTTCCCTGGGTCTCTCCTGATCCTGCCAGTGCTGGTGCACAATTGTAGTTCCAACACTGGGAGACAGGAGGTGGATCTCTGTGAGTTCCAGGCTAGCCTGATCTACACAGATACACAGGAAGACCTTGTCTGAGAGAGAGAGTCAGAGAGAGAGAGAGAGAGAGAGAGATTAATGATGATGAGCAATCTAAGGTTTTTGTTTTTTTTTTAGAAAACAGTATCAGGCTCAAATTTCCCATGGGTACTGATTTGTGTGCCTGCTTATACTATTTGACTTGGTGTTTGTAGTTAAGTGTGACTGTCATATGGAGTCTCAGGTCTTCATGAAATCCACTTCAATACCTATCCAGTAATTAACCATCTATGTCCCGTCAGAAGTGAGTCTTAAAATCAAATTAGCCTTATCTCTTTTCTTTTTCCTTAGTGTCTCACACTGTAGCTAGGCTAGCCTTGACGTTCAGATGATCCTCCTGCCTCATCCTCCTGTCTGCATTATATATATCATGCCTAGCTCATCTATTTTTATTTTAACAAAATAAGATGTTACATTTAGAAGACTGGGTATGCTGTTAAGATTTGAGAATAGTGAGGGAGTTGATTTAAACAATGAGTACAGTTGTAATTGCTAAGTCTGTGAAAAAGAACTTTAATGCCAAGAGGTTATATAATCAAAATTATTGTAAATTCCAAGACGATCAAGGAAACCATTTCTGAAAATGCACAAACTATATTCACCCCATGGGTGAGACTGTATGTCTCTTGTACTACAGAGATGTGTATCTCACTGGGCTCAGGATACATCAGAACTTCTTTCCGTAGCGATGGTCTAAGGAGAGTCCCCACTTCTTCATTATTGCTATTGGGGATTCTGTTTGGGAGGTGGTGTCATTCTGAAAGGTACCTTGACAGCAGTGTGGCTTTGGAATTAAGTAGGCCTAGGTTCAAATCCCAGTCCTACCACTCACCAACTCTGAGGGGTGCTACCCCTGAGCCTCGCCACCTGTAAAGTAAGGACTAGGGGCAGTTGGTAGAATGGCTGTAAAGCCCACAGCAGGACCCCTGGCAATGCTGACATCATTGCTGAAGATTGTATTGTCCAGATTGCTTTCCAGTGCCACCTAGCAACACTGGGGAGGTATGTCAGTTTTCAGTTTGGAAGGCTTTCTAGTCAGAGTAGATTATTTACTTACCTGCCACAGGCTGCTGAGCGCTGAGCTGAGGCTGTAATGGAGCTCTGTCAGCCTGACCCACGGAAGTGTTTTTCTCAAGTGTCTCAGTTCTTCAGGCTTTGTTCCCACTGAAGTCATAGGTTGGTGTTTCTTCATGGCTTTCTACTGTTTTTCAGTGAATGTGTCCGTCTGAAACCCACGGACATACAGCCTGACATATTCAGCTATCTGCTCCACCTGATGTACACCGGGAAGATGGCCCCGCAGCTGATCGACCCTGTGCGCCTGGAGCAAGGGATCAAATTCCTGCACGCATACCCCCTCATCCAGGAAGCCAGCCTGGCCAGCCAAGGCACCTTTTCCCATCCGGAGCAAGTCTTCCCGCTGGCCTCTTCACTGTATGGCATTCAAATCGCAGACCACCAGCTGAGACAAGCCACCAAGATGAACTTAGTGCCTGAGAAACTTGGGCGGGAGCCTAGGCCCCAGGCATCCAGGATGAGCCAGGAGCCTGTGCCCGAGACCTCACAGCTGTCCCAGCTGACAGCAAACCTGGCACAGGTAAATCGGACAAACATGACTCCCGCCGACCCCCTGCAGACCTCATTGTCACCCGAACTTGTCTCCACACCTGTTCCTCCCCCTCCTCCTGGGGAGGAGACCAACTTGGAGGCCTCTTCCTCAGACGAGCAGCCGTCTTCCCTCACGATCGCCCACGTGAAGCCAAGCATCATGAAGAGAAACGGAAGCTTCCCCAAGTACTATGCCTGCCACCTGTGCGGCCGGCGCTTCACGCTGCGCAGCAGCCTGCGAGAGCACCTGCAGATCCACACTGGGGTGCCCTTCACGGCCGGCCCCCCCGGGGAAGGCCGCGGGCCCCTGTCCCTCTGCAGCAATGCGGCCGACCTGGGCAAAGATGCCCTGGAAGTGCCCGAGGCGGGGATGATCAGCGACAGCGAGCTGCAGCACATCTCTGACTCCCCCATCATCGATGGGCAGCAGCAGTCGGAGACACCACCACCCTCAGACATTGCGGACATTGACAACCTGGAGCAGGCTGACCAGGAGCGGGAGGTGAAGCGGCGCAAGTACGAGTGCACCATCTGCGGCCGCAAGTTCATCCAGAAAAGCCACTGGCGTGAGCACATGTACATTCACACGGGCAAACCCTTCAAGTGCAGCACCTGTGACAAGAGCTTCTGCAGGGCCAACCAGGCCGCGCGCCATGTGTGCCTCAACCAGAGCATCGACACCTACACCATGGTGGACAAGCAGACGCTGGAGCTCTGCACCTTCGAGGAAGGCAGCCAGATGGACAACATGCTGGTGCAGGCCAATAAGCCCTACAAGTGCAACCTGTGCGACAAGACATTCTCCACCCCCAATGAGGTGGTCAAACACTCCTGCCAGAACCAGAACTCAGACGTGTTTGCCCTGGACGAGGGCCGGTCTGTCCTCCTGGGCAGTGGGGACTCGGAAGTAACTGAATCTGACCATCCTGTGTTGGCATCCATCAAAAAGGAACAGGAAACTGTGTTACTAGACTGAATGTTATTTGTCTTTTTAAAAACTGTCATTTTTACAAAGAATCTTCTCCCCACTCCCACCCCCATTCGGGACAGTTTCTCTATGGCATGATACAAACGGGCCCACTCCTTTCCTGCCCCCTTCTCCCAGCTCCATCCCCGTAAGGCTTTGTGCATTATAAACCTGGACTCTATTTACTTCAATTCAGGGGATATTGGAAGGATAATGGTCAGTAGTACTTATAAAGAAATAGGTTTTGAGAAGTTTTAGATTATTTTAAAAACCTACTTGGAAATAATTAAGAGTATATAATAAAATAACTAGACAATAATTTGGTAAACTAAAATTATGACTGTCCCTGGGTAATAAGTCTTCCTTCTCAAAGAAACAAAGTCAGAAAATACAGCATGCTTCTTAGAGAAAAAGCTGGGCTCTGCTATGCAAATCTAGAAGGTGTGGGGAAACTTGAAACCCAAGAAAATGTTTTTAATGTTTGCCCTCTAGGTGTCTGATTTCAGAATGTATTCTTTGAGATTATGTCCAGTTAAGGAAAATCACTAGAAATCAACTTTAACAGAATGCAGGAGTAATAATGTGATGGCAATCTTCATTTCTGGATGAAACCTGACGGGCTGCGAGTCCGTGTGTGAGCGAACAGCGCATGGATGCTTGCTCCAGACAGGGGAATTGGTGTACATGCCTCACCCGATGCTGGCCTCTCTCCAAGATGGACAAGAACATGCTGGGTTTGAGTTTCTGACAAGCTGGTTTTAAAATCGGATTTGAAAACACGATGCCGTAGACCGTCCTTCCGAACAGCAAATGGCATGCCGTTTCCCAGCAGTTGCAGCAGCGAGCTTGTGTCGGTGCCAGCCAGCCACCTGTAAAATCAGTGTGTGCGCTGCAAGGCTGTGGAAAGATGCATCGTAATGGGAAGGGTGACTGTAATGGGTGTAAAAGGTGATGCTGCCTGGCTTGGTGGTACCCATCTAGAACCCCAGCACTAGGGGGAGGGGTGGAGAGTGAAGGCAGGAGAATTGGGGGTTTGAGGCCAGCCTGGGCTACGTAGAGAGATCTTGTTTGTTTGTTTGTTTGTTTTTAAATGCAATGCCCATAGTTCACTGGTGACATCTACCAAAGCCTCAAAAATGACAAATCAGGATGACAAAATAATAATAATAATCTAATTTCTTCTTGGAGGAAAAAGAAACAAATTGATTTTGATGTGTATCCTCCAATTTTTGTTAACACCAGAAATTTTCCCCACTGGCCTAACAGCATTAAAAGTTGTCCATTAATCTTCCCTTGGGCCAATAATAAAATGGTCTCATAGGATGCAAACAGGAGCCAGAAGCGAGGACTAAGGGGTGAGGGGTGGGGATAGTGCGTAGCTATACCTTCCGTGTATGTTAGAAACTGAATATCCCATCATCCTCTTATATGTATAGTTGAGTTCTCAGATTTGTAAGTTTTTATACATCCTTTCATTGAATAAACATTTAATTAAATGGGTATGTGATTTTTCTCTTGTGAATTTGTCTACCCAAAGAACACAGAAGAGGTGTGTGGAAGCTTTGCCCCAAGAGTGTTCTAGCTGGGTGTGCCTGTCAGATAGACCTCGGGCAGTTTCCCCTGACAGGGTGCCGTGTTCGCATCAATAAAGTGGAGACGTTTATAATTACACTGGGTCATGAAGTTATGAGACTCTGAGCTCCAGAAGATGCTAGAGCCGGCTAAGGCCGACAGCATGTGGCGCTGTCGTCGACCAGCTGTCTTGAACAGATCAGGAGGTCCTGCGTAACAATAACTCAAAACACCAGACGAACCTAGATTCTTAGACACTGAGGAATCTATCCATTTCATCCTTGTAGTCATATTTGAATCTCTATGGAAATAAAACAGCCTTGGGAAGGGTCGCAAGTTAAAAAGCTGTGCCATGCCTTACCAGGTACCTAGCTCTTCCATGCTCCTTGTCACAGATTATATTGAAATTATAAATTACTTGCTGTCCAACTTCCCACTGCTCACCCCTGGAAAGGATCTAAAATTCAGTCAAACACTTTCCTCTGTTTGGGGGCATTTCTCTACAGCAGTGGTTCTCAACCTTTCTAATGTTGCCACCTTTAATACAGTTCCTCATGTATGGTGACCCCAACCATAAAATTATTTTCTTTGCTACTTCCTAACTGTAATTTTGCTACTATTTTTTGTTTGTTTGTTTTTTGAGAGAGGGTTTCTCTATGTGTAGCCCTGAGTGTCCTGGAACTCACTCTGTAGACCAGGCAATTTTGCTACTGTTATGAATCATAATGTAAATATTTTTTGGAGCTAGAGGTTTACTAAATGGGTCATAACACAGGTTGAGAACCGCTGCTTTAAAGGCTCCTCTTCCAGGCTTCCCACCGTCACCCTACCAGTGACAGCTCTCTTAATCTTTAAGCTATCCCTCTTAATGAAGCTTCTCTCTGGGTTTTATAGAGAATTCTTTCCTTTAAGGGCCCTTTCATGATGTCTCCTATATGAGGGGCTGTCTTCTTTTTTTTTTTAAACAGGATTTTTCTGTGTATCCCTGGCTATCCTAGAACTCATTCTGTAATCTAGGTTGGCCTTGAACTCAGAAATCCACCTGCCTCTGCCTCCCAAATGCTTGGATTAAGGCAGGAAGCATACTCAACCATGCTCCGCCTTTCAAGATATTTTAAAGCTTTACATCACCACAGAGGCCCTCAAATTTGTTTCACAGAACTCTCTGGAAGGCTTGAGCAGAAAGATTGTTGGCCCTACTCTTGAAAGAACATGGATGGACTCTGGAGTTTTTTTTGTTAATGTTGTGGTGGTGGTTCTGGGGTTGTCGTGTAACCCAGCCTGTATGTAGCTGAGGGTAATCTCAAACTCCTCATTCCTCCAGCCTACTCCTGAGTGCTAAGATTTTGGGCAAGTGCCACCACCCCTGGTTATGTGGTGCTAGCGATAGAATTTAGCGCTAGGCAAGCGTACTACTAGCTGAATGACGTGTCATCCTGGAGCCCCATAGTTTATAAGGAGTTCCCAGATGGTGCTGATGCTGACCTCACTCTGAGCAGCGCAGGTTTCCCGGTGTCTCTGTTGTAGAATAATGGTCTTCCCTTCTATTAGCATCTCGGAATTGAAAGGGTTGTCCTGAACTTCCTGACCACATTCCAGATGTGCTTGTCACCTTCGAGCCCTTCATAAGAATGTAATCAAAGAGGTAGGAGCAGTGGCGCGTGCCTGGGATGCCAGTACTTGGGAAGTAGAGGCAGGAGGATTACCATGAATTACAGGCCAGCCAGAGCTACATAGCAAAACTGTCAGGAAACAAAAACCAAAAAGAGCCAGGCACTTGGGAGGCTGACTGAAGGATCATTATGTGCTACAGCTGCCCCTGGGCTACAGCACGAGGGAGTTCCAGGTTAGCCTAGTGTAAACAGGGACTTTGCTTAAAGAGAAGGGGAGGGGCTAGGAGGAGGAAGGAGAGAGAAGGCAAAGTAAAGATGCACTAAATTTTCCAAAAAGCAGCCTACCCTACCCTTCACAAGGGTCCAGGGGAAAATATAAAACACATCAGGACCAGGCACGTCAGCAGTCCGAAGGCAGAGAAACTCCTTATGAGTTTGAGGACGGCCTGGTCTATATAGCAAGTTCCACACCTGTCTCAAAACAAACAAAGGCACAGATAGTATCAGAGACTTTACCCAAAGTTCATATCTAGCTGCTGGGAAAAGCTTCATAATCCTTCATCCTTCACAATTTTTCTATAAATACTTAAAAGAGCTGGGGAGTGGTGGTGCACACCTTTAATCCTAGCACCTGGGAGGCAGAGGCAGACGAATCTCCAAGTTTGAGGTCAGCCTGGTCTACATAGTGAATTTCAGGACAACCAGGACTACAGAGAAACCCTGTCTCAACAAAACAAAACAAATATTTAATAAAAGAACAGACTGACATGCCCCTTTCTGAATGGAGACAGAGGAGGACTGGGTGGGGAGGGGGTAGATGGGAGTGATGGGGTAGGGAACAGGAGAAGAAACTGGTTGGTACATAAAATAAGTGAAAAAAAAGTTAAATGAATAATAAAAGAATGGATTACAGTTTCCTTTCTCTTTTCAGTTAGAGATGTCCTCAAGCAGAGAAAGGTCTTTGAAGCCAGCCAGTCAAAGGCTGAGAGCCAAGACCCAGACCCTGAGTTACAGCGGGAAACCGAACCAGAAACTGTAAATGCAGCAGCCTCCTATAAATACGTGGGCCTCCTGGGGGAAAAGGAAAAAAAAAATGCATCGGGGCAAGAAAGAAAAACTCTCTTCAGGTTCCATAGAGAGAGGGTGTGTGGCCTCTTAGAAGAACATGTCTGAAAATGAAACATATCAATCATAAGGCAACCCAGAGCCATTATTCCAGAACTATTGAAATACGGAGCTAACTCTGGCTCATATGCCCTCGCACAGTGCTTCTGGCCAACAGTCTGTCAAAATCTCCTTTTCAGACTTGGATAACAAGAAATGCTAGGCTGGATTAATCCGTTATGTCATTACATTCCACCTGCGTGTGTTTCTGTGCACACGACTGTGGGACCTGTGGAGGCCAGAAAAGGGCCTTCCATCCCTTGCAGCTGGAAGTTGCACAAGCTTATAAACTCTCTCTTCCCTTCCCACATGGTGATGGGAACTGAACTCAAGTCCTCTGCAAGAAAAGCAAGCTCTTAATGCTGAGTCATCTCTCAGCCTCTGTACATTGGAAAGGAAGGTGAAACAGCACCAGTAAGTTCTAAGTCTAGAAAGGACCAATCAGCACAGGACACACCAAGACCAGAGGGATGAAGGGCAGAGAATGAGAGAAAAGACAGGAGATTGAGAATGAAGGAGAGAAAAGGAGAAAGAAGAGAGGAAGAAGGGATATTTGCCTTGGACGACAAAGGACTGCCTCTGGATAGAAACAGGCCTGGCCCATAGGCAAATGCTGTGTTAGGATGAGTTGGTTTTGTTTTGATTGGGTATGTTAATTAGGTGAGCCAAAAGAGGGCTTTTGATTGCTGGATTTCAATACTTTGATAGCTGGACCGTGGCAGTCAGCCTTGGGAGGAGGAAGTGATCAAATAAGGGAATAGACTTTGGTGGCTAGCTTTAGCGAGGTATTCTGTGGTTTAGGAAGAAGGAGGGAAGGGGGAAGTGCAAGGCTTTCTTCCCTGTTTGCCATGCTTGGGTGTGGTAGTTAGAATCCTTCAAGCCTTGCCTCAGCTGGGCATGCTGATATTGTCCTGTGTGATACCAGCCCCTCAGTACCGAGGCATGGAGATCTCAATTTTAAGGCCAGCTGTTGTTTGACACTAGTCCTGGGGAAATGTGAAGATCTACTCACCCCAGATAGAGAAGCAATAACAGATAAAAGTAAGGTTAATTACAGGAGTATGGGTGATGGGTTATTATCAGCAACAGAAAGGACTCAAATATAGCTGCATCCTTGAAAGCCCTCCCAAAAGCATGGGTTAACCCTGACGATCAATGAATGACTTACAGGCAGCTCAACAGGTCCCAGAGTGTCTCTTCTAGGCAGGTCAGTTGATCCGAACCTCTTCCAGGAAGTTTGGCTACGTGGAGTATCTATCAGCTGGCTGTTAGTGCTTAACTAAGCTTGGGGCGGGAGGGACCTACTGAGTCTGGTCAGTTTCAGAAAGATCCTAAAACTCATGAGTTGTTTACTTCCTGAGCTTCCCTGGTAGAGTGGTTCTACAGAAAACCAACTGCGTTTTCACAATGAGCAGAAGAGAGGGAGAAAGGAAAGAAAGGTATTTTTTTTTTTTTTGCAGTGTGCCTGTGCCTGTGTGTGTGTCAAAGAGAGAGAGAGAGAGAGAGAGAGAGAGAGAGAGAGAGAGAGAGAGAGAGAGAGAAAGCCTTTTCTTTCTCAGACACCAAGCCAAAGTTTCTATGTTAAGCTTGAAGAAATTTTGCAAGGAACTGGGTGTGGTAGCACACGCCTCTGAATCTTAGCTGCTTCAGAGACTGATGGAAGATGATGGCCAATTTGAAGCTAGCCTGGTCAACTTGAGATCCTGACCTGGGATTATAGTCACCACCTCAGTGTTTGTGTAGCATGTCAAGGCCTTGGTTTTAGTCAACCCCCCGTACCCCTTCCCTTTCACTTCAAAAGCTGCAAGAATCTTTGTGGCTATTGTTTCCCCAACAGAGCTCTCACTGTACCAGCTCCAGATTCTCTTCCCTAGGAGACGTATACATCCTGCTGCTGACTTCGCTATTTGCTCTTGGATACTGTGATGATGAATACTGGCGATTTGATTGGTTTTAGAATTACCTAGCAACTCCAACCCTGAGTTTATATTTGAGGGAGTTTCCAGGCTTGGCTGGAAGGTGGAAGACCAACCCTGAATGTGGGTGGCACCATCTCATGGACTGGGTCCTATCCTGAAGAAAGAGGCTGTCCTACATCTGTCCTCCATCTTCCTGCCCCTGCTCCTGACATGCTAGGGTCAGAAGCATGCCCCATCAGAATTGAAGGGAGGAGTTCTCGTTCTTATCTGGTCATTAGTTGTTTTCATTACTTCTCTGTTGCTGTACAGTTTCAGAGCATGATCCCATGAGCATCAAGGCAGGGAGCATGGCAGCTGGCGGGTAGGCAGGCATGGGGCAGTAGCTGGGAGCTTACATCTTGAGACAGAGAACCACAAGGCAGAGAGCTAACTGAGAACAGCATGAGTTTTTGAAACCTTAAAGCCCACCCCTTCAATGACACACCTCTGTATCCTTCCCAAGTCCCACCAACTAGGGACCCAACATTCAAATAGATGAGCCTATAGTGGGCCATTTTGTTTTCTATTCAAAACACCACAGTAGTTATGTCAAGGGAAGTCCACACTGACTATCCAGAAACTACAGAAAACTGTTTATGGGTTCTGCAGAGAGCAGAACTCAGTCCACCAGAATTGCAAAGCAAGCACCTTTACTATTTATGCTGGTTTGAATAGGTATGGCCTCCATAGACCCATGTGTTTGAATACTTGACCCATAGGGAGTGACCTCACTGTAGGAAGTGAGTCACTGTGGAGGCGGGTTTTGAGGTCTTATATGCTCAAGCTGTGCCCAGTGTGGCACAGTGTTCTGTTGCCTGTGGATCAAGATGTAGAACTCTCAGCTTTTTCTATGGCAGTGTATCTGCCTGCAAAGACTGTCATGGTCATGGTGTCTCTTCACAGCAATAAAACCTTAACTAAGACACTATTCAAGCCATCTTACCAACCCTTAGTTTTTGAAATAATAATAATAATAATAATAATAATAATAATAAAAGTCTGTCATTCTTAGCTAGCCTGAAACTTCAGCAGTTCTCTTGTGTCTGCCTTCTGAGTGCTGGGATTACAGGTGTAGGTGTGTGCTGCAACACCTGGTTCTACTGGTTTCCTTCAACAAAAGCCATCCCCATCATGGCTTCCTCTAATTATGTGCCAAACCAGTACAAAGTGACATCTTTATGCGTGCCTGGTAAGAAAGTTCCAGCTTCTTCCTCTTCTCTTCTTGTCAGTATATTTATTCTAACACAGTACATATAGGACCCGGGCCCCTTAGTACTTAATAAAAGCAAGTGTCTCTAAGTGAAGCAAATATTTTATTTAAATCAGCTGTCAAATCACAATTTATCCAAATGAACATAATGCAACATTGTTCTTGAAAGGGGCACAGATATAACACAGACACACTCCAGAATCTATCAAAATACCATTTATAAAGAACAGGACTCACTTCGTTCTGCGTATGAATTTGATCCAGCATATAAGAGTACAATCAAAAACGTACAGTGGATTTCCTTCTTCTTAAGATGGAAAACATCTCACGGCCTTAGGCACACTCATCTGTCCATGTCATTAAGAGAAGGGGCTTAATCTGCCATTAAAGAGACTTCTTTCCTACCTGGACTGGATTAGAAACAAACACGTCACAGTAATATTGGGACATTCTGGATGTTTCCAAATGGCATTTTATTTCTGAGCTGGCTGTGCATAGGGAAACGACCACTTTCAGGAGACGGCTAACCCACAAACCTAAGCCTCAGTGAACTTTAGAAGGACTTGTACCTTCCTCCCAGGAATGTTATTTCTCTGTTTGCCACAAGTTATGGGGCTTCTCGAAGCTTCGTTATGGCTGCACACCCGATACATACTGCATAATACAAAAGGCATGTGCTTAAACACTAGGAAAAAATATACAATAGGTACAGGAGGAGGATTACATAAAACATACATATAAATACATAAAAGAGGACGCTCCAGTTTGAGAAGTAGAACTAGGTATTGCCAACACTGGTTCCAGGTTGAGAACGTAGGACCTTAAATCAGAAATATATGGTGTATCAAGGGGGAAAAAAAAATCAAAGCAGTCTTGAAACAAGGAAATGTCAGCTGGCTCTAGCTCCCGGTGAAACCTCAGGATTGTCGGGGGTGCTCTCCAAGGTTGAAATCAGTGGACAGCCCAATCTCTGACTCTCAAGGGCTCGGCAATCTTGGTCTCAAGGTCCCAACAGCAGCATTTTGTTCCGTGGCTTGTCTTCACATTCTGGTCTCACAAATACAATGAGTAACTGTAGGAGGAAGAAAGGAGAGAGAGAAATAAAAAAATCTCTTTTCCACCCTCAAGTTATTGTCAACAGAACAATCGCACAAGAGCTATGGGAATGGGCTGCTTGGGATTCTGGACCCGAACTCCACTAAAAGGAAAAAAAAGGGGTTGGCTAGACAGCTCAGGAGCTAAAGGTGTTTATTACACAAGCTGGAGACCTGAATTCAATCCTCAGAAGGTGTTCCTCTGACCCACCCTACCCCACCCACATTATGCAGGCATGAACACATACAACGATCATACATTTTTAAGGGCTAAAAAGAGGGCACAGTGGATCCTCCAAATGGTTAAGACACCCCTACACACATACACAGGGAGGGAGGGGGGGTAGTCCTTATAGGCTGAGGATAACTCAGTGACAGAGTGCTAATCTAGAGTGTTCCAATCTCAATAGCACACACACAGAGAAATGCATTTTACCAGAGCCAGATGTAGTGGCTCATCCCGGTAATCTACTGACAGGGGAGACCAAAGGCAGGAGGATTACCTGGAGTTCAAGTCCAGACTGGGCTACACAGTGAGACCCTGCTTCTAAAAAATCAAATAGGAGGCCCAGGGCATGGTGGTACATGCCCTTAATCCCAGCGTTCGGGGGCAGAGGCAGGCAGATCTCTGTGAGTTCGAGGTCTATAGAGTGAGTTCCAAGACAGTCAAAGATACACAGAGAAACCCTGTCTCAAAAAACAAACAAACAAACAAACAAACGATTTAGTGGGATTCTGATAAGAAAAAACAAAAACAAGGGAGGCTGGAGAAATGGTGCAGCGGTTAACAGCACTGACTGCTCTTCCAGAGGACCCAGGTTCAATTCCCAGCACCCACCTGGCAGCTCACAGTTGCTGTAACTCCTCTCACAGGCAAAACTTCAATGTATATAAAAATAAATTTAAAACAAACCAAAGAAAAAATATGTATCAACTAGATCTTCCTCTAGTTGGTTATTATTTCCAACTGAAGGGTCTGTATAAATCGATTATTTGTCATGTGATTGTATTGCTGTGGGGCTGGGAACCAACCTCCCAGAAGCAAGTTTACCTACCCAACATCTTAGGATTCTGCCAAGTCCCCCTCTGGCTCCTGTAGGTCCTCTTCTGTCTGGAGTTTCATCTCTTTGACTGACTCAGTGGACATTTTTCCTTCTTGAATTCCTACTTCCCGGGCATCTCCCTCCTCCGTTAGCTTTGGTCCATTGGTGTCTGGAGACTCTTTGGTTAGATTTCCGGAGGCATCTGCCTCTGCTTGGGCTGAGCTTTGGTGTTTGGGGCCATCAGCAGCATGCCCCCTTTGATCTTTGGGTTCAGATGGCAGCTTCTTGACACTTTCTCCAAATTTGGCACAATCATCGCCTGGCACAGGTTTTGTTCCGCTTCCATCTCCCTCTGCCCCAAGTGGGGCAATGATCTGCTCGCACTGCTGGTCCTTGATACTGGCACTTTTGACTGCAGGAATATTGGCCTTTTCTGAAGTCTCGCTCATGCCTTTGGAAACATCAGAAAGGGCAAGTTCTTCTTGGGCCGCGGTGGTCACTGCTTCGTCTTGGGCCAGGACTTGATGGTGGCTTTCTTCTTGGTCCAGCATTTGTTGAGCCTCCTGGCTGTCTGCCCGCATCACTGGGACTTGGGCCTGTGAATCAGAAGCAGAGCCTGTGGGGGCTGTTTCTGTACGTGAGAACTGGTCAACGGCTGTCTGGATGATGTTCTGGACAAGCTTAGTGCTCTCGCTCTGGAGTTCCAAGATCTCAGAGGCAGACTTAACGACTCCCTCCTTCGCTGCCTCTCCTTGACCACCAACCTGCTCATCATCTTCATCTGATCTGTCTTTCTGAGATGCGCTTATCTCTCCTTGCAGGTCAGAATGGAGGGTGTCTTCAGGAGCGGATGATACCATTGCTGGGACTGACTCTGCCTGAGACTCGGGCCCCGAGGGCACAGTGTCCTCTCCACGCTGAGGAGTCCAGCAGTCACCCTCTTCAGAGGACTTCTCTGCTGGTATTAAATGCATACCCACAGACTCCAGACTTTCACCTGCTTCTGAAATCGTGACAGTTTCCTCAACCTCCCTCACAGGTTCGGCTGTGGGAGTTACCGGTGGCTCCGAGCTTTGAACCTCTACACAGACTGCTTTGTCTTGGTCTGGAAGAGAAGAGCTTCCTTTCTCTGAGTCGGACACGTCAGCTGTCTGGATGGGCTCTGGGGGGGCTTCTTCAGGCTCAGGAGCAGCCGTTTTCTGCTCGCATTCTTCACTCACTTGCTCTGGCTTTGCTTCCATTTTCTCCTTTTCGACACCGGTTTCCATCTCTCTCTCCTCTGGGCTAGGACTCCGCACTTCCACATTCTCGCTTTCTTGACATTCAGGGACTCCCAATACTTCACCATCACGTACCACTTCAGCAGTCTTCTCTCGACTGTCGGGTCCATCTGTGTATCCAGACACCTCTGGTCCTTCAACACATAGTTCATCTTTGACTTTTGCACCAAAGTGGCCAGCCTCCTGACCCATCTCAGTCTTTGCCAAAACAGGCACCCCTTCCACAAGCTCTGGCAGTATAGGTTCTGGAATATCTCTTCCTGGTTTTCCCCCATGTTCTCCTTGGGGTGGAAAATCCGGTGGTATTGAAGGTTCCTCCTCCTGAGCAGGAGCTACCTCTGCCTCTGTGACCGGCGACTGCCCGTCAGTTGCAATGGCTTCACTGTCCTGGCTTTCAATGGCCTCATCTTGCTGTGTCACATCTGGAGCATCTGAATCTGCTAACGGAGTGCTTCCATTTGTCTCACTGTCTGTCAGGGTCTCGGATGACTCGGGGGCTGCAGCTTGATCCACCAGCTGCTGGGGCTCTATAAGCTGGCTTGCGGTGGCCTGCTCCTTCAACTCTACACCCGCTGTGACTTCGGGAACTTCTGTAAGGTTCTCTGGGGCAGTCTGCACAATCTCAGGGCCCTGGGCAGGATGCTCAGCTTCGGCTCCCTGCACAGGTTCTTCCGGCACGACATCCCTCTCTTTCTCCACAGCTAGCACTTCGGAATCCTCTTCTACCTCCTCCACCTTCTCCAGTGCTTTGGGCCCCGCTCTCTGTCCAGTCTGGGCAGCAGGCGCCTGCGCCTCCCCTTTCACCTTTTCTGCGACTGCCTGGAGGACAGCTTGTGTCTGTCTCTCCTGCTCTTCTCTGTCCTGCACACCACCCTCTACCTCCTGGACCGGGGTGGCTTCCTCTGTGGTGTCTGGGGAGTCAGTTAGTTGGGAAACCGCTGACACCATGTCTGTGGTCTCTTCTGCCCCCGAGGCTTCGGTGACTTCTTCAGCATGGAGGGCCTCTGTGGTTTCTGCAGCTGTCACGGCTTCGGAGGTGAATTCCACCTCGCTGATAACTGTGTCGTCATGGGCATCTTGGCCCTCTGGTAAGGTCTGGGTGACCGCGGGGGTTTCTTTTGCAATGACGTCTCTTTCGGTGACCTCCTCAGTGGATGGCGTGGCTTCGTCTTCGGTGTGCTCAAGGGGTTCTGTCACGGAAGCGGAGATCCAAGAAGGAGACCGCTCTTCAGCACTGGTGACCACCCTGGTCCCATCAATGACGGTCACACTCACGGTGTGAACCAGCGTCTTACTAAGCTCCTCAGACACATACACAGCCCCCTCTAGCTGGGGTCCTTCCTCACTCTCCTGGACCTGCTGGGCTTCCATCTTCTCCCTTTCTACCGCATCGTACTCTGACAGAGGCACGACAGCAGGGACATCCGGGTCATCATCATTGATTTCTGTCAGCCCCACGTCTTCGGCAGAGGCCTGTTCTTGCTTCCCATCTGGCCTTTTCTTCCGCCGTCCAGGAATAAATTTCTTAATGGAGACCCAAGATTCTTCTTTCCCTGGTTCAACATCTGAAGCCAATTGCTCTGTACCGGAGTCTTCCGCTTTCTCTTCCAGCTTTGACTTGGATTTTTTTCGTGGAGTGACTAATCTTTTAAATGACTCCCAGGTGGAGACACCTTCCCCTTCAGAAGGGCTTCCGGCTGGCTCGGGTGAAGAACTTCCTTGCGCTTGCTCGTGTTCCTGGGTGCTGGCAGGGGCGGCATCGGTTCCAGCTTCTTTGTCTTTGCTGGCCTCCTCCACTTTGTGACCATCCCCTCCCATTGTTCTCGGCCCTCCTTCGTCGTCTGAAGAGGATGCCTTCCTTGCTCTCTTCTTGGATGACCCCACACAAATTAACGCCTCCCACGACACGGAAGTATCCACCTTCCGCTTCGGTTCTTCTGGCTTCTGCTCCTCTCCAACCGTTTTGGCTTCCTCCTGCATTTCTGACATTGTGCTCTCCGTGGACGACAGCGTGGCGCTCTTGACCTTGTCTACTTCTTCTTCCTTGTCACTCTCAGAAGGTCTTCGGACCCGCTTCTTGGGTGTCACCATCTTTTTGAAAGATGCCCAGGGGGTGATTCCTTCCCTTTTCTTGTCCCCATCAGAAGTAGCTCCTTCCTCAACTTCCCCTTCCTGCTGTGCTTCCGACAGCCCTTTCTCCAGACACGTGATCTCCTCAGGCTCGTCTGGGGAGGATGCGGAGCTCTCTCCCTTCTGCTCATCGGCGCTCTCTGGGGACTCGGATTGGACCTGCTGGTGTTCTCCTGGTTCTTCGTCTCCTCCGCCCCCTCGTTTCCCCTTCTGCTTCTTCCCAGACAGTTTCTTTAAGCCAGAGCTACTGAAGAGTTTCTTCAAAGGGCTCCCTTGTACCTTGATCCTCTCTTGAGAGGACAGCATCTCCGCCTCACTGACAATGCCTTCTGGGTGTTTGGGCAACATCTTCTCATCGGGACTTAGATCTGTCAGTTGTGTGTGGTCACCTCCAGAGACACACACTTCTTTGCTCTTCACCAGGTCCTCAGCAGGCTCAACTTCCTGAGAAGCCTCCTTGGTCTCAGCTGGTTTTTCAGGGGGCCCAGACTCTCCCGTTTCTTTCATATCCCCGTCTGCCTCTTTCCTCCCTTCCTGCTCCTCCGCCATTCTCTCTATGGTGCTCACATGAACCTCTGCAACAACTTCTTGGTGGACTTCTATTTTATCATCAAACACTTCCGTTGCCAACGGAGCACACTTCTCTGCCAATCCATCCAGGCCTCCAGCCTGATCTTCCAAGGGCAGCTCTACCTTCTCATAATCTGCGGACAACCTGGCCTGATTTGTGTCTTCTGTGGATTCCTGGTGCTCGGAGGCTGGGGCATGCTCAGAAAGACCTTCTTCTGTCTTTTCATTTTCTTCCTCATCGACTTTTTCTGCCTCTTGCTCCTTTTTCTTCTCAGACGTTTCCAGCTCATTGTCCTTAGGCTTCTTGAAGCTGGTCTTTTTGCGCCAGCCAGCCCAACCGTGAGTGAAGAATTTCTTGAAGGAAGACGTCGTCTCGCCACTGACTGGACTGGTTGGAGATTCTGCAGACTTGGTGGGTTCTTTTTCTTGCTTTTCCTCTTCATTTTTGGCTTCTTCCTCAGCCACTTGACCAGATTCAGCCTGAAGGGGAATTTCTTCTGTGCTGCCCTGTGCTTTCTTCGGGGTGTCTTCTGGCTTCTCTGTGGATTGCTTCAGCTCACTTTCTTTGGATGCTGACTCTCCGGTTTCCATGACGGGCTCCTGGTGGTCACCTGCTCCCACTGTGGCTTCTGCCCCCTCGCCTTCGTCCTTTTTGACAGTGAGTAGCTGGACAGTATCAGACTTCTCATTTTTATCCTTTTTCACGGTGAATTTGAAGCCAACAAACTTAAATACCTTCTTAAAGCCAACATCATTAGCCTGGGACTCAGTGGGCTGTGCTGTGTCTTCTACGTTGCTTTCTGAAGCAGGGATCTGTTCGATTATTTCAGGTGTCTCCTCCTGCCCATCCTGTGTGATGTCTTCAACAGCTGCAGAGTTGGCAGCCATTTCTTTAGCTCGGTCTTTTTCTCTCACATCTTCTGACTCTCTCTGTCCAACTATTAACAAAGGGAAAGGAAAACTTATTTAGTCCAACAAACATAATACTCTCATTAATACTAAGGAAAAGTAGAATATGCGGGTATTTGCAAGTATTTAAGTGGGCAATAACTACTCCTTGCAAAGGGCCATCAAGACTTCAAGTTCAAAGGTCCTTCACGCTTGCTCTTTGCCTTTCCTTGGTTACCGAGAAATGAGTTGCACGGGCTGGAGAGATGGCTCAGTGGTTAATAACAGCAGCAGTTTTTATAGAGGACCTGGACTCTATTCCAAGCACCCTCATGTTAGCTGGGTCCAACTCTTCTGGCCTCTGTGGTCACTGAACACACATAGTGCACAGGTATACATGTAAGCAAAGCACTTACAGAAGTGTAAAAAAAAATCTTAAAAAGCAAGTAAACAAACATGCAAAATCAAAATCCAGTAAATGATGATCAAGGAGTATTATTTAAATGGGGGGAGGGGGTCCTGGAAGAATGGCTTAGTTGGTTTAGATGACAGCTCACAACTGTAACTTCAGTTCCAGTGCGTCAGACACGCTCACACAGACACACATGCAGGCAAACCACCAATGCACACAAAATTAATAAACTAAAAAGAAAGTCAAGTTCAGCATGGTGACATGTGACTTTAATCCCAGCACTTGGGAGGCAAAAAGCAGTAGATACCTATGAGCTCAGGGCCAGCTTGGCGTCGACGAGGACAGCTAGGGGCTACACAGTGAGCCCCTATCTCTAAACAAAACACAACCAAAAACCAATATATGTGCATGTGGTGTCATGTGTGTAAGTATGTCCCCGCCTGTGTGTCTGCACAGAGGATGATATTGAGGTCTTCCTCAGTTGCTCATTCTATTTATTTTTCATTTACCTACTTTGCATTGGAGGGGCCAGCCACAAAGTACATTTGGAGGTCAGAGGACATTGTGAGGGAGATGGCCCTCTATTCCTACCACGTGACTTCAGTGGCTGAACTCGGTTCATTACTCACAGCAGTAAACACCTTTTGCCTGCTCAGCCATCTCATGGTCTCTGAACCTGGAGGTCACCAGCTTGGCTAGACTAGATGGCTAGCAAGTCCTGCTTCCACCTCCTCAGCTTTTCCTGTGGGATCTGGGAATTGAACTCAGGTCCCCATGCTTTTGTGCTGGGCACTCTACATACAGACTCTACATATACCTCCTAGATGGGAAAAAGTTGGTAAACAGATAAAACTCCCAGTTTGATCCACGAGTCATTCTCTTTGGTCAGTTTGTTAGTTTGTAGATAGACTTCACTGAGCCCAGGCTGGCCTTGAATTTACTGTGTAGCCAAGAATGATCTTGAACTTCTGTTCTTTCACCTGTACCTCCCAGGAGCAGAGATTACAAGCATGTGCCACCATGTTTATGTCTCTCTTTAGGATCATAGAAGTAGTAGGGCTGGAAAGATGGCTCTGGGGTTAAGAGCACCGCTGCTTTTGCAGAGGAACAGGTTCGGTTCCCAGCACCCACATGATGGTTCACAACCATCTGTAACTCCAGCCCTGAGAGGCCTGACATCCTCAGGCTCCTTCCTGGCATGGTATATGGTACACATACATATATGCAGGCAAAACACTCACATAAAAATAATTTGGGGGTGTATCACTGTGCTGGCTAACTTGGGGTCAACTTGACACAACTTATATTCATCCAAGAGAAGAAAATGCCTCCATAAGATACAGTTTAGGGCATTTTCTTAATTAGTAATCGATGGGGAGGCATCAGCCTATTGTGTGTGGTGCCATCCCTGGGCTGTTGGTCCGGGTTAGGAAACAGGCTGAGCAAGCTGGAATGAGCAAGCCAGTAAGCAGCACCCTTCCATGGCCTCTGCATCAGCTCCTGCCTCCAGGATCCTGTCTTGTTTGAGTTCCTGTCCTGACTTCCTTTGATGATGAACAGTGATTTGGAAATGGAAGCCAAATAAACAGAAACCCTAACTAAGACAATCACAATATATAAACACGGCATTCTTTTTTTTTTAACTTATTTATTTATTATGTATACAATATTCTGTCTGTGTGTATGTCTGCAGGCCAGAAGAGGGCACCAGACCTCATTACAGATGGTTGTGAGCCATGAGCCATGTGGTTGCCGGGAATTGAACTCAGGACCTTTGGAAGAGCAGGCAGTGCTCTTAACCACTGAGCCATCTCTCCAGCCCCTAAACAGGGCATTCTTAAGTTAGGCAGGAGATGTGTTTCTGTGGTAGCTCACTTGCCTAGCATGCTCCCACCAGCTAGGAGTTTGAGTGCCAGGCCAAATTAAAAGGTCAAGGGGGCCAGGAGGTTTGTGTTTGGGAAACCAGGGCAGGAAGGACTGCAAACTTGAGGGCTAGCCTGGGCAATGTAGCGAGCCCTCATCTCAAAAATCAAAAAATAAAGCTGGGTCCGGTGGCGAATGTCTTTAATCCCCCAGCACTTGGTGGAGGCAGAGGCAGGTAGATTTCTGTGAGTTCCACGCCAGCCTGGTTTACACAGCGAGATCCAGGACAGTTAGAGCTACATAATAGATAGTCTGCCGAAAAATAAAAAAACAAACCAAAACAATAATAAAAAAAATTTAAAATGGTGGTAGAAAATAGTACATAAAGTCAAGGACCAAAAGTTGCTAAATTCAAGTCAGGTGGTGGCAGCGGCACTTTAATCTCAGCACTCAGGAGGCAGAGGCAGGTGGATCTCTGTGAGCTCAAGGCCAGCCTGGTCTACAGAGCGAGTTTCAGGACAGCCAGAGCTGTTAGAGCTGTTACACAGAGAAATTCTGTCTCAAAAAAAAAAAAAAAGTTGCCAAATTCATTGGGTGAAAAGTTGTCAGGAAGCCTAAAGTGTCAGAGTATCAACACATAGGTGATAATTTCAAAACAGACACAAAACCTTTACAATAGAGAAATCTAAAGGATGGCATCATAACCACGTGATCAGGTCTGACATCCTTGCTGGAGGCCCCAAGAAGGCACATGTCAGTCACAGATTCCCAGTGAAGAGAATCCAGTTGTGAGGCAACGATCAGCCAAATGCACAACGTCACACATCTGGGCCTGTTGAGCACAATGGCACAAAAGGCCAAGTCAAGCATGAAGGCTTGCCTGCAAGAAACTTCAAATGGGTGGAGAAAGAGGGAGAAAGTGTGTGGAAGGCTATCGTTGCTCATGGTTTTTTTTTTTTTTTAAGTTGGCATTTAAAAATAATAATAATAATAACTGGAGCCTGGTGGTGGTGGTGCACGCCTTTAATCCCAGCACTGGGAGGCAGAGGCAAGGGGATCTCTGTGAATTCAAGGCCAGCCTGGTCTACAGAGTGAGTCCCAGGACAGCCAGGGATACAGAGAGAAACCCTGTGTTGAAAAACAAAAAGAAGCAAATCATTGGGTGTAAAAAGCAAGACTACACAATGTACTGAAGCTGTGGGTCATAGGTAACTGCAGTAACGGGGAGAATTAGCAGCATAGCAGATCCCGCCCCCCAGCTCCAGAATCAGACAATATTCACTCAGAAAAGCCACTGAGAGGACATTTTTGGGTCTTGGGGGGGAGGTGGTAAGAATGAATGACTTCAGATTAGATGGGGTTTATTTCTGCTAAAAGGGGGGCAGATTTTGATTGATCAGACAAATAACTTCATTTTAGCCTAAATCCTCTGGCCTGTCTTCCATATATTATCATCATAGAGAAGAACTGGGTATGTAATATGACTAGGCATGTAATATGTTTTAGTTTTGTTTGTCCCAGTCTAATTTCTTCTACATGATATGTACTTCTTCATCTAACAGATTAAAAAGGCCATATAAACTGGCACAAAATTTGGCTACTTGGAAGGCAAGAGTGGGCAGATTTCAAGTCCAGTACCAGCATAGAGTACACAGTAAGACCCTGTCTCAAAATACTATAAAGGCTGGGATGTAGCCCAGTGGTGGAGTATTTGCCTGATATGCACAAGGCCCTGTGTTCTACACACAGGACCAACAATAAAAGGGAGGGAGGGAGCTGGGAAGCTTGTATAGCTTCACCTATCTTTAACAAACTCGAGTGACCCACAGCAGTACAAAAGAACCATAGTTAATACATGCATATTTGAAAATTGCTAAAAATGAGTTTTAGTTGTGTCAACACAATAACAAGGTAGCATAATAGTTATGTTAATTGGCTTGACTGAATATATGGTTTGTACACGGAGCCAGGATCTTGGAGTTCTTGGCCTCCAGAACCATGTGCCAAATTTCTGTTTACCACTTAAAAAGTGAAAAAAAGGGAGGGGGAACAAAAAAATTGTACCTTGGTGAAAATAGCACCAAACTCCAGAAATCATTTCTTCAATATTATTTTAAAATTATCACTTATTATCAAAATTATCATTTCACTTTTGAAAATAAAAAGTTATCCAGGCAGTGGTGGTGCAAGCCTTTAATCCCAACACCTGGGAGGCAGAGGCAGGTGGATCTCTGGGTTCCAGGCCAGCCTGGTCTACAGAGCAAGTTCCAGGACAGTCAGCTACACAGAGAAACCCTGTCTTGGAAAAATAAAAAACAGAACAAAAACAAAACCAAAAAATCCTCAGAACTTCAAACTTTTTTATAAAGCAAAATGACCATCATATTAAACACTGAGGCAAATATCCAAAGCTAAATGAAAACTCAGACACAACTACAGTTATACTGCTTACGGTGTCTAATCTTTTTCTGCATTGAAGAGCAACCCTTAAATCACTTCTGGTAGGAATGTCAATTTGGGCACCCATATGGATGGCAATCAGCACGATCCAGCTATATACCATCCTTGTGTCTGGACCCACAGGACTCTTCAGTCAACACACCACACAGTTACTGGTACAACCATATTCGTTGCTGTACTACTCAAATAGCCAAGATATGGAATCAGCAAAGAAAATGATAACATGGATGTGTGGAAATGCCACAATGAAACCTGTTGTCTGCTAACCTAAAAAATAATCTAAAAATATTGTACACACCTCCTCACTAATTTTGAGCAGCATTTGAAATAAGGAAACTGGCTCGTTTCCACCTGTTCCCATTAAAAGTCAGCATTCCCATCAACTGTTTCTTTTCTTTCCTTTGTTTGATTTATTTTGAGACAAGAGTTTGCTGGCCTCCAGCCAGAAGATGTTAGGATAACCTTGAACTTCTGACAGAGGTTACAGAAATACACCACTAAGCCAGTTAACTGAATGAACCCTGGGGTTAGGCAAGCTCAGACTCTAGCCCAATGCTCACAAATATTCTAATGCAGGATGGGGAGGGGGTAGAACTGTGGTTAGAATGTAAATGAAATTTAAAAATAATTAATTAAAAATATTCTAATGCAAGGAGAGATCTGATCTTTTATTTTTTATTTTTTGAAGATGAGTTATTATGGAGTGTACTACAAGCGTGGGGGTGATCCAATCAGTGACAAGCTCAAATAAATTTTACTAGTAACCAGTAAAAGTATAAGTTGCGTAGTCTGCCACAAATCCAAGACTAAAATCACCTATTGCCCTCTTGGGATTCTGAAATGCAGGGATTTTTTTGAACAAGATGGGAAAGTGCAGTGTTCCTCACGATTGCCCCCAAAATCCAAGTTTTAATTTGGAATACTTTTAGATTTTTTTGTTTGTTTGTTTGAGGCAGAGTTTCTTTGTGTAGCCCTGGCTGTCCTAGAACTCACTCTGTAGACCAGACTGGACTCAAACTCACAGAGATCCACCTGCCTCTGCCTCTCAGGTGCTGGGATTAAAGGCGATCACTACCGCTGCCCGGCTCCCTGAACAATTTAAAAAAGATTTTCCTTTCTTTTTTGAAAGCATTTTATTTTTATGAGTATGAATATTCTGCCTACATGTGATGTACTTCTGTGAACCACTCTCAGAGATCAGAAGAGGGAGGGATGGTTGTGAGCCACTGTGTGGGTGCTGGACACAGAACACAGGTCTTCCTCAAGAACAGTGTTTTGAATCTCTGAGCCATCTCGCCAGACCCCATCCTTTTTTCCCCCTTTTAATTCTGCATTGGAATCCTTAGAGTTGAGCTAAAGGACACAAAAACAGTATACCAGCCAACTAGCAGGACCAAAAAGCTTCTTGACAGGTGAAAATGGCTACGGAAAAGGAGACTGCTTTATGGAGTCTTAAATCTTAAGAAGTCTTGAAGTCTTAACTGGCCTACAAGTCTACAATACCCGTGCAGGTAAAATCTTTGACAGTGGTGTCAGAACAATCTTCAGATGCAACCCCAACTCACTCGCATGGCATCCATTTTCCCCCATTTGCCTGTAATTTTGGACACACAGTTTTGAGGGTCTTGGCCTCCACTTGCCTCCTGCTTCAGCCCCAACCCCACTCTGTACAGAACTTACAGGAAGGTTCTACTTCCAAAAATTCGGCCTCTACTGCATAGCCAAGCTGGCAAACATCTGGTGGCCCGGAGCCCTGCGCTTAGTCCTGGCAACTACCAAGCCCAAGGCCGTTTCAATCAGGTTCCAACAGGAGACAGAAATGTCCTCGTGCACCCCTGTGGCACACACGCGCATTTGCACAGCCTACATCCTGCCCCCACCTCATGCGCTGTGGTGCTTGAACCCACAGCGATGCCTGGACTATTTCTTGGCCACGCGCCCACACACAGTGACGCTGCGGCCCACGCAAATAGACGCCACCCACCTCCCTCCACGCGCCCACACACTATGATGCAGCGGCCCACGCAAATAGACCCCATCCACCTCCCTCCACGCTCCATTCTTGCTTTCTCCAGACTGGGGTCGAAGGAGTACAATGACCTTTCCAGTCTTGAATCATTTTCTGTTTTCCCTCTGCCAGCCAGCCACCTCTGTCCCTTTTCCAAGCTAGGGAACGGTACTGAAGGCTGTGCCCTCTGCCTGGCCAGTGATATCCGCTCTTGGGGTAGCCTAAAGTACTGCCCCTGTGTTAAAAATCTATTATGCTCATCTCTGGGTTAGACTGAGGTGGGTTTAGTAGGTGCAGTACATGACCTTTATGGAGGCTTGGCTTGGGATCTCTCTCCAAGGCTTCTTCAAGAGCAGGGAGCTCAGGATTGAAAAGCTGCGCGCTCCGTCCTGGCTTGCTGTGACCCTCAGGAAAGTGGACTGGGAACCGTACCCACCATCTAGAAGTGTAGCCATTCCCAGCCGCAGCGCTGCAGGGCTACTTGCTTTGGGCGAGGGCGGGGTGGGAGGTGGGGGCGACACGGACGGGACAGGACACACTCTACTTACAACAGAAGTTACTCCACCAGGGCATGGTGGTGGGTGGCCGCGGAGAGCGGCCCGCGTGGCTCGGCCAGCCGCTCCCGGCTGCCCCATCGCGGGACACCAACCGGCCGCGGCACAGTCCGGCCACCCAGGTTTTGGAGAGGGGCACCCTTGGGGACGGCTACATACGTCACAGAGGCGGGGCGCTGTCCGCCAGGTGACCAAGGCAAGCTCCTCCACCCACACCAGAAGGTTCTAGGATCACGTGTGGGGTCCCCCTATGCCCTAGTACGCGACTAGGTGATGGGTTCTCCCACAGTTCCTGACCACCTATATATGATTAGCTAGTAAACCCTCAGAGTAATGGCCACAGGCAGGACACATCTCTGAGTGGGTTTGGCTTGGGTGTGTGTACTTTCTTTGTTTATAAAAACTAACTATAATGTTGCTATCTTCTAGGGCCAAGTTCTTCCCTATAACCACATGAATAAAATCTTAGAGCTTGAAGGCAGAGCTTCCAACTGTCTCAGAAGACATAAGAACTTCAAAAATGGCGATATAGGGAGAAGGTCCGTATAGTGACTTGGGGTGGGCAACTGGTCAGTTTATTACAATACTAAACATTTCTTTATCCTGTGAGACAGCAATCATGATCCTTGGCACTCATATGGAACTCAGCGGGTAGTTGTGTAAGAAGATCTTGGGTTGAAAGGAGAGTGGAGAAGGATGAATGAATAGGTAATAAGGGGAGCGTTAGGGACACTACTTTCTGATACTAATTATATTGAAAGTATATACACTCCTGGCCTGTTAAAATCCATAGGACATACACCACCAGGGCTAAACCCATATTCTACACACTCTTGAGTGTTGATATATGCAGGGAGGCTCCATCATACATTCAAAATGAAGGACCACTTTGGGAAAGGATTTGGCAGTGAAGACTACAAGGGATACATGGAAACTTTGCATTCTGGCTAACTTTTCTACGAATCCAAACAGATCTTTAAAAAATGGGGACGGGACTGGAGAGACGGCTCAGCAGCTAGGAGCACTGGCTGCCCTTCCAGAGGTCCTGAGTTCAGTTTCCAGCATCCACATGGTGGCTCACAACCATTTATCTATAATGGGATTCGATGCCCTCTTCTGGCATGCAGGAATACATGCAGACAGAATACACATACATAAAAAATTAAAAGAAAAAAAAAAACTGGTTTCCTTAGCTCCAGATGAGTAAATGGCCAAATGATTTGGCCATGTCTTACAGCACTTTGGGGTAACTGAAGGCTGACTTGTGGCACCTTGAGTCGGGTGTGAAAAGAGACAAGCACAGAGTTCATTTTTTTGATTCTTTTTTTTTTTTGTTTTGTTTTTCGAGACAGGGTTTCTCTGTAGCTTTGGAACCTGTCCTGGAACTAGCTCTTGTAGACCAGGCTGGCCTCAAATTCACAAAGATCCCCCTGCCTCTGCCTCCCGAGTGCTGGGATTAAAGGCGTGCGCCACCACCCTGCTCATCTTTTTGATCTATACACTTTCAAAGCATGAACATCCTCATCCTCCCCAGCTCCCCCACCCCTGTAAGTCAATGTCTTAAACTTGCAAAGACCACAGGACAAGAACAAGGGCTGGTTTTGGAGGGAACATTTGGAGGGATCATTGCTGTACGAGCAAAGCAGACAACAATTAAGGTTGTTTGAATGTGAAAAGTGGGATTCCTTCATGCTTAAAAGTCATGCTTTTTAAAATAAACCAACCAAACAGAAGAATACACACACCCCATCCACCAAGACTACCGGGCCATCAATTTGAAACAAACGGGGTGGGGGAGGGGAGAACAGGCTAAGACAATAAGTCTAAATCAGAATGTGTAGTCAGTGGAGAGACCTAGAAGAACAACCAATTCTACAGCGAGGAAGCTGGGGGGTGGGGTGGAGGCCACTCAATAACTTGTAAGGGAAAAGTGTCACTGTGCGCAGTATCCTGAAAAAGTCACCCATGATGCATTCTGACTAAGAGTACAATCCCGGCTAAGAGTGAAATCCCTAAATTGAACCAAAGGGGATATAGAAACAGCATAAAATAAAGGCACCCCGCCCCCCAAAAAAGTTCTACATTAGGGCTGCAAAATGCAAAATCCTCTGAGCAAGACGCAGCCACTACAATCACAAAGTCAAGCAGCTGCAGCTACCTGTCCTGGGTTTGCATAAGAACAGTCAGGCATGGGTGGCTGGGGGAAAGGGATGGGGTTATCTCTCACGGCTGAACTAAAAGGTTTGCTACGAATATAGATCGAGAGATTCGAGAGAGGATGATGAGTCATTGCCTTCAGAGCATTCCGCTGTTGACCACTGGGTACCTCCAATTCAGTTTCCAATCCAGCACTCACCCAACACAGATGGCCCTGGTTAAACTGAATGGGTTACCAAACAAAACCAAGTCATCAACCTGGAAAAGGCACTGGTAGAGAGAGATAAGAGCGGGGGCTTCATGGAGATTGGGTGGAAGGGGAAATGTGGGAGGAGAGGCAATGGGACATCACAGTACTTTATAAACATGGAGGAAACATCGTTCCACAGGGCCAGTGGGATAGTTCATTGAGGAAAGGTGCCTGTCACCAATCCTGATGACCTGAAGTTGTTTGGGCCGGATGGTGGCGGTGCACGCCTTTAATCCCAGCACTTGGGAGGCAGAGGCAGGCGGATCTCTGTGAGTTCAAGGCCAGCCTGGTCTACAAGAGCTAGTTCCAGGGCAGGCTCCAAAGCTACAGAGAAACCCTGTCTCGGAAAAAAAAAAAAAGTTGTTTGATGGTCTGCCAAACTGTGGCATAATGACTCTGTCAGTCCTGTCTTTTGTGGTCAGACTGCAGGGCTCATAGGCAGTATGACTCCTGATGGAGTTTGAACAGAAGAGGGCAGTGTTGTCCAGCCAACTGCTGGTGGCCTATAAGGTGCAAGACATCCAGAGCTGAACTCACACAGGCAGTCCGCACGCACTTTCAAACCCAGCAAAATTGCAAATTATGCTGGGGCCTTTAAGAAAGAAAAGGCCCCAGCACTCAGGAAAGAAGGAAGAAGGAGAAGAAAGAAGAAGAGGAGGGGAAGGAGGAGAAAGAAGAAGGGAGAAGGGAGAAGGGAGAAGAAGAAGAAGAAGAAGAAGAAGAAGAAGAAGAAGAAGAAGAAGAAGAAGAAGAAGAAGAAGAAGAAGAAGAAGAAGAAGAAGACCCTTAACTTCCAATACAAACCTCTCCAGGGTGTTAAGCAAAGCCCGCGTTTCTAGCTGGTTCTCTTACCCTTTCTCTCATGTAAAAACTGGAGGTCCCTTACCCCATTTGGACTCTCAGGAGTCCAAGAACAAGCTGGCCTCATGTTCATTTATGTTTTTCTCCCATCCTTTACCCACAATTCTTTACTCTTTTAGCTTTCACTGGCTCACCAGTACTTGGAACATTCAAATTACCCATTATTTCCCCAGTCCTGGCTGGAAGTAGAGAACCCTAGAGCAAACATCATTCCCCTCTTCCTGTGGTTGGCCAGGGTGTATTCACAAATAATACTTAGCAAGCAAACAGAGACTTGTTTTTGGCAGGGTCTCACATGCCCAATTCCTTATGTAGCTGAGGCTAGCCTTGAACTGCGACCCGCCTGCCTCCAGCTCCCCAAGTGCAGTGATTACAGGTTATGTACCACCAGGTCCAGCTTGAGAAGCTGCTAACTGCTTTAATAAACGCAAAATAAAAAGAACAACAACAACAACAAAAAGCCCAAAGATATGGGGGTGCGAGGGAAAATACCTAGACCAGCAAGCTTCTAATGCAGCAGTTCTCCGCATATGGGTCATGACCCCTTCAGGGGTCACATCTGATATCCTTCATAATCGGATATTTACCTTATGATTCATAACAGTAGCAAAATGACAGCTATGAAGCAGCAACAAAATAATCTTATGGTTGGTGGTCACCACAACATGAAGCATTTTTTTAAAAGTAACTTTCTTCTGTGTTTTTTTTTTAAATGATTTATTATGTATTCAGCATTCTACCTGCATGTATACCTGCACACCAGAAGAGGGCACCAGATTTCATCATAGATGGTTGGTGAGCCACCATGCGGTTGCTGGGAATTGAACTCAGTATCTCTGGAAGAGCAGCCAGTGCTCTTAACCTCTGAGCCATCTCTCCAGCTCCCAACATGAAGAATTATATTGAAGGGTCACAGCACTAGGAAGGTTGAGAGCCACTGCTCTAAAGGGAGGGAAGGGAGAAAATGGAAGAAAAAAAAAACCTGTAAATTGGGGCTGGAGAGATGGCTCAACCCATAGCCTGCTCTTCCAAAGGTCCTGAGCTCAATTCCCAGCAACCACATGGTGGCTCACAACCATCTGTGAGGAGGTCTGGTGCCCTCTTCTGGCCTGCAGGCATACATGTAGACAGAATATTGTATACTTAATAAATAAATATTTTTTTAAAAAACTGTAAATTTAACAAAAGACATGTATGGTGTCATCACACGCCTTTAATTGCAGCACTCTGGAGGCAGAGGGAGATGGATTTCTGAGAATTTAAGGTCAGCATGGACTATATAGTATGTTCCAGGTCAGCCAAGGCTACATAGTGAGATCCTGTCTCCCTGTCTCTCTCTGTTTCTGTCTCTGTCTTGCAAATGTGTGCACGCGTGTGTGTACACACACACAAAAGAACACCTCTCCTCCCTTTGAATAAGTAGTAATATTCACGGGGCAGCCTTCCATGAAAGAAGGGTCACTGCTCGTCTTTCAGACATGTCATCACATCCCTCTATTAATGTTTACTCTTCATTCATGGCTTCAAAATCTAATCATTAAAAAAAATGTCTTAGTCTTGTGTGTGCGCGCACACGCATGCTATGTATGGACGGGTGCATGAGAGCCACAGTGCATGTGTAGAGGTCATAAATAAGGACAACTCTGTGGAGTGGACTCCTTCCTTCCACCTTTCTGTGGGCTCCGGGGATTAAGCGCAGATCACAGCTGAACTGTGGAGCCGGCTCTCTCCTATCACTCTTGACACATTAGATCCTTGTGCTACTCGTGGGCAATCAGTGCAGCGAGCTGAGTCTTCGGCTTCCTGCCTATGAAGCATGTGCTATATGCACACTGAACGACACCCCAGCTCTTGCAGAATTATCTGTCTTAGAGTTGTCCAACCAGACAGGAAGAGAAAAAGCTAAAAGACCAAGTACTGGAAGCAACAGTGAAAACAAAGGCTTTTCACACCGCAAGTGCTCAGGGGTCCAAATGATGCTCACTCATCCTGGGCTCTGCTGGGAATGACAGCATAGTCTCACCAGGATCCAATGAGGGTGTTCACTAGATAAGCCAATTAATAGCAACAGGCATCTTCACACTGTCCCAGCTAGCAACCCACCTTCTCCAGTGCCACTGACACTGCAAAGCCCGGGGAATAGGACCATAATCCCTCCAAGGGTCCAGATGGGCACCTGCAACACCATCTTACAAGGTATGTGCGGGGACCACAAGTCTTTTTGCGTCTACCAATAGCGTAAGTAACATCATACTCACTAATGGACATGTTAACAGAATTAATGCTACCTGCAATTGGCCTCTGAGCCCATTCAACATGCATTGTGAATATAGGATGCATGGCTATTCAACCAGACTGAGAGCAAATACATCCTCTGGGGGCAAAAACTCCATCTGAACTGAGCTTGTACCAACCTCTTTTCTTCCTCACCTGCGTGACAGTCTAACTATTTACAGTAGATTAGGTGGCGTAAGTACTCTGGGGGTGTTTAAACTGCGGTGACAGAGGTTGTTAGAATAAAAAAAAAACCAAATTCTTTTCTAATGGACACATTTTGTATGGAGATCTTGGAACCAATTCCCCACAGATGCCAGGAGATGGCCACACTCAGGAGACTGAAATGAAAGTATTTCACACACACACACAATTTAAAAGAAGCAACCTCCTGTACCTCACAAAATGTTAATACTTTCATCTTAATGTATCTGTTCAATTTTGGCGACACAAATTTTTAAAACAACCAAAAAAGAGGAAGAAAAAAAAAAACCACAACGCTGCAACCCCACAAAAACTACAACATTCAATTTTCAGGTTTGGAATAACTAGTGCTCTCTGTCCCCAAGCACAGCTTACTGTGGGTGACATCTGGAACGGTTTAACTTTCCCCCACCATCTCCTGGAATGTTTCCAGGAATTCTCTGCATTCTGAACCCACCCCTTTTATCAAAACACGCCCAGCTCAACTCAGCTTGTTTCAAAGCTCATCAGCTAAGGAAACTCTAGCCAGAAGAACCTGTTTAACTGGGATTAACTCAAAGATGCAAAACCGAGTACCGGGTCATCCAGGTGACATCATTACCCTGCGGCCTTTGGCCACCAAAGGTGCAAGGGCACGCCCTTAGATAGCGTGGCTAAGAGATCCTTAAGGAGATACTCTGTGGCCAGGCTTGAGAAACTTCCTTTTAGGAGAAGAGGAAGCTCAGGAATCAGGGTTTTCAGGACAATTGTTAGGAATAAACAATGGAACCCATAAAGCACCAAGAATACAGAATCTATATCAGCATAGGCCAACTCTTTGAACTACTGTTCTGTTCCCATCACAGATTAGAGCCAACACACTACACCAGCTATGTGCAGTGTGTCGCCCAGGTCCCTGCAATGATTTGCATAAGTGCATTATAAACTGTCTACAATATGCATGAATGCTTCTCTGCTTTAATTTTTTTAATTAAAAAATTTAAATTTTTTAGATTACAGGAGTGAACCACTACACCTGGATTCCCCAGTTTACTTTGGAGATTAAAAAGAACAATGCTTTTGCTCAATTTAACAAGGAGGAATATTATCAGTTATTCTAAAAATGTGTGAATTAAGGAAAATAGGAAAGACGCTTTTTAAAAAAGACTTATTTATTGTTAATTATGTACATATGTGGATGTTAGTGTGTGGGCGTGCACCCGAGTGCAGGTGCCCACAGAGACCAGAAAAGAATGTCGGCCCCTGGAGCTGAGGTTAAAGGCAGCTGTGAGTCACCTGGGATGGGTACTGGGTCAGATCTCAGGTCCTTTAAGAGCTGAGCCACTCCAACATGGAAAGATACTTTCTCTTAATTCAAAAAGGAGCTCTGGCTGGGTGTGGTTGCACATTCTTTAATCCCAGCACCAGGAGATCTCTGTGACCTTACATACCAAGTTCTAGGCCAGCCAGGGATATATAGAGACTTTTACTTTAAAGGAAAAAGAAAAAAAAAATATATATATATATATATATAGATATAGATAGAGAGAGAGAGAGAGAGAGAGAGAGAGAGAGAGAAAGATGGCTCAGCGGGCAAAGGAACTTGCCGAACAAGCCTAAGGACCCGAGTTGCTGCATCCTGGGAAATCAACAGAGGAAACAAAAAATTGACAAGGAAATTGTCTTCCTACAACACACAGCAGTACAAGGATGCATGCACACACGCGCACATGTAATAAATAAGATGCAAAGTATAAAAGTAAAAAGTTCTGGGCTAGCGCGGGCAGCAGAGTGCCCTTGCTTAGCATGCACGAAGCCCTGATTGCCATTCCCAGCACTGCACAAAGTAGGTGTGGCAACACTGGCCTGTAAGTCCAGCACTGGGAAGTGACACAGAAGGACCAGAAAGGTAAGGCATGTAATGTGACCCTTGGTTACACAGGGACTTTGAAGCCATCTTAGCCTAGGTGAGACCCTGTCTTTAAAAAAAAAAAAAATTAAAAAAAATGAGGGGGCTGGAGAGATGAACTAACTGACCATTACGAGCAATGGCTACTCTTCCAGAGCACTGGCTGCCTCTTCCAGAGGTCCTGAGTTCAATTCCCAGCAACCACGTGATGGTGATGGCTCCCAACTGTCTCTAATCTGGCAATGCAGGTGTCTATGCAACCACTCTGAGCATTAGGAAAGGGAACCTTTCACCACCGTGTCACAAACACTCATTTCCTAGTGTCTATGCCCAGTTAATGCTAATGGGAGCCGAGAATGGTGGCACTGTATTGTGAGTGATCAGTCAGCTCTCATTCAGGTTGTACTGCCTACACCTCAGGTGTCTGTGTGAGCTGGAACAGGGAAGCCATGAACAGGTCTTTAAAATTTCTCCTACTTTCAGAAGTGAAAAGGTATTTCTAAGTAGTTCCTATGCGCACACATAAACCCTGTCAGTGATTAAGAAGCTTAGGCACCGGGCTCCTCCTTGAATGCTACAGAAGCACTCTCTCCCTTCTTATTTAAACAAGTAGCTCCAAGCCTTCCTTGGCTGCTTTTCAAGATTCTGACCAACTAAAGACTACTGCAAACACATCTTCCTTAATCAGTTACTGCCCAGAAAGACAGCCACACAGCCACTGAAATTTCCTTTGAAGAAGCCTCCTTGCTCTTAACTTTCTGCTTCTCTTCTCTCCCCCCTCCCCCCCCCCCCCACCAAAGTCTCGCGTATCCCAGCCTGGGTGTGAACTCCTGATCCTAGTCCTGTCTCTACCTTCCCAGTGGCAGGTCTGTGATACCATGCCGGAACTTCTGCAGTGCTTGGGATCAAACCCAGAGTTTCAGGCATTCCATCAAGCATTTTACCAATCAAACTATGTCTCCAACCCCTTGCCATTAAAGGTTTGTGCTCTCTTTCTTTCATTATTTCTTCCTTTCTTTCGAGACTGATTCTTCCCATGTTATACCAGCTTTCCTGGAACTCTCTAGTGTAGACCAGACTGGGCCTACACCCACAGAACTACAGCTTGTCTGAGTTCTGTAGGTGCAGAGTTCTGTGGGTGCAGAGTTCTGGGACCCAAATGTAGGTATGTATGCACCACCCTGCCCAGCCTCTTGTGCAGTTTCTGATTAGTAGCAAAAAGCACAAAACCATACAACATTGTCCATATACACACTGTGAAGTGTATTCTAGAAAGCAATAGATCCAACCATTTGACAGTACCTTAAAAATTGGACAGTCCTCCTAATCTAATCACCCCACTAATCTAGTCTGTCTATCAGCCCACTGGGATTACCTACTGAACCCCTTCCTTCCCAAGAAATTGAGCATGTGACAAACTAATAAAATATTGGATGCACAAAAACAACACCTTATATTGAAAAAATACTAGAAGAAGTGAGATCCTACAGGCTCCCTTCTAAACACATCCATGTAAGAACTAATGACTTGGGGGCTGGAGAGAGGGCTCAGCAGTTATAAGTGCACAGCTCTTGTGAAGGCCAGAAATTCAGATCCCAACACCAAAGCCAGGCACCTAAAAAGCGCCTATAACTGCAGGCTTTAGGAGGACCCAATATCTCTGGCCTCAGAGGGTGGGCACCTGTACCCACATATCCACACACAGACTGACATAGACATCTACACATTATTAAAAATAAATCTTAAACAAAATAACCGATGACTTGGGAAAAGAGAGCATGTTATTCATTTCCTTTTTTAGAGTTTTGTGTATCTATTAATTTCTAGGTTTCACAAATTTCCATGCTGGCCAGTGGTAGAAAGACAGGTTCGAGAGGGGACAGACCATGAAGGTGCCCTCAGCATAAAAAAGCTAAACTATAGGAAGTGAGAGATATTTTTAGCTTTGCTAAACTTTCGAATTCATTTAAAATTCCACAGGAAGACACAGTTTTGAGAGGAGTAGTTACATAGAGAAAGCACTGAAGCCACAGAAAGTTTATGCCCCACTTTAAGACAACAGATTTGGCAGTGTCCATCTCAAAATGTTTAAATCAGGGCTGTTTTTAATAAATGTAAGCTAGCAAGTGGAGTTTAATTTTCTGAGGGGGGAAAGGGGAGAAAACATAAACACACAATCCCCTAAGAAGCCCAGCCACAGAACAACTGCCTAAGACAAAAGCAAATGCATGCCCGGCGTAGGCAGCCCACTCTCTACAAGTAGGCATTCCATCAGGACCTGTACAACTAGATTCCTAGAAAACAAACATAGGAAAAAATAAATTTCATTTCTTTGTAACTATTTTTACTAACATCTTAATGGCGTTTCTTGCTATAGGTTTAGGAACTATGGTTTTACTAATGCCAACCACTTAAGCCAGAAGTACACCAAAACATTAGTCTGATACACGACTTCATCCCAACGTTCTTATTAGTAAACACCAGAAAACCCCAAACACTTGCAATTTCTCAGACACAGGAACTTTTTAAACGGAGACTAACTAGAACAGGTTATCGGCAGCCAATCTGACACGTTTTCAACCCAGCTGGCTGCCCCTCCCACTTCCCCGAGGGTAAAGAAAGGATATGGCCCCTAACTAAATACATCTTTCCATTAGCGCTTCCAGGAAGATTTTGGTTTAAATAAAAATAAAACGTGGGTCCACTGGTTCCCGCAGGACTATGGAACGCTCTCCTGATGAAAGTGCAGGAAGAGAAGTTGAGAGCCAAAAAAGTTCCAGCCACTGTTCACCGTTTGAGACTCTCCTTTGAGAGTCACATCTGCAAGAAAAAAAAGTACTTTCCCGCCACCGAGGGAGAACGAAGTCTTACCTGTGATGGTAATGGTCCCCAGCATATTTAACAACAGTCTTTGCCCTCCTGCGGCAGCTGGCAGAAACCTCCGTCTCCTCCCTGCTAACCCAGTAAGGCGTCGGTGTGATCAGACGGAACGAAGTCCCAACCACCCTCAGAGCGTCAGGGAGCCTCTCGCGCCCTAGAGGTGCTGCAATGAGCACTGAGGACGCTTCTCCGCTATTATAGGAGGACCCCGCCCTCGCCCCAGGCCCCGCCCAGGCCCCCGCCCACACCTCTGCCCTGACTTGGCCGCAAGACCCGGGGAAGTCACGTGCCCCATTTTACCCCGCTAGTCTCTGTGCGTGGTCCACAGCGACAAGCCCGTGGACCTTTCTAAAGTCTCTGGGGTGAACGAGACCCCAAGAACCAGCGTTTGATCCAAGCGGTGACTTCATTCCTGGCACCGACTCCTGCATCTCAAAACTTCTAAAATTATGTAAAGGCGATAACTGCACAGAAATTAAATTCTCCGGTTTTTAACGCCGTGTTCTGTGTCCTTCAGCTGGTTTAAAGGCGGATGCGGTGCTAAACGGCATTCCCCTTTTAAAGCTTATGGTATTTTATATGTTGCCATCTGTTTCCTGCACACCGACCGGTGTGAAGATCCACAGCTTCTCCGCAATCCTGTTCCCCAGGCTTTTCGCGAAGAGTGTTACAAAGCAACTCTTCAGAATTCACTCAAGACAACTTTTTCAAAAGCAGAAATGTCTGAGGCTTAGGTCTTTCCTTTTTACAGGGTAGAAATGAGCTAAAGATTTGGCTCAAACCTCACCAACATTCTCCTGCCTCTAGCGTACAAGCCTATAGCAAATAAATAAAACAGAAGCCGTATTAAAAATTCAGGCAGCTCGGTATTTCCTTTTCCGTTAGTCTTGAGATTGTTTCTCCACAAAGACACGAGTAATAAATGAGCTGAGTCTTCTTTTATGAAAGGTCCGTTAGAAACCCGGAGATTTCTTTTCTTCTTTTTCCTACTTTATCACAGCGTGCATGCCTTGTCCGTCTGAGCAAACAGCCTCTCCACACCCCGAAATGAAAGGTTTTGTTATTGCTCTTCTCTTCAGACCTGAAGTCCTTATTCATGACTCTTTAGGGGCCTGGAGCATGGTTATCAGTGTGGAAAAGAGTGGGCAAAGACAAGGGACACGTGGGGGGGGGGCGGCTAAAGAAAAATCTAAGCTAGGTGGAAGCTCAGCCCAGCTGTCAGACATGGCATATGGCCACTCCTTCTTGCCACCAGAGGGCGCAACGCACCATGTTCAGGCTTAGAAAGACAGAAGAAAAGGCCAGTTCCTGCTAGGCAATTTCCTACAGCTTCCCAGACAACACCTAACCTGGCTGTGAGTCTAGGAAAGCAAGGTCTTATCTTGATTGGTTAAGACCCGGGAACAGACGTTTGCCCTCTCTCCGCATTTCCAACAGGTGGGGTGCCAGGCAGCTCAGTCACCACACCACCATACACACCTATGGTAGAGGGAAAAGAAGCCCCTAGAGAAAGAAGCATCAGCGGTCTGCATTAAACAAGGCAACTTCCCCAGAGTGTCCCAGGAGTCCCGAAGGCCCCCCGGGCGGGGGAGGGAGGGCCTGAGGAGGTACTGACTCGCTCGCTTCTCAGCACAGGCAACTGGGCTCTTCCGTGGACTCACCTGCTGAAACAATCGTACCACTAACACCTTCTCTTTTGACTCCAAATTCTAATGCTACTGCAATAGCTAAGGGGGAAATTCCCTAGATAGAAAATTCAGACACAAAATGAAGCTTTAAAAAAACAATCGAAACAAAAAAACAAACAAAAAACCAAAGCGAATGTATGCTCTTTGCTTTCATGACACAGGAGACAATACCTACATGTCTAAAATGAAATTCTTAGAGAGGCAACTAACGCCAGAAGGCAGAGCAATGGACTGTGTACAAGGAGTTGGCTCTCCTAGCCCCATCCTCTGGGATCTCTACCACCCTGAGCAATGAAGGCCAGAGTGGATGGCAGGGCTGCTCAGAGCAGCCCTCTGGGTGTGACCTAAAAAAGAAAGGCCATCAATCAGGAGAAACACAGAAAGAAAGCTCAGACAGGAGGTCACAGTAAATGCAAGCAACTTTCCTTTGCCATCTCTTCCATTCCACTCATGATGGAATAAGAAGTTTAAATCCAGTGTCTCCATGCAAAGAAAAAAGAATAGGATAATATATGCTCATCATTTGGTGGATGATAGGTGTGTGTGTGTGTGTGTCAGGGAGGGGCTGTTTTCTTAAATCTGCACAATTCCACCAACAAATATTTGCCAAGTTCTTGCTCCATTTTTGTGGGGTGAAACCCACCGGGGGCCAATCAGATGCTGTCTTGAACCTCAGGAATCTCAGTGGCAGCCAAACCCAGGAAAAGAGAATTTAGCTTACCCTGGGGGGTAACATTTGAGCTGGCCTAGGAAGAGATGGGGCACAGAGGGGCAACACCATGGAGCAATGCCTGGAGAGCGTGACTCTTAGGGACTCAGGGTGTTCCTTACACAGCTACTGTGCCTAACCACTGATGTGTGGAGGCCCAGGTCAGAAAGGGAGAGCTAGAGACGCTGACAAGAAATAACACTAGGAAGGATTTCTAAAATTTTAAGAAGTTTGTAACTGGATGGTAGTGACTCACACCTTTAATCCCAGTTCTTGGGAGGTAGAGGCAGGTGGATCTCTGTGAGTTTCAAGGCCAACCAGGTCTACAGAGTGAGTTCCAGAACAGCCAAAGCTACACAGAGAAACCCAGAGAGAGAGAGAGAGAGAGAGAGAGAGAGAGAGAGAGAGAGAGAGAGAGAGAGAGAGAGAAACTTTGTAACAACACAGTCTTAAAAGGAAATGGTGCTGTTGACATGGCTCAGGGTTAAGAACACTGGCTACTCTTCAAGAGGACCAGGGTTCAATTCCTGAACCTACATGGTGACTCACAAACATCCGTAACTCCAGACCCAGGGGATCAGATGCCATTTTCTAGCATTTTTGGCCACTGCAGACAAGTGGCGCACAAACACACATTTCCTTTCGTTTCTTTTTTCCCCCAGACAGGAGTTCTCCGTGTAACCTCAGCTGTCCTGTTGGAATTAAAGACATACATCAACCACCATTGCTTATCTTGCACAAACATACATTAAGGCAAACTCATACACATAAAATAAAAGTAAAGAAAAAAATCAAGAGAAAAGTCGTTTTTTTTAATTAAAAAATAAAGAAAAATCTGAGAGAAATATTAACAGACTCATGAAAAAATGTTCAACATTATCTACTAGAAATATGCAAATTAAAACAACTTCACACCCACCAGGATGCTAATAACCAAATGACAACAATAACAAGGAATGAAAAACTGCCGCCAGCAGCAAGGAAAACAGCCAGGCTGATTTGGAAAATGCCTGGGACTTCCCCAGTCTAACAGTTGTCAGACGCCCCAGCAACTGGTATACGCCCAAGAGAAATGAGAACACACACCCACAGGAAAAGCTAGACATGCCAGTTCATGGTGTCATTGGGAACAAAGTGACAGCAGCTTTAGCATCCATCGACTCACACAGGGTAAACCAGTTTAATGCATCTACGTAAGGAAATAGCAGTGATTCAAATGAATGAAGTAGGTGGGGGCTGGAGGATGGGCTCAGAGCCCAAGAACCCTGGCTGCTCTAGCAGAGGACCCAGGTTCAGCTCTGAGACCCCACGAGGCAGCTCATGCCTGTCTGTAACTCTATTTCCAAAGGCGCTGATATCCTCTCCTCTCTTCTGAAGACACCAGAGACACACAAAACAGTGCAGATATATGTGCAGGCCAACCAACCATGCACGTATAATAAAAAATTAAAAAGTGGTGAAGGTAGTCAGAACTGGTGGCTTACACCTACAGTCCCAGGATCTAGAAGGTTGAGGCAGGAGAACTGCCGCCTTTGTGGCCAACCTAGGCTACATATCAAAAACTAGCCTAGCCAGGGCTACCTAGCAAGACTGTATCTCAACCCCCAAACCACCTTCACACGCAAAAAGTTAAGACAATAAAACGTATGTGTACTTTGTCGCATGGGGGAAAAATGACACAAACCTCAGACACAACTAAAGAAAACCACAGCGAGGGGGAGGGGGAGACTCACAATTGGAAATGGAAAAAGCTTCCCATACACCTACATCTTGATAAGAAGTCTTGTTCAGGAGGCAAGCAGCCCCTGCCAGCAGCAATTATGGACTTTGTTGTCCAGGGAACACCCTCCCCTAGACTGATGTTTGGGAGCAGAGACAGGTTCCTGAGATCCTTTGGGGCATAGGGCTATTGTCTGGTGACTTAGCCTATTAGGCCTCATTGCATGCACCACACAGCATACCACAAGGGTCTACTCCAACTGCACAGTACAGACTGACTTGTCCTTTTTTTTGGGGGGGGGGCAGGGGGAGTATCCTGTTTATCTGTTCTGAGATAATGGCTTCTATTGCCCAGGCTAGCCTTGAATTCCTTAACTTCCTATCTCTACCTCCCAAGTGCTGGAGGACTTGGCTTTCCCAGTGCTGGCATTCAGATGTGTGTCTCCATGCCTGGATCTCAATAGCAAACTTTAAACCACTTCGAGATTACTCATAACACCTAACAAAATGCAAACCCTGGGTAACAGTGCTCATACTGTCTTGCTTAGCGGTACTAGCAGGAAAAATGTCTGCGCATGTTCAGAGAGCACACTAGCACGCACACATGCATGCATAAGCACGCAGATTGTTTGATCTGAGGCTAGTTGATTCCATGGTTGGCTGATTAGGTATGGAATCCGCAGCCCCAAAGGATACACTATATAGGTTGACTATTAGACAGGGTTTCTCTGTATAGCCCTGGATGTCCTGGAACTCACTCTATAGACCAGGCTGGCTTCAAACTCAGGGACCTGCCTGTCTCTGTGTTTTAAATGCTGGGATTAAAGGCTAATAAAAGGCTATATTGAATATCTGGACAGGATAGCTGGTTTTACAGGTCTCTGCCTATGCAGCAACGGCGCTAGCTAATTGAATTTTACGGTCCAGAGGCACTGGACACGTTAACATAGATATGGTTATCTAAATTTGGAAAATCCAAATAAATAATCTGGAGAGCGTGAAAATTTAAATCGCTTAAAAAGCATAGGGGAAAATAAGCATTAAAAACTCAATTTGAAGGAGGGCTGGAAAGATGGACCAGCAGTTAAGCATGTACGCTGCTCTGATGGAGGACCTGAGTTTGGTTGCCAACTCCCACATCTGGAACTCATGGAAATCTACTTGTCCCTGATTCCTGGATGCTGGGATTAAAGGTGTAAGTAAACCAAAACCACACCTATTTATTCAGAGTAAAAGCAGAGAGCAAGTGGTATATGTGATGCAGTCCCAAATGTTGTATATGTGACATGTGCTTTTAAAAATTATTTGCGCCGGGCAGTGGCGGTGCACACCTTTAATACCAGCACTTGGGAGTTCGAGGTCAGCCTGGTCTATAAGAGTTAGTTCCAGGACAGGCTCCAAAGCCACAGAGAAACCCTATCTCGAAAAACCTAAATAAATAAATAGTATTTGCTAGTGTGACTGTGTGTTGTACGTGTTCATGTGTGTGTGTGCACCCACCAGAAGTCGATGTCTGGTGTCTTCTGCCATTATTTTCCGCCTTATTTTTGAGACAGGGTCTCTCCGTGATCTAGGAGTTTGTCATTTCAGCTAGACTGTCTGGCTAGCAAGGCCCCAGGATCTGTCCTTCTCTACTCTCCCAGTGCTGGGATTTTAGACATGAGCCAAAGCACCCTGCTTTTATGAGGGTGCTGGGGATCCAAGCTCTGGTCCTCATGCTTGCATACATAGCCAGCACCCCACTCACTGAGCCACTCCCCATTTTTCCTTAAGTCTTAAAAGGAGTGGGAAGAAGGTATACCCTGAGGCTGCAGATGCAGAAGAAATAATGGTGACTGTATACGTGACATGCCCTGATTCTCCAGTATAGCAGTGTCTACCTCAACACTAATGGCAGCCTCAAACCTTCTAGTAGCTACATTGGAAAGTACAAAGGAAAAGGTTTATACATATTTGTATGTATGTGTGTGTATATACATATGTGTGTGTACATATATGTATACACAATATGCATATTATATATGATATATATGCTTAGTCTTCAAGGAAGGGGGGCACTATTTGAGAAGGGTCAGGAGGTGTGGCCTTGTTGGAGGAAGTGTGTCACTAAGGGTAGCTTTGGAGGTTTCAGAAGAACATACCTGGCCCAGTATTCTCTCTCTCTGCCTTCGGGTCAGGACCTAACTCGAAGCTCCTAACCCAGCACAATGTGGACCACTATGCTCCCTCCACATCCCTGCCAGGAGGATAATGGAAAGAACATTGACACTGTAAGCCAGTCCCCAGTTAAAAGTTTTCTAAGAGTTGCCGTGGTCATGGTGTCTCTTCACAACAATAGGGCAGTGACTAAGACAAGTGGGGAATGAACTTCCCCCAAGTGAGTTGCCTAGATTTCTAGCAGACAGCTCACTGAATGGAAATGTGTGGTAGAGATTCTTTTCCGTGAGCTTCAGGAGGCTGAAGTCTCCAGGAACCACGTTAGGGTTTCGGTCTGGATGGCGGCAGGTCGGACAGCAACGCATCCATCACGCTGACCGTGATGGAATCCCAGTGTGTCTGAACACATTTCCCGGAAATTAACTTGGTGAGGGAAATCCTTGGAGTGAAGATTTGACAACTGTGATGAAAACAAATTCATTTGCTGAGTCTCTTAGCCGTCTTGGGCAATGATACCAAGTACCATAAACCCGGCACACAGCTCCTAGACAAGCAGTGTCCGTTTCTTAACCATTGACTAAGTCTAGAAGTCTGAAATTAGCATGTCATCATGGTAAGGGCCTCGTGAAGGCCTTCTCCAGGCCTGGAGACTCTTGATTGACTTTCTGGGCATTTTTGTTTGTTTGTATTTGTTATACTGGGAATTGTATTTAGGGTCACACACATGCTGTCAGGGATTCTGAAAAATCACTTTTAGGGCTTGGAGAGATGACTCAGAGGTGGAGGTTCCCACTGCCAGGCTTGATGGCTTTAGTTAGATGCCTGTGACCCCACTTGGTGGAAGGAGAGAACCAATCAGTGGAAGTTGCCCTGACCGCCACATGAACACCGTGGCATGCGCGGCACACACACACACACACACACACACACACACACACACACACACACACACTGTAAGACAGTCACATGTGATAAATGTAATAACAATAACAGCTACTTTTTTCTAGTTTGCCATATTTGGGGCTGGAAGCTGGCTGAGCAGTTAAGAGCACTAGCTGCACTTGTGGAGGTCCTGGGTTCGGATCCCAGCACCTGCACCGTACACAGATATACATGCGGGCAAAACACCCATACACATAAGCAATAAAAATAAATTTTTTTAACAGTTAAAATGGCAGGGTGTGTCCCTGGCCTGGAATACACCATGTAGACTTGATGGATGGGCTCCCCAGCCAGTCCCAGGAGCTTTAACCTCCTCAGTACTGGGGTTATACGCGTGTTCCACATCAAATCTGACTTTCTACATGCAGCTTCTGGGGCTTTACTGAAGTCCACAAGCATGTTTATCAACTGAACTATCTCTCCAGCCCTTTTTCTTGTTTGTGTTTTGAGAAAGTGTTTCTCTGTGTAGTCCTTGCTGTCCTGGCACTCACCTTGTAGACCAGGCTGGCCTCGAACTCACAGAGATCCGCCTGCCTCTTCCCCCCCAAGTGCTGGGATTAAAGGTGTGCACCACCACTGCCCAGCTTTTTTTTTTTTTTTTTAAATAAGGTCTTATGTATCCCAGGTTAGCCTTGAACTCAATATATAGCTGAAGGGGACCTTGAACTGTTGTTCCCAATTTTACCTCCCAAGTGCCTCTGGGATTCCCAGCATGCAGCACCATGCCTGGCTGTATTCTCCTGTCTTAAAGAGATTGAGAAATCAACTTAGAAACGAGAACTAGCAAGTAATAGTGAAATCTAGCTACCTTTGGCAGTTAAATCTAGCTAGCTTTGGCAGGCTTCCATCAAGCACATTCCTGCTGGAAATATATGTAAGTCCTTTTCTCTGGAGACATTAGGACAGATGAAAGGAAAGACATGTTGGATGCCTGCAAACAGGGCTGCCTGTGTGGAAAGGGAGGTGAGCGTGCTCTGCCCTGGAACTGACTGGGAGGGCAGGCGGAGGGAGGCAGACTTTCAGGCCTCCTTTTATGGAGAAAACTCCCCAGAAGAGGAGGCTACAGAGGGCAGGGACCTGACATCCATCCTCACAGCTGTCTTCCACTAAGGATTCTTGGTCCCAAATTTGACTTTTGGTCTAACAACCACAGGGATGGTGACAGGGTAACTTCTCTCCCACCACCTGGTAGCTTATTTGGGTAGGGATCTCTCTTTTTTCTTTTCATTTTTAGAGACAAGATCTCATGCACCCTAGGTTGGCCTTGAATGGGGCTAGTGTGGCTGAGGATGACCTTCCTTATCTCTTGAGCGCATCTTCACAGGCAGGTGCTACCGCATCCCAATTGTGTGGTTCTGGGGTAGAACCCAGGGCTTTGTGCACGCTAGATAAACACTCCAACTGAGCCACATCCCCAGGCAATTGAGCCAAGAATGATGGCTCTACCTAGAGATTAGTCTGGGCTATAGAACAAGTTCAAATTCAGAACAAGCATGGGGAATATCTCTCTCTCTCTCCCCCCCGCCGCCCCTCGGTTTTTTGAGACAGGGCTTCTCTGTTTATCCCTAGCTGTCCTGGAACTCACTTTGTAGAACACACTGGCCCCGAGTTCACAGAGATCTGTCTGCCTCTGCCTCCCAGAATGCTAGGATTAGAGGTGTGCACCCCCACTGCCTGGCTGAGAGTCTTTAAAAAGCTAAACAAAGTTTTAAAATAAGGTCAGTTAGGGTGGGCTCTGACCCAAACTATCTGGTTTCCTCCTCATGAGAAGAAATTTGGACACTTGAAGACATCCAGGAGTGTAGAAGAAAGGTCACGTGGATCAGCAGAAAAGCAATCCCCTGCAAGCCAAGGAGAGACCCCAGGAATCATCAAAACTGTTCACCAGACTCAGAAGGACAAAGGTCTGTCTTGATGTCATCTGCTCTAGAGCTTTGCTATAGCAGACTCAACAGTGAGGTAACGGACACATGTTTGGCACTTTTCTATACATGACACACCTATGTTAAGATAAATTAAAGCTGGGGGCTGGAGAGATGGCTCAGTCAAAAGCAAAACATAACAAAACAAAAACCACTTGCTGTCAAGTCTGGTGACCTGAGTTCGATCCCTGGGACTCATATGATGGAAAGAGAATCCCAACTCCAATCCCAACTCCCGTGACCTCTGTATAAGCACATGAACACGCACCCACACACGAACACACACACACACACCCACACACAATTTTAAACATTTAAAGATACATTAAAGCAGCCATGCATTGTGGTACATAGCTTTAATCCGGTCAGTCGGGTGGCTGAGGGAGGGAGATTTCTTGGATGTTAGGCCAGTAGAGGAAGAAAAAAGATACACTTATTAGCCCAATCATATGTTAATTTTTCACCTCAATAATTAATGCATTTATCACTAACACTAGAGGGCCAGGGACTACTTGACTGTACTCTAAGCAGACATTTGAGCGATAATAGCAATCGGGAAAAAAAAACAACCAAAAAACTCAAAAGTACTAGCACAAAACTGGCATAAAGAAATTTGTTGTTATTATTATTATTTTAGAGACATTATTATTATTATTATTTTAGAGACCCGGTTGGCCTGGAACTCACTATGTAAAACAAGCTGGCTTCAAATGGAAAAACCTTGAGGTTGTCACGTATTGATTTTATGTGTCTGCATGTCTGCTATGTGTATGCGTGGCTGTGCGTGTAGAGGACAGCTTTGCGGAGTCAGTTCTCTCCTTCAACCTTTATGTGAGTTCCAGGGATTTGAACTCAGGTCGCCAGACTTGAGCAACAAGTCTGAGCCATCTTGCTGGCCCAGAGGCTGAATTTTAAACCAAGAGAATACATTTCCTTTGCTTAACTGCTACGGTTGGATTGCTGGACACCCCCACCCCCAGAGTGGTGTTATTGGAGGGTGCCACATGCCTTCAGGAGTAGTGCTGTAGTGGGAGGCCTTAAGTTATTGGGGCACACCCCTGAAATGGATTATGGGACCACCTCCTTCCTGTTCATTTTGTTTCCCATCATGAGGTGAGCATCTCATTCCTTCATGTGCTCTGGTCCTGGTTATCTGGACCAAACCCAAAGCAATAGATGCCTTCAGTCTTGGACTAAAGCCTATAAAGCAGGAGCCAAACTGAACCTTTTCTCTTTGCCAGTTAACTTCCTTGGATATTTCTTCATAGTGGCAGAAAGTCAGCTAACAGCACACACTCACTGCCCGCCCCGTCACCCCGGCAAAGCCCACAGCTCCAAATAGTGCAGTGGGCAGAACGGCAGAAAACTATAGCCATCTATAGGCGACACCTCCAGAGTTAGCTGGCAGGGAAGCAATGGCATTTGTCAACATCTTTTCCGTGTGTTCTTCCTTTTCAGTCCCGACCTTTCAGGAGCTCAGCAGAACAAACGCACAAGAAATTCCTGTGACATCTTGGGACCATACTCATTATAAAGCTGCTAACCTCCTTTTTTCACACCTAGATGACCCTGAAGCAAGCTATTGTTGAATACAATGTTCCCTCCCAAACCTTTTATCCAGTTAAAATTAAAACTTCAAATCCAGAAAATGACTTTCAGCATCAGGTTAAGAAAAAAACCAAAGAAATCATTTTCTAAATACGCATAATGACGTTGTAAGCACCTGCCCAAGGATGCTCAGGTGCCCACATTAGCTAATCCTCTGTGGTTACAGCCCAAAGGCTTCAGAGATAAATGAGACAGCTCATTTTACAGATAGAAATGGACTCCACAGATACAAACGGATGAAGTCAAATGAAGGTCACACGCACGCATGTGCGTGTGTATGTAATTAAACACCATCACCTTGAGTTTTACTCCTCTAAATATCAAATAATTTAGAAAGAGGACAAAGAAGCAGGGCACAGTGGCATGTACCTATCATCCCAGCACTTGGGAAGCTGAGACAGAAGGATTGCCTGGGCTCTTTTGACACCAGCAGAGAGCAGGGATGAATCTAAATGGGTTCCCAGGATGGCACAATGAAGGACTTTCACCGGAGTTCAAGGCTTACTTTGCGTTAGCGCTCTTCGGTTTTCAAAACACCAACACAACAGGACAGAGCTTAAGAAAACACCGTGCATCGTTACTGGATCTGGAACCCAAACCGTGTGCTGTGGGGAGGAGGCCTTCTCTTTGTGCACAGAGCATTTCCAGGAATCCTTGTTCACTCATGGACAAGTCTGAGTGGTGTTGCATGCTTCTGGGTGGTGTTGCATGCTTCCGGGCGATTGCAGATGCACGCCAGCAGTAAGCACATGTTAGGAGCTCTGAAAGGGTTCTAGCTTTCTTTCACCCCATGCAACAAAAGGGAGCAGAGCATGGCCAAGACCAAAAAAGCCAAGGTACTGGCAGGCATGGTACTTGCACCTATAATGGCAGAACTGGCCAGGCAGAGGCAGGAAGGCTACCCTGAGTTTGAGGTCATCTTAGGCTAGACAGGGAGACTCTTAACAAAAATAAAGCAAAGCAGGTTGCAACATCGAACCACAGGGAAGAAGCACCTTCACCACCTCCCCATCCCTGACCCTACTCTCCACCAGTGAGGAAGTGAGAGAGGCATCAGATGCCAGATGTTAACAGCTGGTACCAAGAAAAACAGGCAGAATGGAGGATAATGGGGTGGCCAGCAGGTCTTCCTAAAAATCTAAGCAAGATTATGTCACAAACTGAAATAGAAAAGAAATCAAAAATCACAAAATATTTCTTCTGAGTAGGGAAAGCACCCCTTAGCCAAGAAGCAAGTGTGAGGTCATTGTCACAGGGACCAAGAGCAGAACTTAGCGCACATATGCTCCAGATAAAGTTATTTCGCACCCCAAAGGAGGAAGAATTACTTTCGATTCTAGAGTGGATCGTCTATAAAGTAACAGGCTCACAGGGAGGATGGTGATTATGCGGCAGCCACCTTCGGTCTTTCCATATCCCAAAGGCATTCAGCGCCAGGGATAGGAAAGCTCAGACTCAATAAAACTAGTGACGACATAAGCGCCATTACAAAATGAATTCTCCACGATGCTGCAAATTTAGCCATTAAATAATTGAGTCACGAGTCCTCCACTTCCTCCTGCACGTGGGGATAATGTGGAGCTGTGGAGAAGTGGGTTACTGTGAAATGAGGACTAGACTCTCTAGAGACCTCAGCTTTAACCAACGCCCTTGGGGACGGGGGAGGGGCGAGCTGCAGGCTCGGCCCGTGTAATGGAAATACTACCCTGTATGCAGCCTCTCTACCATTCTCGGACGCGCATTCCATGCGCTGGCTCACCTGACTAACTCTTTCAAACTACAAAGCAGTGGAGGACAAACGCCACGGCCATTGCCATTGGCGTAAAATGCCCTCAGCTCTGGGTGCGCCAACCATGTAATACCCATGTGAAGAAAAGTGACCGAAAGCAACCACTGTTTTTTTACACACGTGACCAGGAAGACAGAGAAGTGTTACTCTTGGTACATGAACTTTGCAACAAGGCAAATCTTAGAGAGGAAATAGAGGCAGTGCCGAGTGTAGCCACAAGGTAGGGCACCTGCCTAGCAGGATGGGGCCCTGGGCACCATACCAGCACCACAGAAACTCCTGCCTTGTGAAGGGTACATCCAAATATATTCAGACCTGCGATACTGCTGGACTACTTGTAGGAGGTATGGGGTTCTTACATTTTGTTTAGCAACTAATTACAGTAGCATCAACAGAAATAGAATGTTCAGTTTTCCTTATCCGGGCCAGCGGTGCTGGCACACATTTTTTAACCCAAGCACTCAGGAGGCAGAGGCAGGTGGATCTCTGTGAGCTAGTTAGAGGCTAGCCTGGTCTACAGAGCATGTTCCAGGACAGCCCAGGCTACACAGAGAAACCCTGTCTCAAAAAACCCAAAACCCAAATCAAAATAAAACAAAAAAATTTTTTTTTCTTCTCTGTTTGGGAAAACATAGTAAAAGACACTTAGGGAGAGAAAGCCAAGCAGTTTTGATAAAAAAGATAAATTGAGGGATCGCCTGAAGAGAATGTAGGTGAAGAAACCGACTCTGGAAGGTGAAAAAAATTCTCTGTGATTTTTCCCCCAATGTAAATGATTGCATTCATACTATCTCTGGAGCCGCTACTGTGTCTCAGTGGGCAAAAGTATTCACCACGCAAACCTGAGGACCTAAGTTTGATCTCTGGAAGCCATGAGCAAAAAAGGTAGATGGGCAGCAGGCATCTTGGAATCTCAGCATTCCTACAGGAGAGATGGGAGGCAGAGACAGGGGAAGAGCCCAGAGGCTGTGGGCCAGCCAGCTTGGAGGATGCAGTGATCTAGCAAAAACAAGAGACCCTGCTTCAGAGGAAGGCGGGAGGCATGAACTGACTTGAAAAGTTGTTTTCTGACCTCTCTGCATCTCTATGTATACACACACACACACATGCAAAGTAAATAAGTAAAATTTGTTTTGTTTTGTTTTTTGAGACAAGGTTTCTCTGTGTAGTTCTGGGTGTACTGAAACTCTCTCTGTAGACCAGACTGGCCTCGAACTCACAGACATCCACCATCTTCTGACTCCTGAGTGCTGGGATTTAAAGTGTGCACCCCCACCGCCTAGCTAAATATTTCAAAAACTCACTCTGAAGTTCCATAGCCCTCTAACTGTTTCCCCACCTGTAATAATCTATTTTTCAGTTTAGAATATATTTAGTCAACAATTCTATCACTTACAGTTTCTAAGGTAAGGGAGGGAAGAAAGAAGAGAGGGAGGCCAGGCAGAAATCTCACAAGGAAAAAAATATCTATGTCATTGAATTATCGGTATTTCTTAATTTCAGAAAAGGCAAGCAAGCTGAGATGGGAAACAGTCACATCTGTCTGTCTAAAGCTGGTGTCAGCCAGTTCTTGAGTTGTGATGGTTGATGCTAATTGTCAAGGCTGCAAGACCTAGAACTACCTAGGCCTCCAAGGCACACGGACGAGGGATTTTCTAGATCGGGTCAGCCTCTGTCCTTGCCTGCGAAGGATTATCTTCATTAGGTTAATTGGGGTTCAAGAACCACTCCAAAAGGGGATACCATTCCTTGGGCATGTTGTCTGGGCTGCAGGGAAGGAAAAGCCAGCTGAGAACTGTATCGCTGCTCTCAGCCTCCTGGTGGCAGATGCCCTGTGACCAGTGCCAAGCTCTTACTGACAACCTCCCCGCCACGGGGACCATGAGTCACAGTAAACCCCGTCTGAAATTGCTTTCGTCAGAGTATTGAATCACAACAGTGAAACCAAATACAGAAAATTGGTATCAGAAGAACTCTGGGACTCACTAGGTAGCCCAGGCTGGCCTTGAACTTGGAAACAATCCTTCTGCCTTGGGCTCCCAAATCCTGGGATTATAGGCAGGTGTAAATTACTGTACTCAGATGACGTTTTCCTTTTTCTTTTTGGTGGCGCTGCAAATCGAACCCAGAGCCCCAAGTATGCTATTGTTCTACCACTGAGCTACACCCACAACCTCAGAAATATCACTTATCACTTTACAGTTACCCTTCAGCAGGAATGCCCCTTGGCGGTAATTTACTCTTATTGGTTTAGCTGATCAAATGCTAAATGCCACCGTTGGCCTATTCTCAAGGATTAACGTGGGTCCAAACTTGTTTTTATTATTAAGCAGACCATAGTGGAAACCAGAGTCCTCCAAAGCCTACAACTACAAGTGTTTACATATTCAAAACTGTGTTTCTGTTTATACAATTGTCATCTTTCAGGTAGGTTCTGATTTCCAGAAAGAACCACATTAACCTAACCACAGGGGTCTGGAGAGATGGATGTGGGGGCGGGGGTGAGAGCATTTGCTGGGCAAGCAAGAAGATTTGAGTTTGAATCCCCAGGGCCCATGTGAAAGCCAGGCAGGGCTGTGGGGTGCTATCACCCCAATGCTGGGGGAGGGAGACGGCAGATCCAGGAAGATGGCTGGTGAAACTGTGAGCTTGTAGTGTAATGAGGGATCCAGTCTCTCCAAACAAGGTCGAGAGAGGAGGGTGATGGCCTCCTCTAGCCTCTGAATGCACGCATGCATGTGCACATTCACTTTTTCCTTACAGCATCTACAGCCAGGGAGATGGCTCAGGGGTAAAGGGTCTTGCCCTCAGGCCTGGCAACCGGTGTTTAATTCCTCGAACTCCCAAGGAAGGTTGAGAACCAACTCCCACAAGCTGTCATCTGACTTCTCTTCACACACATACAAACACACAAATAAATAAATATACATAAAAAAATTTAAGCGCCTAACCTCAGGCTTAACACTGATATCAAAAGAAAAGCATGAGAAAAAATGCATTGAAGAATTTAACATGAGGATTCTATCCACATCAACCCTGCCAGACTGTGCATTATTACGGCCAGGCAGAGAAGATGAAGGTAAAAGCAAAAGAATAGCACTTCTGCCTATAGAACAGGCCTCTGGAAGAGACTCTCATGGCAGCCTCTCCAGCCCTCTCCAGGCATGGTTAGCCTTTCCCAGAAGCTGAGGTCAGGATCTTATGAAGGACAAGAGTCTGTTTCATTCCATTCTTCCGACACTCAACATTTGGGTTGTGCCCAGACTTCCCAGGCCAGCCATGGTCAACAGTCTGGGTCTCCTCAGGGAAGTCATGGAATACAGTCATGGGTGGAGACAGAATGGGTTTCTATAAAAGCTGGTGTTCAGCCATGTGGCTGGAACATCCTGAGAGATCACATCTGGAGGGAAGGGAAAGGACAGCAAACAGCAAGCCTCCAGGAAACAGACTCTTAGGGACACCATGCTCTCAGGGTATTATGGGACGTGTGCCTGACTCCATCCCATACATCCAGCCTACATAACAGCTAGGCCACGTAAGAAGCCCACTCACAGACCTGCAATATTGCACAATGAGTAAAGGTTATTTGCGGTCAAACCTGACAACTTGAATTCCATTTCACACAATAGAAGGTGAGAGCTGACTCCTGCAGGAAATTCTCTGACTTCCACATATGCACTGTGGCACACACACACACACACACACACTTCCACATATGCACTGTGGCATAAACACACATACACACACCCACACATGCACTGTGAAGTACACACACACACACACTAACACAGGCACACAATAGAAAGATAGATAGATAGATGATAGATAGATAGATAGATAGATAGATAGATAGATAGATAGATAGATAGATAGATAGATGACATACAGATAGAACCCCACAAATTCACTCAGATTTCTACACACTCACAAATAAGTGAGTGTATCGGCAAACATCCACACATACCCATCATAAAGAAAGTAAAACATAATAAGTTTTTTTTGAAAAAAGAAGCTCACTCAGAAAAAGAAGCTTTCTTTTTCTGTCATATTTCAGAGATATCAAACTGTCCACAAAATGTTCCCAAACCACATTGATTTTAGCTCCCTCTTACCTAGTCCCCGATTCTATCCCTGGACTTTCATTCAGCCTGTCCATAGTTGTGACACTACAACACAGTTTTGTCATCCATAAAGTTTACACTCAAGAAATGTGCCATCAAATCAAATCAAATCACTAAAAAATAAAAAAAAAATTTTTTTTTAAATCTCCTGTTGTTTTCAATGAGCTTATGTTCTTGTTCTGGTCACATTCACAGCTATCCCAGGCCACCTGCAGTCAGTGGCCAGCAGATTAGGCTCATGAGAAACTTCCTCCAGGCAGCTTCTCTGTGTGCCCTGCACGGGGACAGTGCTGCGTTTGTCCATTCAGGACATCTTGGTTCAAGTCTCAGGAATATTGCCTAGACCATGACATTGTCATGACTCCTGCTAATGACTATGCAGCTAGGTAGGCGGACAGAGGCGCCTGTGCATGCTTAGAGTAAACAAGGCCATGGTTTCTAACACTACCATGGTGTGGGAAGTGGCCACAAGTGCTGGTGTTGGCTGTTCTCAGTTCTGTTAATAAGCTTTTCATTGCTTGCACACTTCAGCCCTAGCCCTGATGCTGATGTATGTGAATCCAGCTTCTCTTCCGTCCCCGGATGTTGTTATGCCGCCTCAGAGAGCAGCTCCACCCAAACTGAGCAGCTCTCATCTCTTGAGGCTTCTTCTTAGCCTTATTTATTGTTTATTGCATTTATTCTTCCACTGGCTGCCTCCCTGTGTCCCCTGGTGGGAAGTATCAGAGGTAGAAAACCTGTTCTTGGTGATAAAACTTCCCTGAAGCACCTGAGCCACAATGACTTCAAGAGGAGCTTTTAAAGTCACTGGAAAGCTGGGTGATGGCACACGCCTTTAATCCCAGCGCTTGGGAGGCAAAGGCAGGCGGATCTTTGTGAGCTTGAGGTCAGCTTCGTCTACAGAGCTAGTTCTAGGACAGGCTCCAAAGCTACAGAAAACCCTGTCTCGAAGAAAGGGGGAAAAAAAAAGGCACCAGAGAGCTGTGGAAGTGGCGCCGTCCGTGGTAAAATTCCAGAGTTGGATTCCCAGAACCCACCACGGCAGCCTGGGCACTGTGGCATGAGCATGTAATCTCAGTGCTAAAGAGGGCAGGTCAGTCCCTGGGGACTGCTGGTCAAACAGCAGAGCCTATTTGAAAAGCTTCAGGCCAGCGAGAGCTCCTGTCTGAAAAAACAAAGTGGCCAGCTCTTGAGCTCTTCCTCTGGCCTCCACACACACAAACACGCACCTGTGCACACACAACCTTCCACACACAGACACACCAGCCGTTATTTGGCTTAATTGAAAAGGAACGTGGAAAGGACAAAGGCTTGGTCTTGGGGATTTGATTTGGGTCCACTCCAGCTGTCTGGTGGGTATTATTTGAAACTCTCGCACTAGGTCAGGGAGATACTCTGTCTGTGAGACTGTGTGTGCATTTCTGACTTTATAGGGTGTCTGTGGTAATATATAAAGATCAGTGTTCCCACCAACTTCAAAGCAGCTCCCGGCTTGACGCAGCGCCATGGGGGCACAGGAGAAGAGAAACGGGTTCCATGTGTGCAAAGAATCTTATCCGGTGAGGAAATGCCCAACCTTTTCATCTGTCTCTTATTTATATTGCACACAGGAGCCAAATTACTAGATGTCAAACCTCATTGAATATATCTTCTAAAAATTATGTTTGTTTGTTTATTTATATACCTTCATGCACATGTGTGTGCATGCGCATGCATGTGTAGATCAGAGAACCACTTTCAGGAGTCAGTTCACTCCTTCTATCATGTGGGTCCTGGGCATTGAACTCAGATTGGCACTCTTGGTGGTAATCACCTTTAGCTGCTGAGTAGCTCAATGGCTCCACCATACCTTGAATTGAATGGAACATGACCCCAAGGCTCCTGGTCCATGAACCAACATGGAAGCAACACTTTGGCTAAAGATGCACCAGCGCATTGACCTTTCCCCAACTCAAGAGCCAGAAGCTATGAAGCACATCACAGTTCGGGCAAAGAGATATATGTAGCTGCCAGGAACTCCATGTGGTTGACATGGGCTTCTCTAGAGAAGTGCGGAACTATTACTTTAATTTTTAGTTCAGGGAGGTGTTGGGCATCACTTTTCTAAAGCAAGTATGATTTTAGTATTTCCAATGATATCACACACGGATAAGGGACAATGATTTAAACAATCAAAACAAAAAAAAAAACCATTAAGTTCCAGGTATGAATATTGAAGAAATAGACTGTGATGTCAACCCTTGAGTACAGGGCTGACCAGTTAAATATCTCCTTTGGATACCAGCTGACTGTATTGTTGCCATCATCCACCACGAAACAGTACGATATAGCGTTTTCTGTTGACAGTCTATGACAACCCAGTTCATGGCTCACTGTGAGTATGGCCTTCCCTCCAGCTCCCAGTGTCCTGCCGAAGTCAGCCTGACCTGCAAGGACAGCTTACCATCTTCAACAATGACTTCTTCCTCCTGTCCATCCTGGTTTCCCTCTTGGACGTGGTCATCTCCTTGTTCAGCTATGCCATTGACAACAGACAGCTGCCCATTCTTCTGTAGGAGCTGTGAGGAAGACAAAGCCACATATATGTGAGTTCAATCCACTTGTCCAAGTTAAAAGCAATGCTTTGATTCCCAGAGTATAAACTATGAAATGGAGGAACACAGAGAAACAGAGGCCTCGTGATGAAGATATAAGTTCTATATCCATCTTCAGCAACTGTATAGAATACACAATGTTGCTGTGGGACAATGGTCTTCTACCCTGTCACTTGTATTGTTTTAATAAAATGCTGATTGGCCACTAGCCAGGCAGGAAGTATAGGCTGGGCAATGAGAACAAGAGAATTCTGGGAAGAGGAAAGGCTCAGTCTGCAGTTGTCATCCAGACACAGGAAGCAAAATGAGAATGCCTCACTGATAAAAGGTACCTGTAACATGAGGGCCTGCTTGTTGGGGTTTCTGTCGTGTTCAGTTCCCACAGCCGGTAAGCCCCAAAGAAATTACACAGAAGTCTATATAAGTTATAAACTGATTGGTCCATTAGCTCGGGCTTCTTATTAACTCTTGTAACTTATATTAACCCATTATTCTTATATATGTTAGCCACATGCCTCGGTACCTTTTTCAGCAGGGCAGACCACATCTTGCTTCTTCTGTGGTCTTGATAGGACTGCGGAGTAATGGGCTTCCTCCTTCCCAGAATTCTCCTGTTCTCCTTGCCCCACCTCTACTTCCTGTCTGGTTGTTCCACCTATACTTCCTGCCTGGCTACTGGCCAATCAGCATTTATTTAAACAGAATTGTCCTGCACCAGGTACCAAGCCACGTGGCTAACACAGACAAGAATTATGGGCTAATTTAGAATGAGTTAATAAGAAGCCTGAGCTAATAGGCCAACCAGTTTATAATTAATGTAGACCTCTGTGTGCTTCTTTGGGACTGAACGGTTGCAGGACTGGGCGGGACAGAAACCTCAATCAACAGGATGTCCTAAAGATTGACCCTTGTATGTGAGTGTATGTAGAAGTCTGTTTAGTCTATTGTCTAATCACCAGTCAAGATCCTGTTTCAGACACTACCCTGAAGAACTCGGGTGAGTCTTAAACTCTGCGGGTGAGTCTTACACTCTGCGTTCACACACTAGCATGGAAGACAGACTTTCCTTGTCCCTTTTCTTTTTACTCTTCCTTGTAAGAAGGTGGGGATCCAGGGCCCTGGTATGTTAGGAAAGAAAACTATTGCCTCTGGCCCTAAAAATATTTTTTTTCTATAAAGTAACATCTCAGGGACACTGGTTTTAAAGCCCACACCCATGCTCTTGGATGTATCCTATTCTTCCCCTGAGCATCCCTCTTTTCCACTAATGCTTATTCCTAAATCTGCTAAAATGCCTTGTAAGGAAGCCCAGTTCCTGAGCTGGAATGACGGTTCTGTGGATAACGCACTTCCTGCCACAACTGTTCACCCAAGTTTGATCTCTGGTAGAAGGAGAAAACCAACCTCCACAAGTTGTCCTTTGCCCTTCACACGCCACAGCATCCATGCACACATATGTATGCTCACCAGCACACACAAATAAATGATAAAGCTTCAAAGAAGGGTACACACGTATGTATGTTCACCAGCACACACAAATAAATGATAAAGCTTCAAAGAAGGGTACACACGTATGTATGTTCACCAGCACACACAAATAAATGATAAAGTTTCAAAGAAGGGGTGGCACTGGGGAGATGGCTTACGGTTAAGAATACTGACTGCTCTTACAGAAGACCCATGTTTGCTTCCCATCACTCACATGGGGACTTACAACCATCTAGAACACCAGCTACAGGGAATCTGATGCCCTCTTCAGGCCTCTGAGGGGACAAGGCACACACGGCACACACACAAATACATGCAGACAAAACACTCACACACATAAAACAAGTAAAATCTATTCTGAAAACTGTTTAAGATCCAACTCTGCCTTTTAAAACCATTTTAACCTAAACAAACAAAACCATGTTTCTCTGTGACTAGATGCAGGTTAAGGAAAATAACTGAGCTTTATAAACAGTAAGGTCAGGTTAGAACTGATGTTTAAATTTTAGTTACTTGTATGTGCATGGGTGTTTTGCCTGCGTGTAGGTCTGTGCAACATATACACGCAGTACCCAAGAAGGACAGAAGAGGACATTAGATCCCCTGGAACTGGAGTTAAAGACACATGAACCACCATGTGAGTGCTGGGAATCAAATTTGGTTCCTTTAGAAGAGCAGCGGAGCTCTTGACCACTAAATCGTCTCTTCGTTCTACAAAGTTGATGATTATCCACACAATTACTAAGCGGCAGCTACACAAAGCGCCATGACGTCATCCTACGCTGAGCAAACGACAGCAGCAGGGGTACCCCAGGCCAGGCAGGGAGTATCTAGGGTTTTAGCCAGAAGTGGGGGTGGGAGGTAAAAGCTGAGAACTAGGTTCTCCTTGCAAGGGCTGTGTGAGAACTGGGGACACAGTAAAGGGTGGGGAGGAATGAGAGAAAAGGTTTCAAGGGGTCACAGCTGTTGTTCCCACAGCCTAGAAAGTAACTGTTCTTTTTCTTTCAAAATATTGCTCTGGGGCTGGAGAGATGGGTCGGCGCTTGTGAGCACTGGCTACTGGAACAGGAGCCTGGTTCAATTTCTAGCACCAACATGGCAGCTCACAACTGTCTGTAACTCCAGTTCCAGGGGCTCCAGCACCCTCACACAGACATGCATGCAGGCAAAACACCAAAGCACGTAAAAATAAATAAATAAATAAATAAATAAATAAATAAAGTGGGCCGGGGGATGATGACCCAAATTTGATCCTATAACTTATGATAGATAGATAGATAGATAGATAGATAGATAGATAGATAGATAGATAGATAGATAGATAGATAGATGGAAGCCATCAGCTGGAACACCCTAAATTTGTTTGGATCCCCAGATCCTATACCAAAAGCCAGGTGTGATAACATATTCTGTAATCCCAGAGATGGCAAGATGGGAAATGGAGACAGATAGATCCTTGGAGCTTACAGGCCAGCAAACCTGGACTACTGGTAAAGTTCCAGAACAATGAGGGACCCCGTCTCAAACAAAAAGTGAAAGGTGTCTGAGACCCGGAGGCTGTCCTCTGCCCTCCACATTTGTGCTGTGCACACGTGCACACACTAAAAGAGGGAAGGACCAATCACAAAATTCACTCCTCCCCTTGCTGTCACTGCTCACGGGCCAATGGAAGGCTCTGGACAATCAGGTTCTGATCATTCTCGAAGGTTCTGTGGCTTCAAGATCCAGAAGACTGGAGGTGTGCTGAACTGATTTCACCGTGCTATTCCCTATTGCCAGCGAAGCCCTTCTCCCTCTTGCGCCTCTCCTGAAATAACATTGCATAATGACATTGAAGACGGAACAGTCGGCTTCAAAATGCCCGTGCTGAGCCCAGTTATTACATGCGGTACTCAGATTACAGTTCCACTTCAAGGCTTCGATTACCAAAATATGAAAGATAGGAATTTTAAATGAAGGCTAAAGAGAAAGGAGGGGTGCTGTCTCCACAACGCCCATCAGCAAAAACGCCAGCACATTTTAACTGGGTAGCACTAGAACTAGGCATGGGTAGGGTTGGATTGAATTAGCAAACGGAGTGAGGGGTGGGGGCAGAATCACATGTTTAGCTGGGTTACACGGCAGCTCAGTGAATCTTAGGTTCTATCTTGATATGTTAGGCATGGTGGTATAAACCTGCAATCTCAGGTCCTTGGGAGGGGGATTGAGGCAGGAGGGTTAGGGGTTCAAAACTGCCTTGGGTGACATGAGACACTGTCAAAATCAAGAGATGACATTGGAAATTAAACAGAGATCACTTTTCATAAATCCACTTTTAAGGCTATAAGTATTAGGTTAATTGGAAACTGTAAACAAAGCTAATTGTTCTTTTTCTTCCTCCTTCTTTAATTGTTTGGTTTTTGAAAGCGGGTCTCACTAGGCAGACCAGGCTGGTCTCAAACAAAAGAGATCCATCGGCCCAAGTTCTGTGATTAAAGGCATAGCGCACCATGCTTGGCTCGTCACACTTCCGAAGCTGGAGTTACAGGTGGCTGTGAGCAGCCACTCCATGGGTGCTAGCAGCCACACTTGGGTCTTTTGAAAAAGCAGTACATCCTTGTAACCACTGAACTGACCAAACCTCTCCAAACCCAGCACTTGCTTTTTTCAACCGCCAAACTGAAGAGTCCACGCTGGTTCCGCACACTGGAGAAGCGTTTCTCCACTAACCCTTTCTGTCAATCGTCTTTAATCCTTATCTGACTCACAGGACCCCAGAAGGCAGGATTTACACTCAGCTCATGCCAGGACAGGAAGGGACAGGCCCAGATGAGGTTCAGTGGTATCCAGAGTTCAGGAAGGAAGGTAATTTTGTAATTCAAGGTTTTCAATGAAGAAAGAAGGAAATCTGTACCCCTTTTTTTCTCTCTGAAGCTTCCTTCCTCAGCTTTATCCGCACATCTTGGATTTAGTACTAGGGATACATTTATTTCTTTTAAGACGAAAATTGGAATAGAAAGACGCAGCCCTCACCCCAAAAGCACAATGAGTACTAGAAACCCAATCTGCCCACTGGGATTGTGCTTCAAAAAGCAAAGAAGCCTCCTCTGACCAAATCAAAACCCTAAGTGTTTGCAAGCTCATATCCTCCGGGGGGGTCAGCCAGAGTTTATCCCAGTAAAGTGTTACCACATTACAACAGTGCAACACTGAAAGAATTGAAACTCTCAAATGCTTCCAGCAACAGCCTCGCCTTCCTCTAGGAACACCCGAGAACATCCAAGACAGTTTGGAAGATGTCTAAGAGCAACCACCAGGCATCTCCCTCTTCTTCCTTCACCACAGAACTGTCTGGAGCTTGCCCTGAGTTCTCTGTGTGGAGGATCAAGTCCTTTAATGAAAGGCTTAGACAATGAACAAAATCCACGAGGTCCTGCCTGCTGTCAGGATAATGGGGCAGAGGCAAGACTGCTGCCGGAACTACAGCTCCTACCTCACATTCTCCCTGCACGGCCCACACAGGTGGCCATGGCCCAGCACCTGTCACATGGAGGGGAGGCAGCTCTACCCCCTGTGACTCACCCCGCCTACAATGGCTGAAATCGTGTGCACAGATGGCCAGAATTTTTTTTTTTTTAAAAAAGTACGATCTATGTGTGGTGTAGGGTTAGGAGCCTTGGGCATAGTAGACAATTGTTCACTGAGTGAAAAATCAAAACGGAAATGAAAGGGAAGGCCGTGATTGCTCCTAGGTATTGTGAAGAGAGTGGATTGTGGCTAAGAGGGAAAGTATGGCTAGAGGCAGGGACATCTGGGAGAGTTCAGAGCGGACATGCCCCTGAGCCATGTGAGGAGATGGAGGAGGGAGGGAGATGGGAGAGAGGGGAACCAGGTGCAGCAGTCAAGAGGGCAAAAATAATAATAATAATAATAAAATTAAATTAAATTAAAAAATAAAAAAACGGGTTACCAAAACGGCTGGATTATATAGGGAAGGGCATCTAGGGGAAAGGCAGCTCAGGCCCTGGACTGGAGAAGTTTATGGTAGGGGACTGGGTATGTCAGCCAGAAGGACCCTGTAACAAGTAGGGACTAAGGGTTACTGGGAGAACCAGGTCCACTCTGATGTGTTTAACAGGTACCTCAGCCTTTTGTCCTGGCATTGAGACCTACACTTACCACTCACTTGTCTACACTTATACCCAGCTCTTCTCATGGTTGGTAACCCCATGAAGATTATATAAGCCTTATAACTGAGTGTGACGGTCTGCTATCCTTATTGTCTACCAGAGTCATTAGCATATTAATGCCCTCAGTCAAGCCTTTTATCAAAATACTAACTGAAGCTGAGATATAGCTCAGAGCATTTAGCACAGGGCACTCCCATGTCTGATCACCAGCAACACACACACATGCACGTACACTCACACGTGCACATGCATGCATGCACACACACACACACACACACCCCTAGCACATCACCTGACACATGTTAAGATCTTAATAAATCTTGCTGTGGACTTACATGACCATAAAAAAATTCCCAATAGGTTTTCTATATGCTACTTGGCTAGCAGTTAACCTGTTTGGGACATTTTATTCCTGATGAGTAAATACCTATGATTATGTTAGAATGCTCAGATGCTGACCCCTACCTTGTTCTTGTTATGCACGGCTAAAGAAAGGTGCGTATACAAGAAACACTCTTCAGATCATTTCAAAGAGGGCTTGTTGGGCTGTGAAATCAAAAGCTCTTTACGCTGTGACCAAAGATTGATGTTCTTCACAGAAGAAAGCAGGCACTTGATAGTGCTGTGTTTTTCTGAGAAGATACAGCTTCTGACTCGGGGGAATGCATGTGAGAGTTTAACTTAATTCTTTTAACTCCCTTCAGAAATCTGGAAACCATGTGACTCAGGATGGAGAGCAATGGAATCAAATCCCTTAAATAAAAATTTATTGTTTACAATAAAAAAAATCTTAATACATCAACTGTAAAATCTCTGTTATGTCATTTGTTCTCAACAACTGGGATCTAGTGACAATCACTTGTCTCACGTGCAAGTTCATTTCTTTCTTCCTCCTAAAGGGAGGGCCAAGGAAGGAAGAGAGCTGCCCGAAGTTCTTCTACTCCTGTTGTTTTGTTGTTTGGGGTGGCATACCCATCATTTTTCTGCTGCTGTGATAAAATATCACTACTGGAAACAACCTGTTTATGTTGCCCTTCGGTTCCAGAGAGGATAAAAGTCCATTATGGTATCACGTGACAGGCACGGTGACAGAAGCAGGAAGCTGAGAGGAGCATTAAACAGAGAGAGAGAGAGAGAGAGAGAGAGAGAGAGAGAGAGAGAGAGAGAGAGAGAGAGCACGGGCAGCAGCTACCCTCAGGGCTCTTTCCTAGCAAGGCTGTTCTTCCAGCAAGGCCACACCCCTAAACCTACCCAAACAGATCTAACAACTGGGGACCAAGCATTCAGACACCAGAGCCTAAGGGAGACATTTCTCATTCAAACCACACCACAGGGGATTCCCAATTACAGACCTCATGGGGCAGAGCAGCTCTAAGTAAGTTCTGAGGTCGAGTTCACATTCCCCCAGGCTCTGAAACCTCACCTCCGCTCATTCTCCCGATTATATATCAAGACCCAATACAGTCTTCTGTTTTTAGGCGTCTGGATTCAAATGAACAGTACCTGGGACATTGTCGATGTCATAGAAGTACACTGGAGACACTTTACAAGTCTTAATCCTGTTGTTCAGATGAGGACAGTGCTCTAGTCCAGTCTTAGCCAGCTCTGCATCACACTGAGGTCATCTTTTCTAAATTGTCCTCTTGTAATGAGGAGGGTCTCAGGGACAACACAATAATATTAGCAAAGTGAAGCCTGTCTGCCTGCCTTCCAATAATATTATTGTCAATTGTTCTGCCAGAATGATGAGAAAACTAGTGTATCTTCGGACTTTCCAGAATTAGAAGAAAAGTTCTTGAGTGAAACTTGTCCCAACATTTGGTTACAGACGATGAAACCAGCACAGCTACCTACCATGGATAGCATGGGTCTCTAATCCTAATACTGGGAAGTCAGAGGCAGGAGGATTAGTGTTTGGGGCCAATATGGGCTATGTTAGCAAGAACCTATAAAATATAACTTGGGGTTGAAAAGATGGCCCCTGGTTAAGTTGCTCCTGCCAAAGACTGGGTTCAATTCCCGGCATCCACACGGCAGCTCATAAGCATCCACACAGAGCTCCAGTTCTAGGGGATTCGACATTGCTCCCCATCTCTTCAGGCATCAGGCGTACACATGATTTACATACATATGTGCAAGCAAAACACTCATGTCAATAAAATAAATGAATCAAAAAATCTTCATAGTTAATAAAATAGAAACCTTATAAAAGTTCGATACAGGGGTCTGGAAAGATGGCTCAGAGGTTAAGAGCTCTTCCACAGGACCCAAGTTTGGGTCCCAGCACCCACATCAGGCACCTTCTCTAACTCTGCTCCAGGGAATCTGACTTTTGGCTTCCATTGGCCCGCACATATGCTGCACACACACGCATACACACACATTTTTTTAAAAAAAACACTTCAATACAGTTGATAAAGTGTCTGTCAGATCTTTCTGTTTTAAAGAGTAGGAGAGGAGCCAAGGAGCTCACAGCACGAACAGGACCTGGAGGTCGATCCCTACCACCGGAGTGTGAGCTCCAGAAACCATGTGAAAACTCCGAGCACAACGGTTCACTGCCTCATGCTGGCCATCCAGGTGCTGGGGAAGCGTAGCGGTGGATTCCTGGGACTAGCGTCACCCAGCCAGAGAGCTTCATGCCAAGGAGAAAGAGAGACCCTGCCTCAAACAAAAAAGCCGATGGCACGCCTCGATGGCACGCCTGCGGAAGTCCTCTGAGGTTGTCCTTTGGCCTCCGTATGTATGTTCTTCACACACACACACATACACACACTCACTCACACAGTGAAACAGAGACAGTGATGTGCCTTAGTGGGATATGGCACTTGACAATAAGTGAGTGAAGATTAACATTTAAAATACAATAAAACTTTTAAATACAGAAAAGCTTTTTTAAAACAGATATTGAGATGGTCGAGCCCTTAGTAATGGTACAATTTCTAATATGAGGAACGTGTATTTTTATTCTGTCAGTTTAAGGAAAAAAAAACCTTCAGATAATCAGAAAGAGAAGACTATGATGAGGTCTTAACTACAAGATGCTTCAAAGACGATAAATGAACTGCTTATTAGGTTTCAGTAGGATTATCGGGCCTCCTGAGCAAAGAGCAGATCAGGGTGACCTCTAGGAAGTCCTTATCTCTGGCAGCTGAGATAAAACAGACCCTCACAAGCTTGGTGACAACCATCCCCCCACAAACACTGATGAGAAGAATACAAATGTCCCCGAATCCTGAGCTTTCTATACAATCAGAGTGTTTCCTTCCACTCCCTTACAGTGAATGAAAGCAGGAAACAACTGACACCCTCCTCGCAGGCTGGCTTTAATTTGGCGAATTCAGAAGACAGGATCCATACGACTCCATCGAGGCGGGCAACGTCCTGGCCCCACTGTCGGCACCCCGGACATACTTCTCCATTTCAGAGTTTCTGCTTCTGAGATCTCAATTAGAACCGATGGCGTTGTCTGTCCAAATGGCCACCAGAATACCAGGGTACGCAAATCACTACTTAGCCATTTAAATACTTGACTGCCTTAGGAAAAACCCACTGTGCAGATGTAAATTTAATCTCAGTATGAAAATTCTGATTTTCCAGGAGCTCCAGAGATGGCTCAGCAGTTAAGACTGCACGTGTTCTTGCAGAGGACCCATCCTAGTCCCAGCCCCTGGGCTGGGCGGCTCCAGGAGATCTGCTCTTCTCTGGCACCCGCATGCTTGTTTGTAGACACATATACATATGCAGAAAATTAAAAATAAAATAAATCTTTATTTTTTTTTGAGGCAGGGTTTCTAAAGTGTGTAACAGTCTGGTTGTCTTGAAATTCACTTACCACAGACCAACTGAAATAAATATTTTTTAAAAAGTGAAAATTTTCATTTTTCTTGCAGAGAGAGACTGCTTCTCTCTTGCTGTTGACCGTGTTGTGCTTACTCTCCGAGGAAGGATCTGGACTGGTAACCGCACAGAGCATGAGCTGAGGGTACGCCAGGGCCGCTTGAGAGCGTCTTTGCCCACTGTCTGTGAATCCTCCATCTGCTTTGTCTTATAATTTTCATTAAATTTCTTAACAAGATTTCGAGAGGAAGGGCTCAAGCGTGCCTTTATCATGGGAGTGTTACAAGAGAGCCTCTGAAATGACTGCTTTGCTCTTTGCAAAGCACAATTCGTTTTCTAGTCAAGCAAACATTTCAAATATTCAGACTGCTGAACGTCCTAGGAAGTAATTAACATAATATCACTCATGTAAACAAACCCCACGGTGAGATCACTTAATTAGGAGCAATGTCTACAAATTAGACCTCTTTTTTTTAAAAAAAAAAAAAAAAAAAAAAAAAAAACCTTTTTCAAACTGGGCTATGGAAAACGAGCACAGTGGGTCCATCAGCACCAGCCTGGAGGGTGCTGTTCTCTCCACTCAGCTTGAAAACCCCAGCTTCACTGAACTGGGCTTGTTTACTTAAATTTAAAAGGGCCCTTAGTGCGCATTCCGAGCCTCTATGGAGAAAAATCATTGAAGCATTTTTCTAAAATGATCTGCCCAAAGAACCCCCTGTGAGTCACAGTTAGTAACATCGTTCATAAATAAGTCAGCATGGACACATGTATGTGTTAGCTCCCAGTGCAGTCAGGCACTCCCTGCCCCCCCCCACACTTTAAATGATAGAAGTGTTTTGAAAAATATTAAAACTTCTGGGTTCTCTGGGAAACTATGTAAAAGAAAACACAAGCATTCTAAATCTGGTTAGGTAGGAGATCAACCGGACTGATTTCAGGCATGGGGAATTTATAAGATCTCTGCTTGAGACAAGGGAAAGAAAACTGACCCACTGTGAAGACGGTCAACTGAATTCTGCCGAGTGTCTGTCTCCCATGTAATGTTCAGATCAGTGTGGTACAGACGCTCAGCGAACACAGTTGTAAAAAGGTATGTAACCTAAAACTCACATGCAACTATAGCATCCGTCTCTGTGTGAACACCACACAGGAGCTGCAAAACACGCAGGGTAACCCTTGGTCCCTGCCCCACCCCAGGCGTGGGTCACCTAGAGGTGGTCCTCACATTCCCAGCCCCAGCAGCAGGGAGGCAGAGGCAGGTGGATCTCCATGAGTTTGAGGCCAGCCTGGTCTACAGAGCGAGTTCCAGGACAGCCAGAGCTACACAAAGAAACTCTGTCTCAAAAAATAAAACAAAAACCAACAAAAAGGAAGCACTACCTACAACCACAAAGAGCCAAAGAAGCTAGTAGGGTGGCACACACCTATTAATACTGTCACTAGGGGGTTGAAGTCGGGAGTTGAAGGCCAACTCAGGCTACATAAAAAGTACCTTTAAAACAAAATGGGTCAGTAATATTGCCCGGCTGCTGTACAATCCTGGTGACCTGTTTGATGTCTGGGACCCACATGGAGGTGGAAGGAGATAAACCAGTTTCAAGTGCTCTGGCCTGCACACATATGCTGTGACAGGTTCACACGGAGACACACACACACACACACACAC
>PVIU01000666.1:145143-283968 GCA_004026605.1 Ondatra zibethicus | reverse complement strand
GGGCCTTGGACTTCCAACAGGGCAGGGCACCATGCCCTCTTTCAAGGAAGAAGGGGGAGGGAGGAGGGGTGGGGGGTAGTGGGAGGGGACCGGGAGAAGGGGAAGAAAGGAAAAAAAATTTTTTTTTTTTATCTTTAATTATGTTCTTGAATGGAAAAAATAAAACAAAACAATGTATGGAAAAAAAAAAAGGACTTTATACTGATTATCATGTGTTCCCTAAATTCCAGTGCTCACATACAAGTCTAAAAGATTACTACATCACTAACAACGCATCTTCACATCTTCTTTGAAGAAGATGCTATACAGTCGTCTTTCAATGTTTAACATCATCTTTTAACAATGATCTTAACAATAATAAAGAACATACAGAACTCTGCATTTCTCAGTAGCCCAAGTGTTCTCTTTATAGAAAGGGAGAAATATTACTTAGTTGAAGCTTTTCCCCTCAGTCATTTAGGGCTAATTAACTAATGAGGGCAAACAATACTGCTTTCTAAGGAGAAGAAACATGGTAACCCTTCTAAATTCCTAGCCCACCCCATATTCTTACAATATAAGAGTCTGCATCCTGAGACCCCAAATGGAAAAGAAGTTCTTACATCCTCCTTCTTCTCCCAGAGTTTCCTGATAACAGAGCCAAACTTAAACATCTAGAGAAAGGATGTCTGACTGCACAGGCAGAAGTATTAAACATGCCTTTAAGGTGTACCATGAAAGCGATGAAAAAGCCCCAAAACTTAAGTACCTGAGACTCGCAAAGGCCCTTCAACTTGGCATAGCAACTGCCCGGGCTTCCTGACTGATGGATCTTGCCCCCATCCTACAGAATAAGAAGCCCATCTCTGGAAGTGAAACCCTACCACTCTCCACCCTGAAAAACTCCACCCCCTTCCCAAGAAACTGCATGCAAGCCCTGCATCCTTCTCAGCTGTTTCTCTACTGAGCAGAGACAGCCACTCTCCTGGTTTGTTTTGCTTTTTCACTCCCAATAAATCTCTTGTTGTGCTGTGTGACTTTATGGTATTCCTTGGCTCCTAGCTGCCAGGATAACCTTTCCATCAAAGCTATAATGCTTACATTAGTGATTCCATCAATTCCCATAGCGCTTACAAAATGTCTCCCTGAAACATGATTTTGGAAGAAAATTTATAGAAAAGTTTTTGTAAAATGGGATTGAAAAGATATCCTTACCCCCTTACAGTGCCAGGATGGGGAGCATCCAGAATTAGTGTGGCCAATACGAATCTTAAATGGTTTTCCTATATCCCCAATTGTGATCTACAAAAGAGTCAAGAAAACATATTTTAATTATACTTCTTAATACAACTCAGACAAGAACATTGCATACTGATAAAGAGAACAATTCATAAAGACATCAGAATGACAAATATGTATACCAACCTCAGAACACTGAAACATACAAAACCAAAAATGTGGTGCTATAGATTGAACCCAGGGCACCACATATGCTGAAAACATTGCTGTGTCACTAGACTGTACTCCCATCCCAAGGAAGAAAAATTTAAAAAGACTGTGTAATGAAACACACAGTCCACAATAATAAACTGTAGAAACATGGCTTAAATAACAGAAAAAATAAACAGAATCAGAAGGAAGAAGAGCTCACCAGCTGGGCCTAATATCTATCCAACATTCATTCAACAAAAAATATATAATCTCCTCAAGTATGCACAGAACATTCTTTAGTATAAATGATGTGTTATATAATAATAGTTTTTGAAAGATTATGATTGGGTATGGTAGTACACACCTGCAACTCCAGCACTCAGAGAGGAAAGGATTGCAAGTTTGAGGTCAGCCTGGTCTCATGAAGTAAACTGAGAGTCCATACTATATAGTAATACACTGACAAAAAAGTGGAGGGGGGATTTTTTAAAACAGCCAAACAAATATATATATATAATATGTATAATATATAGTATCTAAATACAGTGAAATAAAACTAGAGATAAATATTAGAAGGAAAACTGAGAAAGTTTTTAAATTTTAGTAAAGTAAATTAAACATCATATTCTTAGTGAGTTGGTCAAACAAGAAATTCCACAGTAATTATAAAATACGTGAAGATAAACTAAACCAAAACACAACATATAGAAAGTTGTGTAAGTAAGCTCTGAATGATATTCATAACTGTAATCACATATACATAAAAGAAAGAAACATCATAGATGCATAGTCCAACTTTCTACATTAAAAGAAAGTTCAGAGTAAATGAAACCATTAACTAGCCGAGTGAAAGAAATGATAAAATTAAACTGATGAATAGATATTAGAAAAAAATAACTCATCAAACCAAGAAAATTTTTCAGAAAAATTATTAACAGAATTTATAGTTATTTGACTACTCTGTTAAGAAAAGAAAAAGATTTAAATTGGTAAAACCAGAAATTTATGTTATGTAAAAACTCCACAAAAATAAAAAGGGTTAAAAAGTCCAGCATACAGTCATGGAAATATTGTGTATAATGTTAAGAAATTAAGTTTACTAGGAATTACATTTATTAAAAACTAAATTTACTAGAAATTTTACAGAAACACACAAATCACCAAAACTTATACAAATAGATAAGGCAAAAAGTCTATAACAGGAGATTAGATTCATAATTTGAAACCGTAGTGACTAAGAGGAGCATAGAACATAAACCTATTTTTACACATCTGATTGAGGCTCAATAATAGAAAATATATAAAGATCTTAAAACACTGGACATCAAGAAAACAAATAACTCAATTAAAATGGGTATAGAAGTAACTAGAGATTCCTCAAAAGATGAAATACAAATAATTTAGAAACGCTTAAAGAAATGTTCAACATTCTTAGTCATCAGGGCAGCCCAAATCAAAGTTACTTTGAGATTTTACCTCACACTAGTAGAAATGGCTAAGATCAATATAACAAAAGACAGCTCATGCCAGCTAGCATATAGGGAAAAGGGAATATTGCTAATGGGAGTATATGCAAGTACAGCCACTGGAAACCAGTATAGTGGTTTCTCAGGAATATGGGAATAGATCAACCTCACAATACAGATATATTACTCTTGGTCATATACCCAAGAGACTCCCTAATGGAAAGAAATTTTTTCAGACATGTTCATTGTTACTTTATTCATAATAGCCAGATATTGGCTAAAAGTCGATTTAATGAAATAGATGAATAGACAATGATAATGCATACATTTGCATAATACATAATTTAATATTATTCAAATGATAAAACATGAAATCATATATTCATATAAAATGGATTGAGATAGAAAAAAATTATCCTGCATGAGGTACTCAGACCCCAAAAAGACAAATATTATGTGTATTCTCTTAAATAGAGATGCTTACTTTTAAGCCTTCAGTTAGGATACTACAATCTATATAAACACAGAGGATAGGTACAGAGTAAGAGACTAGCAAGGGACAGGAGTAACTCCAAAGGATGGAGAGATAAAATGTAATTATTGCAGTGGTTTGAAAGAAAATAGCCCCTAAAGAGAGTGGGACTAGTAGGAGGTATGGCTTTATTGGAGTAGGTATTCCCTTGTTGGACACAATGTGTCACTATAGAGGCAGGCTTTAAGGTCTCATGTATGTTCAATCTTTGTTCAGTGTAACACTCATATCACTTGCTATTGCTTGTAAAATGGAAGACTCTGGTCTACTTGTTCAGCACCATTTCTGCCTGCATGCTGCATGTTTCACAATGATGATAATGTACTGAACCTCTTAGACTGCAAGTTGCCACCTCTATTGAATATTTACCTTTATAAGAGTTGTCATGATAATTGTGTCCTTCACAGCAAAAGAAACCCTAACAAAGACAGTTATAAAGAGACCAGATTTAAACTTGAACAGTATGACTGAACAGGAGATTGATTACTCTTCACAAACTGATGATAAGCTCCTATTGCTGAAGACAATACTTAAGAATTCTCATTGGAGAATTCCTAACTATTCTCTAACTAGGGTCTTCATCCTTAGTGATGCTCATGGTACTGAAAGGTACCCTCAGGATACCAAAAGAGGAAGGTAATCACCAACCTAGCTACCAATCCTGGTATCTACAAAGATGACTTGCCTGCATGATGTGTTGGTTCAATAGTAGCACAAAATTGTGTGAGTAACTGTCTTGGGGTTTCTAATGTTATGAAGAGGCACCATGACCATGACAACTATATAAAGGGAAGCATTTACTTGGGTTGGCTCACTTGCAGTTTCAGAGGTTTGTAGGCAGAGACTTCTCTTTTTTATGATGAGGGAAGTCCTTTTGTATATGTGTTGCTTTTATTGGTTGATGAATAAAGGTGTGTGGGCAAATCACTTAGCTGAATAAAACCAGGTGGGAAATCAAAACAGAGATATGTAGAGAGAGTAGTCAGGGAGACATCATGTAACTGCCAAAGGAGAAAGACACCTAGAACTTTTACTGATAGGCCACAGACTTGTGGCAATATACAGATTAATAGAAATGGATTAATTTAAGATATAAGAGTTAGCCAGGAATATGCCTAAACTATTGGCCAAGCATTGTAATTAACACAGTTTCTGTGTGATTATTCAGGTCTGGGTGGCCTGAAACAAAAGATTAGTCACTGTTTACAGAGGTACACACCATTATCATCATGGTGGGACATGGTTGTGTATAGACAGACATGGTGCTGGACAAGCAGCTGAGAGTCCTATATCTTTCAGGTAACCGGACATGGTCTCTGACAGTGGGAGTATCTTGTGTATAGGTGACCTCAAAGCCTACCTCCACAGTAACACATTTCCTCAAACAAGGCCACACCACTCCAACAAAGTCACACCTCCTAGTAATACCACTCCCCAAGACAATTACATTCAAGCTACCACAGTAACCAACCATCTTCTGATTAGCAGAGTAATTTTTTACTATGTTCCTATAGTATAAATATAGTATTTGGTTTTTCCCTAGGCCTATGACCTATCCAGCTTCAGGTTCTGGGCCAACCAAGCCATGACAGGCATGCATTTCATCTTGTAAGAAAATTACTCTCAATGACATTCTACTATACTCATAGATCAATACCTTGCTCAGTCATCATCAGAGAAACTTCCTCTTACAGTAGATGGGAACTACCACAGAGACCCACAGCTGGACAATATTCTGAGTGTGAGAGACCTTGGAATACACAATCCTAAATGGGATGTCTTCCTTAAAGACCTCCCCCAGGGGTGAGGTAATTATGCAGAAGAGGAGGCAATAAGAGTGTGCAACCCAGAAGGGATGAATGAAACCAAGAAAACAGTATCTTGCAGCCACAGCAGAACTGATGCCTAGATGAACCCAAGGAGACTGACAGTATTCACAGGCTTGTATAGATCCATGCCAGATGGGGTTCCAGTGATGGAGAAGGAAGTGGATAAGAACATCCATCATCATCCAGGAAGTTATTTGCTTGCTTAGAGATTGTTGACAGTGGTTTCTGTCCCTCTGGTCCCATACCTGTTCAGCCCTAAAGAAATACACAGATGCCTACATTAATTGTAAACTGGTTGGCCTATTAGCTCAGGCTTCTTATTAACTAATTATTACATCTTAAATTAGCCCATAATTCTTGTCTGTGTTAGCCACGTGGCTTGGTACCTTTTATCAGTGAGGCATTCTCATCTTGCTTCCTCTGTGTCTAGGTAACTGAAGAAGGAACCTTTCCTCTTCCCAGAATCCTTCTATTCTAGTCACCCCACTTCCTGCCTGGTCACCCCACCTATACTTCCTGCCTGGCTACTTAGCCAATCAGCATTTTATTAAACCAATACAAGTGACAATACTTTACAGGGTATGAGACTTTTGTACCACAGCAAGAGATGAAAACTTAGTTTCCTCCTATGGAGACTCAGTGAGTATATAAACCACATGGGGAGGCCCATGCCCAGCAATAGAAAACAAAAGCAAATGAACTGCCTTTTTGGAGAGGTTTTTTTAACATTAGTGGTGTTTAGCTTGTACATCATGGTTTCTAACTCGGTGTCTTTTATGTGTGTGTAATTCTCATGCCTTTTCTTGGTTTTATTTTTCTGTTTATTTTTCTAAAGAGAGAAGGAAAGTATGGAATTGGACCAGTGGGGAGAATCTGAAAGGAGATGAGAGAGTGGAAAACATGATCAGCATATATTATATGAAAAAATGTGCTTTTAATAAAAAAGAAAAAATGAAGTTTTTATTATTTTTCATGTGAAAGAAATATTTTAGAATTTACTATAGTGAAAGGAATATGAGAATTCTGGTATTCTTTTTCTACTGTTTTGTCTCATGTTTACTTTTTAATCAGATTATAAATTCATACAATTTATAGACCTGAATAGTTTTCTGTTTTATAAAAGAAGGGAATTACTCAATTTTTCATTCTCATTTCCTTCTCTCATTATGTTAGTCTGTTACTTCTGTTGTCTTCTGTAAAATTCGTTTTGCATTTCACTTTATTTATTGTGTGTGTGTTTGTATGCTTGTGTGTGTGCTTTGTGTATGTGTGTGTATGAGTGTGTGCTTCTGTACATATGCATGTATCTTAGCACATATCTATCTGTCAAAGAACAACCCACAGGGTTGGTTCTCTTCTCTCTCCATGTGGAAATGAAACTCAAGTCGCCAGGCATCTTGGCAAGTGCCTTAATGTACTGACCCATCTCATTGGCCACTGCTCTCTGCTTTTGCCTTCCTTCTCTATTGTCCTGTCCTTATTGCTTTACCCCTTGTTGACAGAGATGTTGGCTTCCTTAAGCTTAGCAGCTACATTACAGTTCCAATCATAGTTTTATTTGTTCTCATAAATTTTTCTCTTACAAATTTTTCTCTGCAAAGCTTTATTTTTATATTTTTATGTTTTTAAAATAGGTATTTTATTTTTATGTTGTTTACAGTAAACAAAACAAATGTTATCATTTTAAAAATTCCAAATTTAGTGGTTTGTGGAATAGTCACAGCATTATTTTCTATTCTTTCCTTCCAGAACATTTTAGTTATTTCCTTTTCTCTTTCCCCCAATTCTTGACAACCATCTCTAATATGCTTTTGATCTATAGATAATTTGAATATTTTAAATTTTTTCTTTATAAATTCCTCTACTTAAAATTTTCAGGACATTGCTGAGTAGAAATGGCAAAAATCTGGAGTCTTATTGTTGATTGGGAGAAATATGCCAATCTTTGATCTTTAAGGATGTTACCTTTGGATTTTACATAAATGTCCTTATATCATTGTTAGGGAGTTTTGTAGTTTGAATTAAAATAGACATGTAGGCTCATGAGGGATGGCACTGTTAGGAGGTCTGGCATTGCTGGACTGAGTGTAGCATTCTTGGAGAAAATGGGTTACTGGGAGCTGGCTTTGAGGTCTCAAAAGCTCAAGCCAGGGCTAGTAGCTCAGTCATTTTCTGCTGCCTATGAATTCAGATGTAGAACTCTCAGCTATCTCTTCAGCACCGTTTCTGCCTGCACGCTGCCTTGCTTCCCACCATGGCAATAATGGACTGAACCTCTGAACTGTAACCCAGACACAATTAAATGTTTTCCTTTATAACTGTTGCCATGGTCATTGTGTCTCTTTACAGCAATAAAACCCAAACTAAGACTGAGTTCTTTTTTCGTTCTAGTTTTTTTAAACAAAGAACTCAGTTTATCCTGAAAAAAAATGTTGGTTTTTTTATCAAATTCTTAGCAATGTCTTGATTATAAATTTCTCTTCTTTATCCTATTTTTAATATTTGTTGTTATTTTTATGTTTAATCAATGCCCATTTATTTTTGATGAATCCCAGTTTGTTACAATATAGAATACTTTGCGGTATGCATCTGGATTCAGCTTCCCAGCACTGCAGACTTTCATGCCTGTGCTTGTTAGTATGCCAGTCTGCAGCTTTCTTTCATAGTCAAGTTTCCTTTGGGCTTGACACCAATGTGATTCTGACCTTGAGAAAAACATTAGGAGCTATCTCATCTGTTATGGTGTTTGGAAAAGTTTGGACTTTGAGAGAAAATTGGTGTTATTTCACCTTTAAATCTATAAAATAAAATAAACAAATACAAACAAATAAAAATAGGGTAAAGCCAACAAACAATGAAAAGAGCAAAAAAAGAGCAGGAGAAACACATGTTCACACACTCATAAATCATACAACACACAAAATTGCAAGCCATAATATATATGCAAAGGACCCATAAAGTTTTAAAAATTGCCTTGGCACAACAGTATAAGACAAAGAATACCCAAAGGTACCATTAAGTTTGCTTGATTGTGGCCATCTGCCGATGGGCACAAGAGCTACTCTTAAGAGTAGTTAGTTTCCCTAATGAGACTTCCTTGGAGAAAACTAATTTTTCACTTACAAGTGGTTTTCAATTCAAGATAGCTTCTAGATTAAGGATCACAATATGTATCCACTTCTCCTCTTAGTCCTAGGAACCCATCTGGTACAGACCCATACAGGCCCAGTGCATGCTGCCACAGTTTCTGTGAGTTTATGTAAGAGTCCTCCAATTTTGTTTTTATGCAGGCACTTGGTAATATACATTTGCCTCTTAGAACCTTCTTCATTGCTTCACATATGTTTGGGTATATTGTACTTTCATTTTATTTCATTCTAAAAAGTTTTTAATTTACTTCTTAACTTCTGCATTGATCTATTTTCATTCAGTATTGAGATCTTCACTTTTCATGAGTTTCTAAGCCTCTTATTATCTCTGTTGTTGATGCCCATGTTTGATCCATGGTGATCAGGTAAGATGCAGAGTGTTATTTCAGTTTTTTTAGAACTTTTGAGAATTGCTTTGTGCCAAAGTGTGTGGCCCACTTTAGAGAAAGTTCCATGATTGCTGAGAAGAGGGTATATTCTTTCATATTTGGGAGAAATGTTCTGTAAATATCTGCCAGGCCCATTTGATCTATGACATCAGTTAGCTCCAGTATGTGTCAGTTTAGCTTTAATCTAGATGACCTGTCGATTGGCAAGAGTGGGTTATTGAAGTCTCCCACTATCAGTATGTGAAGGTCACCATGTGATTATCTCTGTAGTAGTGTCTCTTTTACAAACTGGTGTGTCCTTACGTGTACTAATATTTCATTTGTAATTTAATAAATAAAGCTTGCCTAAAAGTCAGAAACTAAAACAGTCACCCAGGTCAGCCTTAAAGACCAGGCAGTAGTAATACACACCTTTAATCCCAGTAGGCACACTAGTTTGACATAGAAACTAGGTAGTAGTGCTGCATGCCTTTAATCCCAGCCCTAGAGAGGAATATAAGACTGGAGGAGACAACTCTCAGACAGTCTCATTCTGAGGATGCCTGGAGGCAGGATTAGCATTTCATACTGAAATAGAGGTAAAAGCCACTGGCTGGTTGTTTGGCTTTTCTGAACTTCAAGTTGAATCCCAATAGCTGTCTCTGGATGTTTAATAATCATGCTAAATTTGGTGCCCAGTGTTTGTTTTCACAAAGAAGCTCTTTGTCTGAGGCTTTATAGCCACCAGCACAGGCCAGAGCTAGACCCAAACCTTGCAATCTGGATTCAGGAGAAAAACTAGTGCTCCCAACTCCCATCTGCCCTGGTTTTGCTTCCTCTCCTACCCTGTCCATCCACCCATGGCTACACCATTTGCTGACACCCCCCACAGCACCCCCACAGCTTTCCATGGCCCCTGTGCAATTTCTTGTGGCTCCCTCAGGACCTGCACCATGCCACCAGCATATGGCTCCCATGTGGCTATCTTGGCTTTCCCTGACTCCCGTTGTCCATGCATACCTGCTGCACAAGTGCCCTGACTGTGTCCAACACACTTCAGTACATACTGACCACTCCATTTTTTTCTTTAACAAAAATACATTCAGTTTGGTTCTGCTTAGAAAAATCCACAGGTTAGCAACATTAGAACAAGTAAGACCAGAGCTCCAGAATCTCTGGACTGCTTTAGCAGAATCTCTGTGACATCTACTGGCCCACATTGTTATTACATCTTAAACTGAACCAGGATTTTAATGGAGGTAAGCCATCTGATAATGGCAGATAATATTACCAGCCAGGAATTTAAAACTCTTTCTCTTTCTAATATGGAGGGAATTCTAGAAGAGGTATATGACCTATGTTGGGATGTATACATACTTAGTTATAGCTGCTAATGGTTTGATGTGTCATATTATATACTTAAAGAAATAATTTGATAACAGAATCAAGAATAAGAAACTTTTATAAATGAGAAGTTGGCTGAAAGGATTCATACCTTTGAAAATGATAATTATAATTTGACAGGAAAATTTCACTCCATATCAGTGGGTTATGAAACCTTACACAATGGTACTAAGAGATTATCTGAAAGGATTCATAATGTTGAAATTGTCAATCAAAATCTGTTAAAAAGTTATGACAAGCTAGCAGATAGAACATCTCTCCTGGAAGGCAATATATATACCATCCAAATAATCTCTAAGGATGAGAAGATATCATTATTGGAAAAACTTAAAGACTTGGAATCATAAGTACATGATGACAACTAGAGATTGATTTGATGTAATTGTTAGAAATACTCACAGGTCAAGAAATTCAGACTCCACAAAAGACAGTGATACATGGATGTGGAATCATTAAAAAACTTGTCAGAACTAATAAGCAAGGAGATGAGGTACAGATAAAAGACAGTAGTAAAGATTTAACATTACCAGTACCTCTCAGATTCAAAGATGACTTACAAAGAGTTTTAGCTACTTATCCTGTTACTATTCCTTAAAAGTTAGCAAATGGCAAATACCCAAAAGGATATAAAGAATGCAAATGGAAGCCTATATGTATGAAAGATCTAAAAGATAATAAGAAGCAATAATATCTTATGGCATGCATTCACCATATTTGAAGCAGTTGGCAAAGACATGGGCTTCAAGAAATAAAGTTACTCCACGTGATTGGCTTCTATTAGTCTCAGCTGTATTAGACCATGACCCACAGGTACAGTGGAAGTGTTATTGAAGAGAGGAAGCTAGGGCCCTTGAAACTCAAAATAGAGTCAGAGGTTTTGAGGCCTCCCAAGATAAAATTATCAACTGAAGCTGAGAAAGAATTGACTTTGAAGAGAAAGTACAGAAGGCACATGTGGATCATGTGGATCCAAATCTTAACTGTCTTCTGACCATATTACCCTCTGAACATTCCTACAGTAATATTAATGCAGAGGGAAGGTATTGTTTTATAATGGACCTTTTTACCACCGAAACCAAGTAAAATTTTAAAACCTATGTGGTAAAGGTCTCTGAGTTAATTATAAAAGGAAAATTGAGACTTGGTCAATTAGCAGGTATAGACCCAGCAGAGATTTTAGTGCCTTTTAATAATGATGAAATTGACAAATTAGGGGAAGAAAGTAAATCCTGACAAAGAGCTTGTAGTAATTTTTCTGGGAGAGATTAACAACAACTACTGAAAAAGCAAGAGAATTAGAATTATAAAGAAAACTAATTGGATTTTTCCTCACATTGTATGGGACACACCAATAACTGGAGTACCTACATTCTATACTAATACAAATAAATAAAGAAAGGCAGGTTTCAAATAAGAAAATTTATGTAATGTAGAACAAAGTTCTTATAATTCTGTCCAAACATTAGAATTATATGTTATTCTCATGGAACTAAGGAATTTTAAAGAACCTCTCAACATTGTTACCAATTCTCAATATGCAGAAAGAGTTGTTTACATATTGAGACCATTTAATTTATACCAGATGATACAGAATTGACTTCATTATCTATTCAGGTATAAGATACAATCAGGAATAAACATCATCCCATATACATAACATACATCTAATCCCATACAGGTCTGCCAGGTCCTCTAGCACAAGGTAATGCAGAAATTAATCAATTATTGATTGGAAATGTGCTGAAGGACTTAGAATTTCATAAAAAATATCATGTCAATAGCAAAAATTTTAAAAAAGGACTTTCCCAACACATTCCAGCAAGTCAAGGAAATTATAAACAGACTTCATTAAAGGATTTATTCATATCCTCTTTAAGGTCCTTCAACATAATCATAATTACTATTTTGAAGTTTTTGTCTGAGGCTTTAGCTATAGTGCCTTTCTCGGCACCTAGTGTAGTGGGGTGTATGTGTTCTGGTGGACGGACATTGTCTTACTGTTAATGTTTGTGCTTTGTGTTAGTATCTAGCCATCTGGTTTGGAATGACTGAGGTTATTCTAGTTCATGATATCTGGTCTCGTCTTGGATGGGGGCGTCCTCCTTTCCTTGGTTTCTGTTGCCCTCTCTGGATCTTAAGAAATTGTGGTAGGTATGGGTTTCTTGGAAGAGACTGCTTCTGCAGGTTCCTGGGTAGCAGAGAAGTGGGGTAGGAGTAAAAGCTGAGACGTACTTCAGGAAAGAGCTAAGCGGATCCTATCCGCACCAAGAGGGAGGGTCTTCAGGGAGTTGGAAGCACAGTGGGAAGAGAGGTTCCTACAAGCAGACTGAAATAAGGCAAAAAATCATCTGAAGATATAGGGATAGAAGGGCCAGGGGGACCCTGAGTCTGAACCAAGAGTTAGAGTCTTCCATGGATGAAGTTGAGGTGAGAAAAGGGGTACCTACAAGTAGATTGCTACCAGGTTGATGGTGAGAATGGAGAGATCTTAATGGAAGAAATATGCACAGTGTGAATCACCCACCTGAGTCCCTTCCAAGTATGGTCAATGAAAGTCCCAGGCCAAAGTGTTTCTAAGTATCTGGGCTGACACAAAGGAACAGATATTGCTAGAAAGAGGTGCTGAGAGGGTCCATAAGAAGGAGGAAATCTGGGTCCACTCCAAAGTCTGATGGAGTCCACAGGGACTGGAGGAAGGATGGGAGAATGGGGTCCCGAAAGAAGTCTGCTTCAGGACCCAGACGAGACTGGAGAGACTCTAATAGAAAACAGGAAGGAGAGTGAAAATGGCCTACCTAGTGCCAACCTGATTTGGCCGAGACCACATAAAAACAATGACTATTAAACACAAAGTATGTCTCTCTAGCTTATGTTTCTTCACATGTGGTGGACTTATTTGTGGTAAACCTGGTGGACTTATTTGTGGTAAACCTGCAAGAACAAAGATAACCATGAATTTCTTTTAACTGACCATCGACAAGACATATGGTGTTGAATAAGAAGGGCCTATTGAAAAGCTGCACTTGCTCCAAAGTTCTCAGGGTTGTGTCACTTCATTAACAGTTTTTACTCCATTTTATGACTTACAGTAAAGATGTCTTTGTGTCCAGCCTGAAACCGAGCCCCATCTCTTCCATAAAGATATATAGGCACTGAGCTTCTGCATTCTCCATACAGTACAATGTAAACCTGTGAGCTGGTCCCTGCATCTGGAAAGTCGCTCGTCATGACTGAAACCTTCCAGTTTCCACCTACAAAGCACAGATGACATACAGTGTTGTGGCAGGCCATTATAAGGACAGGGTTCAAGACAAAATGTTCTCCTTTTCAACTCACCTGCAAAAGTATCATAACATTGGGTTTTAAATTTGGCTTTATGAAGTCTCTATATAATTGCCAAACCTACATTGTGCTGGAAAATATTTCCCAAAATAAATTTAAAAACAAGGGTAGAGACTATTGGCCTATTGTTGTTGGTCATGCTTGATCTCTGAGAGTCACTCTAGAACTTCCAGAAAACTCCTAGTATTTTGATTAAATATCTATAATATTCTTATGTTTAATGTGTAATATGTATGTACAGAAAGTCATTTTAAATGTTTGTTTTTATATGTGTACTTTCTAAAATACTCAGAAAGAATTTGAAACCTCTTACATCCATTATTTTAACCGTCCAAGATAAACAGATAATACTGAAGTTGACAACAATGAGGAAAACTGTGTGTCGCCAGCAATACAAAGGGACACTATACAATGAATGACACATTGTGAATATAATAAAGTTCACTGTATTTTGCTGCTATAGTTTCATTTGAATGTGGCAGGTGCTTTGTTGGTGTAAACATCCAAAATGCAACCTATGTGTGAATTAGTGAGGAATTAGAGAGCATTCACAATTCTACAAAAGTAAGCAACAAATTCAGAAACTCAGATGACAGTCTGTTCATTAGACTGTAATTTTTGTTCTATATTTTATGCAAAGTATATTTTATATTTGATCATTATGATTAAATAATCAAGTTCTAGATTTAAATTTTACTTATGCCACAATAATTTGATAAATAAATGCTATATATGTGAAAGTCTACTTTAAACCTCAAATTTTTATTTTACTTATCAAACACATGGTTAAAAAACATGCCAGTATCACCGTGGTAGATGCTCATTTTGTGAGTAAAAATAACTTCTCTAGTTAGCAGAAAATACCAACCCATTTTGTTGTTGTTGTTGTTTGACTTTTTTACTCACCAATTTATTTTACTTCCCAGATGCAGCCTCCCCCTCATCCTCTTATCCCAGTCTTTCTCCCTTATTCCACCTTTCACCTCCCAATGCCCTCCTTTTTAGTCTCCATCCAGAAAAAGAGAGGTCTCCTATGATTATCAATAAAAATATGGCTTATCAAGTTGCAGTAAAACTAAGCACTTCCTCTTATGTTAAAGTTGGGCAAAATGACCCAGTATGAGAAGTAGGGTCCCAAAAGCCGGCAAAAGAGTCAGAGACAGCCCCTGTTTCCATTGTTAGGAGTCCCATAAGATGACCAAGCTACACAACTGTAACATACATGCAGAGGACCTAGGTCAGTCTCATGCAGGCTCCCTGGTCATCAGTTCAGCCTTTGTGAGCACCTAGGAGCCCAGGTTAGTTGATTCTGTGAGCCTTCCTTTGGTGTCCTTGACCCCTCTGGCTCCAATACTTCTTTCTCCTCCTCCTCCTCCATAGGATTCCTGAATTCCTCCTAATGTTTGGCTATAGGTCTCTGCATCCTGTTTCCATCAGTTGCTGGATGACACCTCTCTGATGACAATTAGGCTAGGCACAAATCTGGTCACAGGAGATGGCTAGTTCAGTCTATGTATCTACTATTGCTAGAAGTCTAAGATGGGGTCTTCTCCAAGGATTCCTGGGAGATTCCCCTGAGTGAAACTTCTGTCCAAACCCAGAAACGCCCCCAGCAATCCCCTCAGCACTCTTCCCCTGCATGGCTCCCACGTGATCACTCTTCCCCTGCATGGCTCCCACGTGATCACTCTTCCCCTGCATGGCTCCCACGTGATCACTCAGGCTCCCGTCCCCACCCACCCTAAGTCCACTCAAAAATCTCTTCTATTTCCTCTTCCCAGGGAGATCTGGATGCCCCCTTCTCCCCCACGAACTTTCCTTGTTACCTAGTCTCTCTGGGTCTGTGAACTGTAGCATACACTCCTATATTTTACAGCTAATATCCACTTATGGGATATATATACCATTTTGTTTTTATTAGTCTGGGTTACCTCACTCAGGATGATTTTTTTTTCTAGTTCCATCCATTCATCTTCAAATTTCCTGGCGTTCATGCTTTTAACAGCTGAGTAATACTTCACTGTGTAAAAGAACCACATTTTCTTCATCTATTCCTCGGTAGAGGGACATCTAGGTTGTTTGCAGGTTCTGGCTACTACAAACAAAGCTGCTATGAACATAGCTGAGCAAGTGTCCTTATAGTACGATTATGCAACCTCTGGGTGTATACCCAAGAGCAGCACAGCTGGGTCTTGTGGTAGGTTGATTCCCAGTTTCCTGAGGAGCCACCACACTGACTTCCAAAGTGACTGCACAGGTTTGCACCCCCACCAGCAGTGGAGGAATTCCCCTGCTCATCATCATTTCCAGCATCACATATGTTATTGACCTTAGCTATTCTGAAAGGTGTAAGATGGAATCTTAGAGTAGTTTTGATTTGGATTTCCGTCATGACTGAGGCTGTTGAACATTTCCTTGAGTGTTTCTCAACCATTTGAGATTCCTCTGTTGAGATTTCTGTTTAGATCTGCACCCTGTTATTTAACTGGATTATTTGATTTGCTGATATCTAGTTTCTTGAGTTCTTTATGCATTCTGAAAATCAGCCCTCTGTCAGATGTTGGGTTGATGAAGACATTTTCCCATTCTGAAGGCTGTCATTTTGTCCTATTGATGGTGTCCTTTGCCTTATAGAAATATTTCAGTTTCATGAGGTCCAATTTATTTATTTATTAGTTGTTTGTGCTATTGGTGTTCTGTTCAGGAAGTTGTCTCCTGTGCTAATGAGCTTGAGATTATTTCCTAATTTCTTTTCTATCAGGTTCAATGTAACCGGATTTATGTTGGAGTCTTTGATCCTCTTGGTCTTGAGTTTTGTGCAGGGTGATAAACAGGGATCAATTTGCATTCTTCTACATGCAGACATCCAGTTAGACCAACAATGTTTGTTGAAGATACTTTCTTTTTTTCCATTGTGTAATTTTGACTTCTTTGTTGAAAAATCAGGTGTTAATAGGTGGTTTTACGTCCAGATCTTCGATTTGATTCCATTTATCCACACGTCTTTGTTATCTCAGTATCATGCAGCTTTTATTACTATAGCTCTGTAGTAGAGCGTAAAATCAGGGATATACCAACCTATTTTTAACAACAGCAGAAATAGTTAAATTCCAGAAATTAGAGTTGGGTGACTCTAGCTGTTCTGGTAGATACCAAGGATGCTAGCGCTTGGTGGAGTAAAGTGTCCCTAGACTTTTCAGCCACTACCACTTCAGAGTATAACAAAAACCTCAAAGAGAACTGACTGCTAAATGTGTAAGAGCCAAATCAATAGAGAAAGAAATTACATTTCTAACAAGTAAAGTGCAAAAGGATAAAAGGCATAAGATGGAAATTTAAAAAGTAATGAAACATGGAGGCCTCCATACTAAAGGTAGCTGCATCCCTGTAGATCATGAAAACCTTATCCTTGCAAGAGAAAATTATAAAAGGTGTAGTCAAATCTAAAGACTATGAATCAAGATTCCTATTTGAGCTTAAAATATAAATTTATTCAATAAGAAGGCAAGAGACCATGGAGTTATTGCTAGAAATATAGTGTCTAGGAGGGGTTAGGATATAGAAAAATGTTTCCCCTCTTAATTTGCTTATAATCTACATAAACTACATATCAAAAAGCAGAAAAAAATAACACAAAATGTTCTTATTGTGAGATTTTGACAAGGTAAGACCAGATCACAGACAAGCAAACTAAACCAAACATTAAAGAGAACATCAAAGAAGCCAAAAGGGGCATGCAGCCCATATTAGTAAATGTTTTTAAAAGTACAAAAGCTATTCAGATTTGTAAACTATACACTCAGACATGAGTAAAGAAAAGGCTTGAAGTTTAGAAGATATCTAACCTACCTTTCTCATAAATAGGGAAAAAGAAAGTAAAAATTATAAATATGTTCCTAATACTCATATGTTCCTAATACTCATATGTAAATATAAATATGTTCCTAATACTCATATGTTCCATCAGGTCCACAGAAAGATGTGAGTGTGTTGAAGGGCTGAGTAAGTAGATTGGAATAAAGCAGAATTCAGGTGTTGGGTAAATATCACAGTAAAAGCCTGAAAGAATCACTCCATGTACCAAATTAATAAAAACCTAAGTGGTACTTTATTTTCCTTTTTAAAAAAGTATGTCTATAGTATAAACTCATTATAAAAAGAAATCAAGACCTAATGGTTTCACTGAGAATTTCCTTCCATTTATTAAAAACAATATCAGTTCTATGCAAACCCTTCAGAATAGTTCCAAAATCATTATTTAAGCACACTACTCTGACACTAAAATTGAAGAAAGATGATTAGAAAATCAAAATATAGCAAAATATCTGGAAAATACTATAATAAAGCTGATTACCTACAACTCATGAAGTTTGTGCTAACTTAACAAAAAACAGAAAACTATAGAGGAATATTAGGAAGTCAATTTAACCTCCAAGTTTATTCCAGGAATACAAAATTTTTGTATCCTGAAATTTGTTGATGCAATTCATCTCATGAACAGAATAAAAGAGTCCATAAACTTTTACCCTGCATCATTACTCATTTAGGACGTGCAAGTTGAAGCCAAGAAGAGCAACAGCAGTGCTGATATCAGCACAAATTGCTGAAGAAGCAAAGAAGCCTAGTAAGGAAGGGAATAACAGGATCTGTCAACACAATATAACAGGAATCAGTTCAACACTTTCTTACAAAGTTAAACAAATTTAAAATACATCCATGCAATTCTAGTCTACTGACTTACCCAAAATAATAGAAGGTACTTTTCCATAAATTTTCTCAATGGGTTTATTCACAAAGCCCAAATGAATGACTCTTATCAACATATGCTAAATAGCAAATTATACCTTCAGAAAAACAAAACAAAAAAACATGTATGGTTCCTAATCTCTGCTACGTGTAAAGACGACCTCATTTGGAAATAGAGTCTGTAATGGTGTATCATATACACTGTGACCCGTTCAGGTCTTTTATGTCTGAATCTGTTTTATTACATATCTGAAATTTTTTTCTTACAAGGAGCGCTTTTAAAATGGTAAGCAGCTTGGTCAAGGTGGCCCTGGATGCTGGCTCCACCTCTCTCAACCTTTTAACATGGCGGGTGTGTTCACTCTGGAACCACTGGATGAAAACCGCACTCACCACTTCAACTCTGGGAAGCATAAACCCTTTTTGTCTGAGTAAAAGCTAAATCTGTCATGCAGCACTATGCAGCTGGGAGTGTTTCTGTGTATCGCAGTGGGAATCTGCCATGCTCTCCTGCCTGTGTATGCCTAAGAGACCTGATTCGGCCAGTTGCTCAGGCAGGAAGTGCTGAGCCTCCAGTCCTCTTTCAGCTGCTTTCCTCCTAACCCCAAGTGGGCATACAAGCACCCAAACTGAAGTGAGTAGCCGGCCACGTGGATTAGCCCCAAACATTTGGGAGTCATTATGTAAATAGAGACTGTGCTTATGTTTCTGGGCTGCCTAGACCCAAATAATCACACAGAAGCTATATTAATTACAACACTGGCCAATGGTTCAGAGATTCAGGCATATTCCTAGCTAGCACTTACATCTTCAATTAACCCATTTCTATTATTTTATATTTTACCATGAGACTCATGGTTTGTTCCCTCACATCTTGCTTCTTGGGCAAGATGTTTGTTCCCTCACAACTTTCTTCTTTCCTCCTCTATCTCTGCTAGAATTTGCCACCTTGCTATATTCTGCCCTGCCATAGGCCAAAGTAGCTTCTTTATTAACCAATGGTAACAAAACATATTCACAGTATACAGAGGGGAATCCTCCATCAAGAGTCATTGCAAATGTAATTGAAATGCAAATCCAAATAACAGTATACCAAAACTTCACAGGAAGATATAAGACCAGAAGCTGCTTTTGTCTGAAATTGTCAAAGAGAGGAGTCTGAATAAGAATAAATTCTGTTCAAAAATGAAAATGCTTCCAGGTCACGTCTTCAGCAATATGGTGCTACCTCCAAGTTCTTTGAAGCATCCAAGGGCAAGGATAACAGCTTAATATTATTCTGGAAGTTGTTTAGACACCACTGACCAACAACTCAAAGGCAGGCTTCCTGTTGCTGGGTGCAGGTTTTCATAATGGCCGAACCACTTTAAACTCCCAGCAGCAGTGAATGGGTGTTCACCTTTCCTCACAACCTTGCCAACAACTGGTCATTATTTTTTAATCTTAATCACTTGTACTGGAGTAATACAAACTCTCAAAGTGATTGTAAGTTACATTTCCATCATAACCAAGGATGTTAAATATTCTTTAAATGTTACTCAGCCACCAGATTTCATCTTTTGAGAACTTTTTATTTAGTTCAACGATCATTTTTAATTCAGTTGTTTGTTTTCTCAATGTTTAGTTTTTTTGAGTTATTTTTATTTTCTAGATACTAACCCTTGACCTTAACCATTCTATAGGTTCCCTTTTCACCTGAATGATGTTTTCTTTGTTGTCTAGAAGCTTTTGCATTTCCTGTGTTACCATTTGTGTGGGACAATTCTGTATTCTGTCAATTATGTTTTAAATAAACTCTGATTGGCCAGTAGCCAGACAGGAAGTATAGGCAGGACAACCAGACAGGAAGTAGAGGCGGGGCAATGAGAACAGGAGTATTCTGGGAAGGAGAAAGCCCATTCCTCCCCAGTCCTGTCCAGACACCAAAGAAGCAAGATGTGACCTGCCCCGCTGAAAAAGGTACCAAGCCATGTGGCTAACATAGATAAGAATAATGGATTAATATAAGTTATAAGAGTTAATATGAAGCCTGAGCAGAGTTAATATGAAGCCTGAGCTAATGGGCCACTCAGTTTATGATTAATGTAGACTTCTGTGTATTTTCTTTGGGATTTACTGGCTATGGGAACTGTGCAGGACAGAAACCCCAACAAGCAGGCCCTCATGTTACAATCATTTATTAATTGTTCATCTTAATTCCTTTGTTGTCAGGGCCTTGTTCATAAAATCCTTTCCTACTTTCTCTTCTATAAGAATAGTGTGTTGAGTCTTATATTGTTCTTGATCTACTTGGAGTTGAGTTTGCATAGGATGAGAGATAAGAAACCATTTTCATTCCTAACCATGCAGCCAACCAGCTTCACAAACAGCCATTTACTGAAGACACTTTTTTTTCTTTTATGTGTATGGTTGACTACTTGTCAAAACTTAAATGACCTAGGCTGGTGTGATAACTCAGTGGGTAAAGGCACATTCTGCCAAGTCTAATAAACTGATTTTGATGCCTAGGACCCACATGGTAGAAGGAGAGAACCAATCCACACAAGTTGTCTTCTGATCTCTATCCATAGCCCGTGATATAAAACATGCACTCGTGCATCCACACACACACACAATATGAAAAAATACAATGTAATAAAAGTGTTTTTGAATAAGGTGGCTGCAGGTGTGTGAACTTATATCTGGGTCTTTAATTCTATCTCATTAATAAACTTATCTGGTTTTATCTCAGTACCATCTTATTTCTTTAGCCTTGTTTTATTATAGTTCTGTAATAAAATAAATCTTTAAATGTGGGAAATAGATAGCTCCACCAGATTTTTTACTGTTAAGGATTATAACAGCAGTCCTAGGTTTTTTGTTTGTACATATAAAGATTATTTTGACAATTCCTGCAAAGAACTGCATTGGAATTTTGAGATGGATTACACGGAATCTTTATATTACTTTTTATAATATTGTCATTTTCACATTAATCTTACAATTCCTTGACCACGGGAGGCATCTCCATCTTCTAGCATATTCTTTAATTGCTTATGTTTAGTGTCTTAAATTTTCATTGCACAAACCTTTTTTTTTACTTATTTAAATTTATTTCAAGATTTTTTGAGGATACTATTAATTAGGTATTGCTGCCTTCATTTTTACATAGTATATATAAAAATATATAGTATATATGTGTATATATTATAAATATGGTATATACACTAGGTATTATATATAGTATATTAAAAGCTTTGGGGCATTATGTGTTGATTTTGTGTCCTGTTACTGTGCTGAATGTATTTATGGGCTGTAAGAGTTCTCTGATGGAATCTTTAGGATATTTATATCTATAATAATATCACCTATAAATAAAGATATTTTGACTTCTCTCTTTCCTATGTGTAGCAGATTTATCCCCTTCACTTGTCTTATTGTAGTAACTAAGACTTCAAATACTTAGAGGGAGAGTGAACATCCTTGTCTTTATCCTGATTTTAGTGTAAATGTTTTGTGTTTCCTCTCAATGTTTGATAATTTTGGCTGTGGGCTTCCTGTCCCTATGTAGATGAAGATGTCTTCTTACTCACAGAAATACCCTGCCTCCGCCTCTTAAGTACTGGAATTAAAGGTGTGAACACCATGCCCATATAGTTGCGAGATTTTTAATTACTACTTCTATCTCCTTAGGTGTTACGGGTCTATTTAAATTAGGTATTATGGGTCTATTTAAATTAGTCACTTTGTATTGATTTAGCATTGGTAAATTGTACATATGTAGAAATTTATCTGTTTACTTAGATTTTTCAAGTTTGGTGGGATATAGATTGCTTAACTCTGCCTTATAAATCTTTTAATTTTCTCAGTGTCTGTTGTTATGTCTCCTTTTTATCTGTAACTTTATTAATTTGGGTCCTCTCTCTTTTTAATCAATTTTGCTAATGGTTTGCCAAACCTATTAGTATTTTTAAAGAACCAACTCTTTATTTCATTGGTTGATTTTGCTTTCTTTTGTTTTGACTTTTCATTCCTATTTCAATAATTTAATCCCTGATTCTGATTATCTCTGCCTGTCTCCATTGGATGGGGAGGCTATTTGTTTTTGCTTTTCTAAAACCTTCATGTGAATCATTAAGTTACTAATTTTAGTTCTTTCAAAATTACAAACTTGCACAGCCACTATGGAAATCAATATGTGTTGGTAGCTGCAGACCCTCAGACCCTGAACTTTTTTTGGCCTTTTGCCTGCTGGAGGTAAACAACTAGTTGTTCTATGCTTGCAGCTGCTCTGAGCACAGGACCCTCATGAGTTGCTGGTAACAAGAAAGTAGTTTCTAGTGAGCTTTCCATGGAAAAATCCCAAGAGATAGGGCACGGCCACCAGTTAAGGAGAGCACTATATAAGCTACCTTGGAACATGGTAAAGTTGGCATTTTTGCTTCAAGAGTAACACTTGTCTCTGTGTGTTCTTTACTCCCCAGACCCTTACCTGACCGTGGTTCCAGGTAGTGCAGGCACCACAAATATGGTGGTTGCTCATGAAATTGGAAATGAATCTACCTTAAAACCCAGCTATATTACTCTTGGGGATATACCCAAAGAACACAGCATCAAACCACAAGGGCACTTGCTCAATTGTGTTCAATGTGACTTTATTCATAATAGCCAGAAACTGAAAACAGCTTAAATGTTCCTCTACAGAAGAACGAATAAAGAAAATGTAGTATATTTACACAATGAAGTATTACTCGGTTGTTTAAAAAAAAATAATGCAACAAAATTTGTAGGCAAATTCATGGAACTAGAAAAAAATCATTCTGAGTGAGATAACCCAGGTATAGATAGACAAACATGATACATATTCACTTACAAGTGGATATTAGCCATTAAGTAAATGATAACCAATCTACAGACCAAGAGAGGTTAGGTAAAGAGTAGAACTCTAGGCAGGATATAGAATCTGAACTGGCCATCTTTTGTAGTCAAACAGGGCTCCCAGTGGTGGGACTAAGATGCATTCAGTTGAATTGCTGACAGAGAAGGTCCCATGGAGATCCCCAAACAACCCAGGCAGATGCGAGAACAGAGGATTGCTCTCTGCAAATGGACAGCAGGTGCCCATTGTGGAGAACAATATCCATGCAGTTCATTGAATGCAGAGGTCAAACTCAGGTTGACTTGGAACCTTCATGCCTAGGTTCTAGTATCATTGGTGCAGGAAGGTACTTGACAGGCTACTAAAAGAGAAACATAGACACCAAGCCAGTCACAAAATCTTTGATCTACAATTTGTCCTCCCTTCAAACTATGCTAGGACAATAGGGGAACAAAACTTGTAGGAGTACCCTGATTTAACATGAGGCCCATTCTAAGTGAGGGAGTCTATGCCAAACATTGCCTGGATGGCCAGGAAGCAGTCCAGATAGATAGATAGATAGATAGTCCAGAGACCTAGAGTAAAAACAAACTCAACTGGTCTTTTAAAAAAAATTAAAAATAAAGAAATGATTCCTATTGATGTTCTGCTATGTTATACTCATAGATTAGTGCCTTGTCTAGTGATCACTAGAGAGGCTTCCTCTGGCAGCTGATGAGAGAAGATGTAGAGACCCATAGCCAGACATTACACAGAGGTAAAGTCTAAATTAAAGGTCTCCATCAAGTCTTTCCCTTGGATCTCAGGGAATCATGTGGAAGAGGAGGCAAAAAGATTGTAGGAGTCAGAGGGGATGGAGAATACCAGGATAACATGGCCCTGAATCAACTAAGCAGGGTTCTGTAAACAGAGACTGCTCATTCATCTCCAAGCAGTGTAGGCCTGAAAAATCACATAGAAACTATATTAAATACAACACTGCTTAGCTGATGACTCGGGCGTATTTCTAGCTAACCCTTGTATTCAAATTAACCCATTTCTATTCATCTGTGTATTGCCACAGGGCTGTGGCTTACCAGTAGGTTCTGGTGTCTTTCTCCTTCGGGTGCTACATGGCGTTCCTGGACTCCATCTATTCCTTCTCTATGTCTCTGTTTGGATTTCCCATCTGGCTTTATTCTTCCCTACCATAGGCCAAAGCAGCTTTATACACCAACCAATAGAAGGAACACAAATACAAAAGTATATCCCACATGATCTCTCATTTTCTGTCTAAATAGAAAGGAAGGTTTTAACTTTAACATAGTAAAATTATATGTTCAAAAGTTATCAAGTAAGAATTATAGTTATGAATCCACAGGAATGACCCCAGATAAGACCCTAAGCAATAGAGGAGAGGGTGTCTGATCTGACCTAACCCAGTAGTCAGACTGATGATTATCTTAAATATCACCATAGAACCTTCATCCAACAACAGATGGGAACAGAGGCAATGACCCACATCAGAGCACTGGACTGAGCTCCCAAGATCCAGTTGAAGAGTGGAAGGAGTGAGAGTATGAGCAAGGAATTCAAGACCATGAGGGGGTCATCCACTGAGACAGTTTGCTTGAGCTAATGGGAGCTCACCAACTCCAACTGGACTGGAAGTGAACAAGCATGGGAACAACCAAGCCCCTCTGAAAGGGATTGACAGCTGGGGCAGACTGAGGGGCCACTGATAGTGATACTGGGATGTGTCTCTACTTGCATATATTGGCTTCATGGGATCCTATTCTCTTTGGATGTAAACCTTGCTCAACCTAGATGTAATAGGGAGGGCCTTGGACTTTCCACAGGGCAGGGTGCATGGCACTCCTTAGGGTTGGAGGGGGGAGTTGTGGAGGGAGAGGGAGGGGACTGGGAAGAGGGGAGGAAGTGGGAATTTGGATTACTCTTTTTAAGTAATAAAAAAGAATTATTGTTACAATATTTAGTCCATTTACATTCATCAAATTAAGGAAAATACTATATCATTTATCCTATCTATGTGAGTCTAAAGTTTTATATATACTTTATCTTTTATCTTGACTAAGGAAAACTATAGCTATCTGATTTAAACTCTTCAAAGACCCCTGAAGGATATAATATTACCTAAGTAAAGAGGAAGTGCATTGTAAGAAACTTCCAAAGTTCTAAAATTGACAGAGACATCTCACTGCCTGGACAGTCACCTGGAGTTTTTCTGTAACATTGGGGCATCCATCTTCAGCCTACAGGCCCATAGCATCCAGCAGTCTTTTCCATGCAGCAGGAAATTTGAAGATCTGTTCTGCCTTGTAATGACAAAGTTCATCAGCTGCCTTCTTCTATGTCCTGAAGAATGTCTGGCAATTTCTTCTGTGAAGCAGAAACCCTGATGGACCATTCCTTCTATTGGAAAGTTTAGCAGTCACTTTTCTGTGGGTCCTGCATGTCCAGTTCATATAACATACCACAAAGCAGTCCAAGAAAGGGCAGTTTCTTGCCCAAATGACTAGCCTTGTCACACTGAATGCAAATTCCATAACGTGTTTCTTCAATGCCCATCAACCTCTCTGATGTAATTGGTACTGCCAGAAGCAGACATGTCTCATCATTGAGAAAAAACTAAGTTCTTAAAACCTTTTAAATGCCATATTCTGTAGGTCTTTGAGTTATTGAAGATTATCTAACTGAAATATATCTCTGTACATCTAGAAAACCTAATTAACATGACTACAAGTTTGATTATTTTAAATGACTATCTGTTAATCTGTAATTTTTAATTATATTTTACATTTTAAATAAACTGTATAAATGTTATACCTTAAACAAGAGCAGAAATACATATAACAAAATTGACATTAAATTTGTATCAATAAACCAAATTCCATAGTAACGTAAAGTATTCATTTTTATATTATATCACAATTTTGGTTTGTTTTTAGAAATTGACCATTAATCACTTATAATCAACCCCCTTTAAATGAAAACAAACATTTATAAACAATCATTTTGGGAAATTGAGAGTAGTTTTCTCCAAACTGCTTCCTGTTGTTTATTGATTGAAGTATTTTTAGGCTTCACAGAGACTTTCAGGGGATCTTGTTCCATCAAACCACATTATCCTGGAAGGAATCCACAGGTTCTCATCTTGTGTGGAAACAAAAGCAGAACATCTTTTCCAAAGTATCATATCCTTAGTCTCAAAATTTGAAGTCAAGATCCTTTTAAAACATATATGTTGGTTTAACTTTGCAGCCTATACAATGAAATGTCTTTCTGTACTTAGCTCATTAACAGTCAAAATATTCAAAGAAAACACAATAATATACATAATCCAAACTCTCTACGTATATTCCATCTTTACGTGGCTTATTTTTCACTCTATTGCTTTTTAATAGTTAATTTTCTTTACTCCTTTAATCTATGACTCCTGTCTATATTCTTTTTCCTCTCCCTTCCAAGTCTACATATGTTTTTAAACATACTTTGATCCATTTAGGGGTTTATTTTTGTCTGAATCTATCTTTATTGGGTATCTGTGATCATTTTCTGACCAGGAGCACGTTTTTTAATGCTAACCAGGCATGGCTAGAACCAGCTCTGTGGTCTTGCCTATTTGCTCAGCCCAGACCATCATGGCACATGCACTGCCTCTGTGAGCCATGCTCACCACACCAGCTCCAGGGACTCAGTAGGTCTATGTCACCATTAAACAACTAGTACACACTGCTCACAAACTCCATTTAAGTGCAGGACCTCCCAAAAGAGCTAGAGTTAGTGCTGTTAGCATGAGCCAGGTAGCTATCTCTTAAAGAAGCCATGCAGTTTTTGTTGCTATTGCTGAGTCTGGAAACCTGTGTTCACTGCCAGCAAACAGAGCCTATCTGAAAAAAAAAATGTGGCTACCAAGAAGCTGCATTTGAAGCCCTCTTTTTTAGGTCTTATGTGGATCCATGCCCCAGAAGGTGGGTGCCATTTTGTAAACAGAGATTGCTTGTTTCCTGACTGCCTAGACCTGAATAATCACACAGAAACTATATTAACTACAACAATGCTTGGCCAATGACTCAAGCATATTTCTTGCTAGCTCTTGTATCTTAAATTAACCCATTTTTATTAATCTGTGCATTGCCATGAGGCTGTGGCTTACTGGTAGTTTCTAGTATTTTTCTCCTTCAGCAGCTATATGGTGTTCTTTGACTCCACCTACTCTTTCTCTATATTTCTGTTTGGATTTCCTGCCTGGCTCTATTCTGCCCTACTATAGGCCAAAGCATCTTTATTCATCAACCAATGAAAGCAGCACATATACCGAAGGACATCCCACATCAGGTTCACACGGACTCACAGAGAATGAGCAGCAAGCACAGGGCCTGCCAGGGTCAGCACCAGGACCTCTACGTTTGTTTTGTGACTCTTAGCTTGGTAGTTCTGTGGGACTTCCAACTATGGGAGTAAATGTGTCTCTGACTCTCATCCTTCTTGGAATAAGCCTAACCTAGGAAAAAAAGATCTCAGTAAATAAAATTCTAAGATACTGAAGAAAAACTGGGGAGGACACTAGAAGATGAACAAACATACTAGCCTTGTGGACTGGAAAATACTATGAAAAATAGCCATCATATTGAAAGTTTTAGCTGCAGATTCAGTGCAGTGTTAATCAAATTTTCAACACTATTCTTTATAGAACGAAAAAAATGTTCAAAACTTTCTGTAGAGGTACAAAAGAGCAAGTATAACTAAAGCAATCCTGAACCAAAAGAATACTATCAGAAGCATAATCTGATTTCAATTTTACTACAGAACCATAGTAATAAAATGCTTCATATTGGCAAAAAAAAAAAAAACAGACACATAGATCAATGGAATAGAATTGAGGACCAATACATTAGCCCACACAACTGCAGTTACAGAACTTTTTAAGATGCCCAAAACATACACTGGAAAAAGGGTATCTTTGATCAATGGTACTGGGAAAGTTGGATTTCAACATGCAGAAAAAAATGAAACTAAATCATTCTCTCTCACTTTACATAAAACTCAACTCCAAATGGATCAAGGACCTGAATGTAAAATGTACATATACCCTGAATTTATTTGCTAGGAAAGAAAGTAGAAAATGTGTTTGAGTTCATTGGCACAGGGAAGGACTTTCCAAAAAGGACTCCTGTAACACATGAATGCAGCAACAACTGACAAACACTCTCATGACTAAAACACTTCTAGACAGCAAAGGAAACTGTCCAGCAAGTGAAGAGCCAGTCATCAAAACAAGACACCATCACTGTTGGCTCTTTATCCAGTAGATTAGTGTCTAGAATACAAAACGAATTTCAAAATTAAACATTAAGAAAATAAACAGGCCAATTAAAATTGGCTATGAAGAGGGCAAGAAGGATGGGCCAGCAGGTGTGAGCACTTGTTGCTCTTACAGAGAACCCAGTTTCAGTTCCCACCACCCACATGGTAATTCACAACCATCTATAACCCCCATGTCAGGACACCTCTTTTCTGACCTCCCTGGGTACCTGGTATGCAGGTGGTACACATACATACACACGGGAAGACCCTTATAAACATAAAATAAAATAAATTTTAAAATTGCTAATGGGCTATGAAAGAAGAAAATGTCTCAAAAAAATAAATGCAAATAGATTGTAAACAATTTTAAATGTGCCAATATCCTTAGCCACCAGGGAAATTGAAATTCAAACTACATTAAGATTCCAGTCAGGCCTGGGCAGGGGTGGCACATGCCTTTAATCCTAGCACTCATGAGTCAGAGGTAGGTGGGTCTCTATGAGTTTGAGGTCAGCCTTGTCTACAAGAGCTAGTTCCAGGACAGGTAAGGCACAGAGAAACCCTGTCTCAAAACAACAACAAAGATTCCAGTCAGAATGTCCATCTTCAGGAATATAAATGACAACAAACAGTGTCAAAAAGCATTTTGAAAGGGGAATTCTTATACATTGTTGGTGGGAGTGCAGCTTTAGATTTCAAAAAATCTAGAAATAGAACTTCTTTCCATATTACCCAGTTATGTCACTTCAGTGAATATACTTAAAGGCACTTATATCGTATTATAGAGATAATTGCATGTCCATGTTCATTGCTGCATTGTTCACAATGGCTAGAAAATTTACTCAACCTCTATGTCCACCAACAGATGAATGAACAAAGAAAATGAGATATATATACATAATAGGATATTATTCAACTGTAAAGAACACTGGAATCACAAAATTTGAAAGTAAATTAATGAGACTGGAAAAATTATACTAAGCTAACTCAGGTCCAAAAAGACAAAAGCCACATGTGGATTTTATGTTAAAATTGTTTGTTGTGTATTTTAAACTTGGAGCACAAGTGAAAGCCAGGAAACTAGAAAGGGGCCTTGGGGACCACATTACGGGTGAAGGATAGTAGATTATAGGAAAAAATAAAAGCAGTGATGTAGAATACCAAGGGCAGAAAGGCTTATGCAGGGAGAGTTATGGGAATATGGGGTAAATCATAGGGTGAAGAGGAGGACTCCCAAAGAAAGAAGTTATAAAAAGCCATGTGGAAGCATACTATCTTACAATCCAACTTATAAAAGTTGAAAGATGGTATAACATGTGATAAGAAATAGCAGGGAGGAAACTGAGGACTAGGCAGGGATGCAACTGAAAGGATGGAAGTGATGAGGGTGGAGTAGATGAGTCCACCGAAACTTAAGACATGAAAAGATCTTATAGGACCCCACAACTAGTAAACTAATTTCAAAAGATAGCTTCTAAAAAAGAGTTCAACTAGACTTTGGGAGCTCAGCCCAGTGCTCCACTGTGGGTCTCTACCTCTGTTTCTTTTAGTTGCTTGATGGAGGTTCTATGGTGATATTTGAGATAGTCATCAATCTGACTACAGGGCAAGGTCAGTTCAGGCACCCTCTCCTCTATTGCTTAGGATCTTAGCTGGGGTCCTCCTTGTGGACTCCTGGCAATTTCTCTAGTGCCAGGTTTCTTGCTAGACCCAGAATGGCTCCCTCAATAAGACTATCTCTTTCCTTGCTCTCATCTCTGTCCTTTCTCCATCTCTACTATCCCATTCCCTCAAATTCTCTTCCCCTTCCCCTTCCCCCTCCTCTTCTCTGTCCACCCTCCCTTATTTCCCCACCCCATACTCTCAATTTTGTCAGGCAATCTTATCTATTTCCCCTTTCCAGGTGGATCTATGTATTTTTTTTCTTAGGGTTCACCTTGTTATTTAGCTTTTCTAGGATCATGAACTATAGGCTCAATATCCTTTGCTTTACAGCTAGTATCCACTTATGAGTAAGTACATACCATGTTTATCTTTCTGGGTCTGAGTTACCCAACTCAAGATGGATTTTTCTAGTCCCATCCATTTGCATGCAAATTTCAAGATGTCATTTTTTTCCCCACTGAGTAAAACTCTAATGTGTAAATATACCACATTTTCTGTATCCATTCTTCAGTTGGGGGACATTTAGGTTGTTTCCAGGTTCTGGCTATTACAAATAATACTGCTATGAACATAGTTGAACAAATGTCCTTGTAGTATGATTGAGCATCTTTTGGGTATATGCCCAAGAGTGGTATTGTTGGATCCTGAGGTAGGTTGAGTCCCAATTTTCTGAGAAACTGCCATACTGATTTCCATAGTGGTTGTATAAATTTACATTCCCACCAGCAATGAAGGAGTGTTCTCCTTATTCCACATCCTCTCCAGCATAAGCTGTTATTAGTGTTTTTTATCTTAGTCATTCTAACTGGTGTAAGATGGTATCTCAGAGTTGCAGTGAGAATATGAGCAAAGAGGTCAAGACCATGATGGGGATACCCATTGAAACAGTTTGCCTGAGCTAATGGGAGCTTACGAACTCTGGCCAGACAGGGAGGGAGCCAGCATAGGTCCAAACTTGTCCCACTGAATGTGGGTGACAGTTGTATGACTGGAACAGACTAAAGGACCACTGACAGTGGTACCAGGATTTATACGTACTGCTTGTAGTGGCTTTTGGGAACTTATTCTCTCTGGATGGATACCTTGCTCAACCTACATATATTAGGGAGGGCTTTGGACCTTCCCCAAAGCAATGTGCCTTACCCTCTCTGAGAAGTGGATGGGGATGGGGTGGAGGTACAGTAGAGGGAATGGGAGGAAGGGAGGGATTGGTAACTGGGATTGGTATATAAAATGAAAAAAGATAGTTTGTTTCCTTTAAAAAGTATAAAAGAAGTTTTTTTAAAAAAAATAAAAAGAGTTCAAACAAAATAATCCACCATGAGTGAACAATGTTGCTCCCAGGATAAATGAGGTTATTAAATGAAAATCACCATATAAAGCATGAGATGCCAACTTACAAGTTTTGGGCCATGGAGGCCCTGAGATCTCCAAAACAACACAGGCTATTGTCATTGTCCTTGGATTACACAATAAAACCCTATTTTTCAAGATACCACATACTTTGTTCAAGGATATGAAAGCATAAACTTCAAAATGACCTGGCTATATTTCACAGATCTCGAAGGTGTTATATAGGTTGCAGAAGAGGAAGTCTTACCCAATGCTGGGCCCTGTACAGTACAAGCCTCACAGACAAGATGTAGCCTGTGCAATAGTGGCGTGACAACTAACTGCATGGTTACTGCTTGTTCTGTCTGTGACTTTCCCTTAACAAATTATCATAGAAGCCATTGAAAGACTAAAATCCTTTACAGGAAAAAAATATAAAATACCTAAAAATGGACCCAAAATTATATGCTATTATAAGGATATCCTTATCAGTTAATTCTGATCTTCATTTATCTTTAAGTTACTTCCTAAATATGTAGATTATAAAAAATGTTGAAGCAATATAGAAATATAATTTAGTATATATAGTGAAAAGCAGCTAATTATTATTCTAGGTAGATACATATTCATCCCTTATCAGTCTACTTTTGGTGGTACTTTGAACTCTCCTTTGAACCCATTGCAATATGGCTTGCTTAATTAATTGGTAAGTTAAATTGTTGGCATCTATCTGTGGAGAATTATGGAGTTGACCTGGTCTAGCTTCCTTAATAGCATACATCATAGGTTTTCTAAGTTAGAGACCATGGTTCCTGGGGCACTGTGTGACTTTCAGTTCCTAAGAAACTGAAGCACTCCCTCGAGCAGTGAAGTGTTCAGTCTGTGTCCCTTGAGTGTCAATGAAGCATATAGAAGCTTAAAAGGAAAAATTGGTCTTAGACACTAATCTTGTGAACACCATATATAGCCTATAAATGTCACTGTACCCTGGCAGTTACTATTGTATTGATTCTGGAAGCCACCATTATATTCTCTTTCTAATAAGGGGATAAAAAGTCTGATTGCTTTCAATAAACTTGCCACAGTCCCACTGTTGCTATGACCCCTCCAGCCCGGCCTGGTTAAGAGTCATTTCTCATCAGCCATAGCAGGTAACGTTAGCCAGGTAAGTAAGTGCTGGCACTTACGTATGTATCCACACTACATCTCTCAACTTCAACAAACAGGTTACAAAAAGTAACTACAGTCTGCCTGTAAGTGGCCCCAGATGACTTGTGAAAATAGTTTGCTCCTCTCTTGATTCAGAAGTCCTACAAAATCATGAAAATCAAGTTCAAATAGTTGTATTCTCTTTAATAACACCCATGAAACTGCCCAGACCATCAATAGTAGAGTATCCACAAAGCCACCAAGTTCTTGAATGATGTCTCTTTAAAGAAGAAAAATGTATGGGTGGGCCCAAGCCAAACAGTAGGGCTGGACACAGAGGTGGTGGCCCAAAAAGGGGGCTGATTTTTTTGCCGCACATGTTTAAAATTACAGGGAGTAAGGCTGAAATTAAGGGTTTAGATGAAGATTCTTTAGGCATTGATAAATGCAGATGAACAGTGCCGAAGATGTGATGTTGAAGTTAGAGAGCTCATGTCAATATTAGTCTGTACATTAGCTCCCCTGCCGCATTCAGATGACCCTCCCTGAAAAGGAAAAGATTGTTTCAAACTCTGGAAGAAAAAAAAGAAGCAAAAATTTGGGGTGTTGAAATAAACTCATCATGAAATCAATGCAATCAAAACTAAAAAAAAAAAGTAATAACTACGTTTTCAGGTTAGATCATAATTGGGAGCTCACACTACAGAACTTGGTATGGACTCATAAGCACTGAACACAGAGATGAAATCACATGAAAGTGTTTCTACCTGGTCTCCCTCTGTAAGCGTTAGTCTCCTTCCAGCCACATTGAAGATACTTTTAGCATCTGAGACTATATTGTCAGGATCGTAGCTAAGACATGATTCCTAGTTCTAAAATGTCTAAAGTTTTACAAGTCTAATGAACTCCTCATGAATTTACAAGACAGCTCCTCAGAAGACTTCACGGTATTGGTCCAGTTCATCAACAATTGCCAGAAATATGAAATGTGGTGCCAAGAATTAAGTGTGCATCTTGAAAATAGGTCATTGGACTAAACAGCTAAAGGGAAAAATCTGAATGTTTCCTGTAAATCTCACCCCTACCTATTGAGACAACAGCTCATTAACTTATCTTCAGCTTCTGCTGAGACTTCAGTGCCTTGCTCTTCATTTGCTTTTACTGGGGTCGACTGACAAATGACAGTGTCATTTCACTGTATAATCCTCTGCACTGGAACTGCACCTCTATTTACTAATAGAGTACTTCCTTCTGTTCTGGAAAGTGCTGTACCCTCTACATTTAAGACCTGTGGAGATATCCACATGGTTAGACCCATCCCTCCCCCCTTTTTCCAAGCAGAAGCAGACAGCTCAGGCTGTCCCTGGCAGTCAGGTGTTCTCCACAAGCGAGACACTTGGGAGTGCTCCAGCTTCTGGAAAGGCATCGCACAACTGCCACCTGGTGGGCAACTGCATAAGTCCACCACTCCATTTTAAGACAACAGTCCCTGGCCTCAGATAAGCGGCCATCAGTAGTACCTAGTCATCTGCGAGGCTTATCAAGATGTGTCCCATCATGTGTTTAAAAACACCTAAGCTCTACTGGATACAAAAAAAAAAAACTAGACTCCCCTTTTTTGGCCATTCAAAGTGCTTCATATAAGAGCAAAAACGAAATCTGTATGATCATAAATTTCCTTTACAATTTTCCTTATTATTATAAATAATAATATTTATAGTATTGCAAGGTGTTTTATAATGAGGCCTCACACTATAGTTCAGGCTGGCCTGAAACTTACTATGAATTTTTATTCGTTTGTTCATTTGTTTAGTGTAGGTCTTGTATAAAACAAACATCCTTTAAATATTTAAGAGCAAAATTTTATATATTTCTTAAAACTGTTGAAATACTGTTTTATAAAACACAAGATAATTAGTGCTGTCATTTACTATTTTGACTATTCTTCTAATGATAAGGATCTGAATCTATAAACAAGCTAAAAAGCAAATGCCAACAACAGCATTTCTCATCCATACAGGATACATTAGGAGCATGTCCCAGTAATGTGCTTGTCTAGAATATAAACACAAATATTAATTGATATGGCGTCAGACCTCAGAAATCAACACATACACATTTTCGTTTAAAGTCAGAAGTACATTATATGTCAACTCTACCAATTCCTCCTTGGGTCTTCAGTTTCATTTTCCTGTGTTACTGATGTCACTAAGAACAGCGGTGTGGTATTAGCCACAGGGAACATTGGAGTGGTATTAACCACTAAGGACACTGATGTGGCATCATTGCCAAAATTCAAACTATGTACCTATTTCTAAACTTTCGGTTGTTATGTTTTTCCCCGTAACTCAGTCATGGGCCTAAATAGCCCACTTCCCAAATCAATTCGTGTGCATATAAATTTCTCTCAGAGCTAATGTCTGTAAACATTTACTTTTGCTTCTTCAGGTGAAGAAAACGAAATATATGGGGGAACAAAACATTGATTTGCAAGCACAAAAATCTAGGTTCAAATCCTGATATAGTAAGTACGAGATACCAACAGTAAGGTAATTCACCTCCTCATTTCCAAGTTCTGATACACTGAAATATCCTCACTTCCAAGTTCAAATATACGGAATGATAAAGGTATAATGGAGTCAACCTAATACATATAAGTATTGGCTGTAATGATCACAGAATAAATCTAATTCTGCTGCAACCCCTGGTAAACATGAGGCAAAAAAATAATGTTAATTCTTTGTATTATTCCTCCAAAACATATATCTTTTCATTTCATTACCATTTCTCACTGTTTACCACAGAAGTTTACACAACACTATGACTTCCACACTTCAGTTAGCAGAGGGTATTGCTTTACTGGGGAAACAACATGTATCACATAGAGCTGATCTTCCATTGAAGCAGACATTTCTACAGCATTTGTGGGTTTAGGAGCCATGCTGAAGGGAAACCAATGTTACCCCTTTTGTGCTTTCTTATAGTTCAATGCCAAAATTAGGTTATGTTCGAAGCCACCGTGTGTTTCTCCCAGCACATGACTTTTTCAGTCACTTCTAGGTAACAGATTTCTAAGATTTGTAAAGTTTATTTCTACACTATTGAGAGAGCCAGGCAAATATCTTGACAACCTACTCTAATAACTCGGTTAAGAAGTAGGCCTTGGTTCCTGCTTTTTGGAACTGAGCAGGCAGTTTCTGAGGACAATCAATCTCCAACACCCTCAAAGGCAAGGATGAGGAGGCCCAGTGGCCTAAGCCATAAACAGCTCAAGATGATGACCAAATAAGGCAAAGCCTAGGACTTGTCCAGACTTGCCCCTAAATGGGAAAATTGTAGCCCTAATCAGCCTCTGACTGGCTCTAGCCAATTAGAATGCCCTATTATGGTTGCCATTTGCTTGAACCAATCATATCTAACATGGTCTAACTGCCCTAGGACCGTCCCTTCTGCTGTGCTTAAAAGAAGCCCACCATCCCTCTCAGAGTCTTCATCATCTTGCCTTTGTGTGGGATGGCAGCCCCCAACATGCTGGAATAGAAACACTCTTGCTGATCGCATATGTAGACAGTGGGACTTCTCCAGGACCCTAACAAATATCACTGGGTAGGAGTCTTTAAAGGTTTTCCTCATTGATACACAGTCAATGCACTATAATTATTTTTAAAACATTGTTCACACTCAAGTGTATTTGTGCATCTACATAGTGTGTTTTTATTTATATGTAATTGTTTCCATTTAGCAAGTACACATACAAAATTGTTAATATCTTCATAGCAATTCTCCTTTGTTTTGAAGAGAAGTTCAAGTCCTACTCCAGGTTAAACCATTCCAGCTCCTTGAATTTTCCTTCACATAATATTTGCTTCCCTCAGCAGTTTGCAGAACTTTTAAAATTACATTTTCCTCCAACCCTGTTCAAGAGTCACTTTTTCTATATAATTCACATCTTCCCTTTGCCGTACCCCTTCCTCAGCTGCGGCTGCCCCTACATTAACATATAGCTCCCCATCTGTGGCTTCAAACCTGCTTTGTTTGTGGGCTACCTTTGACTGGGGAATTGCTCCTTTGCTCTCCCATCCTTCCTCACTGGCTGCTGTCTGTGTGCCCACAGGCCGACTTCAGACCCATGGTCTAGGGGTCATCTTTGCCAGTCTAATCGAACAGCTCATCCCCAGCTTTCATTGACCTAGCTCCAGTCACGCATCTCCTGCACTGGCCCAATCTAGGTAGGCCAGACTCTCACACCAGACACAACCAAAAAAAGTTCACGAGTTCAGGTTAAATCTCAAAAACAGAATATGAATGGCCAAGATAGCAAGTCTCCCATCAAACCCACTATTCCTAGAGAAGGGTTCTCTGGTGACAGGTCCCTAGATGAACCCCAGGACCCAGAATTTAAAAGAACAATCATAAACTTTACAATTAACTTAAAGACAACATGAATGAACTAGTCATTGGACTGCAGGAGAGTAACAATGAATGTTTCAATAATGTTCAAAACCACGCAAATAAACAGCTGAATGAAATAATGAAGAGAATTCAGAATTTGAAAACCAAATCCAAAAAAAAAGAGATAGAAGTACTGAGAAGGACAAAAACTGAAATGAAGATGTAATTGAAAAACTCAATATCCCAATTAAAGAACTCAGGGGAAACTTTTTAAGTATCACAACTTGAACATAAAATAGAGTATCTAGACCAAAAAAAAACATATATGGAAAATTAAAACACAAGAAAGAAACATGCAGGAAATTTAGAAATCCATAAGAGACAAGCTTTTCAATGTATAGGCACAGATGGGGGATAAGAATATCAGGTCAATGGCATAGACCAGATCTTTCATAAAATCATAGAAGAAAACTTTCCCAAATTAAGGAAAAATGTAACTATACAGATACATGAAGCCACAGACCACCAACTAGATAAGACCAGAAAAAAAACTCCCAACAGCATATTACAGCTACAGCATTAAATATACAGAACAAAGAAAAAATATTGAAATCTGCAAGAGAAAAAGCACAAGTCACATATAAGGGAAAACACATCAGAATAATAGCTGATTTTTCAATAAAAACTGAAAACCACAAGAGCCTGGAGCAACTTGTACTCCAAGTTCCAGAAGACCACTACTGCCAATCAAGACTACTGTACCCAGAAAAATTTTCCAATTATCCACCATAGCTGAAGGAGAAAAAGAGCTTTCTGTAATATGAACGAGTCTTAAAAAAATTTAAAACACATCCAACAAAAGAAATTACTAAGCAGAAGACTGAAAGCAATATTTTAGACTAATAAGAGAAGCAAACATAACCAAGAAGCACTAATAAGAAGATAAATGAAGCTATAATTAATGAAATACAAAGCATGACTAAGACAACAACAAAGCAGCAAAAAAAAGAAATTTAAAAAGCTGCAATCTACCCACACATTTCAATAATAACTCTACATGTTAATGGCTTGACTCTCAAAATAGACAAAAACAAACAAACAAAAAAAAATCACGGGCTTGCTGAACAGAATAAGAAATAAAATCCTCAAGGCAGGGAATGAGAGATTACCAGGAGAGACTACAGGAATTGGAGGATATGGATGTGTGTGGTGAGGGTGCAATGTGGAAACCTGGTCCAGTAGAAACTCTCAGTATTCTAGGTGGGTGACCCTAGCAAGAACTCCTAGTAATGGAGGATTCAGAGCCTGAACCAGCCATCCTTTGTAAGCAGGCAAGACTTCCAGAGGTCCAGAAGGTGGGACTCGAACACCTACCCAGCCGCAAAACCTTCAACCTATAATCTATCCAGGCTGCAAGATATACTGGGGCAATGGAGGCACAGAACACACGGGAGTGCCCAACTAATGATGAGTCTAATTTGAGACCCACACCACAGTGGGAGCCCATGCCTGACACTGCTTGGATGGCCAAGAACACTGCTTAGATGGTTGGATAGCCCACAGACATATGGTAGAGAAAAATAAATAAATGAGATGATTCCTAATGATATCCTGTATATTCATAGATCTCATGCAGAGACCTACAACTAAACATTAGGCAGAGAGAGAACCTAAATTGGAGATATTTATCAGATCCCTCTCCTTGGAGCTTAGCAAACCCTGAGGAAGATGAAGAAGAAATACAGGAGACAGAGGGGTATAGGATTCCAGGAGAACATGGCCCACAGACCTTAACTAAGCAGGGCTCATAGGGGCTCACAAAACCTGAAATTGCAATCACATAGCCTGAATGGGTCTGTGCTAGTCTTCTGCATATGTGTTATGATTGTTAGCTTGGTGTTTTTGTGGGACTCCTAACACTGGCAGTGGGGGTGTCTATGACTCTTTTACCTGCTCTTAGGACCCTTTTCTCCTACTGGTTTGCCTTACCCAGCCTTGATATGAGTGGTTAGGCATAGTCTTATTGTATCTTGTTATGCTGTGTGCAGTTGATATCCCTGGATGATGACAATTATGAGTGGCCTGCGCTGCAAGCCGGGGCTACAGCAGCATCTGGGCCCAGGATGCTTGTGAGGACCATGTCTGGGTCCGTGGTCCTATAGCAGCTGGGGTATGCGATGATGTCCATGATCTATGTCACCACCAAGGGCCATGTGGCTGCCTGGGTTCTGGGTCACCACGTATGTGGCCATGGTGATGATAGAGGGATGTGCCGTGGGTATATCAGTGATTATCTGGGTAGCCTGAACTGTCACTGGTGACCATGGTGTCTACCAGGCCCCAAGCTGTTGCCAGGGGCCATGTCTGGGTCCATGGCCCTCCTGTAATCAGGGTCTGTGTCCATGTCAATGGCTCCAGTTACTACCAAAGGCATTGCAGATCCCCGGGGTTGTCATAGGAAATCTGGCCCCATCCCTAATAGGAGAGAGGGCACCTGCACACTTGGGGGAGTTCACTCCACTTCTCACCATGGGCCTGGAAGAGCTGGCTCCACCCCTCACCTGAGAGGAGCCGTCCCAGTCGCCTGGACCAACCAATTCAGCTGCCACCCAGGCATACATCCAAGACATGGAGTTAGCATACTTTACTACCTACCTGATCTATGATCTTCTGGAGTGTTTGAAGGGACTGATCCTGCAGAACCATAGCTACAGGACATCTATGACTCAGAGCAATAGTAGGAATATTGGAGAGGAATATCAGTTGGGGACCAGTTTTGATGGTGTGTACTAAAGCCAGAGGCCTTGAACCTAACAAACAGCTCACTACACAATGAGCATTTACAAGTAATGCTGTTTGGACAGAAGGGTCTACTGTGTGATCCCCAGCAGCTCCCAGTGCCACTAAGGTGAATGAAGAAGAGATGGAGAGGCAGGAAAGACAGAGGAAAAAGTGGCTTTTTCCCTTTTTTAATTATTGTTTATTTTTACCCTTTTTTAGCTTTCTGTTCTGGGAGACACTACAAGAGTCTGGGGCAGATATGGAGGGACTGAGAGACAAGCAGGATTGGGGTGCATGATGTGAAATTCCCAAAGAATTAATAAAAAGCGAAACAAACCACCTCAAAGAGGATCAAAGCTGTATCCTACAAAGGCAAAGATATAGGAAAAGGACTTTCAAAGCAAGACTCCAAAGCAAAAAATTGACAGCTTGGACCTCATAAAACTAAAGCACTTCTGATAGGTCTGAGCTAGGTCCTCTGCATATGTTATAGTTCTGTAGCTTGGTGTTCTTGTAGGAGTGGAGTTATCTCTGACTCTTTTGTCTGCTTTTAAGACCCTTTTCCTCATAATGGGTTGCATCATCCAGCCTTGATATGAGAGTTTGAGCCTAGTCTTGTAACTTGTTATGCCATGTTTGGTTGGTATCCCTGAGATCCCTGTTCTTTTCTGAAGGTAAATGGAGGAAGAATGAATCTGGGAGGGGTGGGGGGGTGGGAAGGGACTGGAGGGAGATGGGGTATGGAAACTGTTTGGGATGTAATATATGAGAGAGGAATAAATAATTTTTAAAAAACTGAAATATTTCTGTAGTGATATATTTCATTTATATTTTAATAAATAAAGCTTGCCTGAAGATTAGAGAGTAAAAAAACCACACTCAACCTTACAGACTAGGCGATGGTGACATGCACCTTAATCCCAGTAGCCACATTAGTTTGCCATAGAAGCCGAGCAGTGCATGCCTTTAATCCCAGTGGTGCAGGCCTTTAATCCCAGCCCTAGAGAGAAGTATAAAATGGGGGGCAGGGAGGAAGGACAGCTCTCAGACACAGTCTCATTCTGAGATTCTTGGAGGCAGGATCACCATTTCAGACTGAGGCAGAAGTAAAGCCAGTGTCTGGCTTTTCTGACCTTCAGGTAGGATGCCAACTTCTGTCTCTGGGTTTTTATTAATTGGGCTACACATTTCTGTAATCTAAGGAAACAATCAAGTGAGTGAAGAAGAATAACATATAGGACAGGCATTATCCTTGCCAGCTACACATCTGACAGAGGATTAATAACCAAAATAACTCAAAAGCACGAGGAGTCAAGAAAATGACAACCCGCTGTGGGAGCACATTCTGCCTTTAAGATACCAGCCCACTAGGGCATGGTCTCTTTTGCTTGCTCCAGGCTCTTGCTTCCACCTGCTAGACTGTTCCTAGTCAGGCCAAGGGCTGTTGTCTAGGACAACATAATAAGTTTTTCCCCTTAAATAAATAACCCTTTTATTAATCATAATTCCAAACTGGTGTGGGATCGTTTTGTGATTTACACCTTCAATGACCCAAAGGAAAAAAAAATGGGCCAGAAATTTAAACAGAGAGTTCTCAATAGAAGAAATAAAAATTGGCTAAGAAATACCTTTAAAAGTGTTCATAATCCTTAGTAATTGGGTAAATGAAAATTAAGACAACTTTGAGATTCTCTCTGACCCTAGTCAGAATGGCTAAGATCAACATAACAACTGACAAGAAATGATGGTGAGGTTGTGGGCTAAGGAGAACCCTCATTCACTGTTGATGAGAATGCAAATTTGTGCAGCCACTCCAGAAGTCAGTATGAAGAACTCTTAAAATATTAACAATAACTATATCATGTGACCCAGCTATACCACTCCTGGCATATGCCCAGAAGACTAGACATCCTACTCCAATGATACTTGCTCAGTTCTATACTTGCTCAGTTCATTATTGTCCTATTCACAATAGCTAGAAAATGAAAACAACCAAAATGCCCTTCAACAAATGACTGGATAATAAAAATGTAGTACCTATACATAGTGGAGGACAATTCAGCTAAAAGGAAAAGTGAAATCTCGAAATTTGCAAGTCAGTGGAGAAACCTAGAAAAGAGTATATTGGAGTGAGTTATACCAGACTCACAAACACCACATGTTCTCTCATCTCCAGTTCGTAACTCCAAATCTTCAGATGTGTCAATATAACATGGCGTAATCACACAAACCAGGAAAGTATAAAGGGATCACAGGCACAGGGAGAGGCTTGAGAGGGAATAGCAGAATATAGGTGATATTTATAGAGAAACAGAAAAACAAGGAGACTTCAACTGGGGATGGGATGGAGGTCAGTATAAAAGGAGGAGAAACAAAAAGCACCAAGGTTATTTGATAAAGCTTCAAGAATCATTCTATATTTACAGGAAATTATATATATGCATATATATATATAGTAATATATCTGTAAAGAAAAATTAAATCATGAAATTTTCAGGTAAATGGATGGACCTAGAAAAGATTATTTTGAGCAATGTATCCAAGATCTGTAAAGACAAACACCACGTGTTTTCGCAATGTACATTTCCTAGCTCCAGATAGAGAAGATTAATAGACAGATAGGTAGGTGGGTAGATGGCAGATTGTAAGAGCCAGAATACTAGGAAGTCCTCTGTGAGACTGCCTCTTTTAAAAATAGCTGCAAAAACAAAATCTAACAATGATAATGCTAACCCAGAAAAGTGAAACCTCATGGGGTCTGACACCTACATAAAGAACTATAGGCAAATGAGTGCTGAGAGAGGAAAAACTAGCCTCACCCAGTGACAAGTCTTCTAATTGGTTATCAGTACAAAGTAGCCAGCCCTGAAAGCAAATACACACAAGCAACAAAAATATAATCAGCAGGCTGTACTTACACATTTGTTCATATACATGGAACAATCATAATCAAAGAGGCTATCGATTTGAGAGTTGGGGTAGAGACACTGGAGGAGCTGGATGGGGGTATATGGGAGATGTTGGAGTGGGGAAAGGAAAGGGAGAAGTGATGTAATTCCATCTTAACTACAATATATAAAATTTAAAGATTATAATTTGACAGCACTTGGGAGGCAGAGGCAGGAGGATCTCTGTGAGTCCGAGACCAGCCTGGTCTACAAGAGCGAGTTCCAGGACAAGCTCCAAAGCTACAGAGAAACCCTGTCTCAGAAAAAAGATTATAATTTGTAGGAAATATACTGGAGGGACAATGGTGACAACTGTCCTATAGAACACCTAGTAGCTTCAGTGAATGTGTGAGATGAGACTCAACTCTCTACAATTCCGGAACAAAAAATATTGCAGATTGTGATAGAGATTTTGCAATCACAATTTTATTCAATCGGCACTTAAAATAATAAATTAAGCACTTTAAAGTTAAATTTATTCATTAATTATCCAGTATGCTACATACATAGTTAATATTTTTAAAGATACATTTCTTGTCCTGGCCATATTTCTGATATTCTGGTCAAAGATGTCATAGGTACAGAAAATCTTATAGGTTTAAAATGAAACCACATAAAACCATAATTACTAAGAAAATGAGGAACAAGGCAATGAAGAAAGCCAAATCAGTTTTATCCAAAAGTATGTTTTCCAGATATTTGAAAGTAAGAAATTCTTAGAGAGAATCTAGCCTAAATTCCATCCCATGTATTGCACCTTTTTATGGGAAAGACATATTGGAAAACCCAGCTAACAATTGGGTTCATAGTGTAGCTATAAATCATCTTGCTTATTATTGCTTTCAATATCTATTATATTTAATTGGTTTTCCTCTTCCCAGATGAAAAGAATTTCACCTTCTAAAATATAATGTATTTCCAATATATTTCCATTTCTCATATTTATGGATTTCTCAACTTGGCAAATATCTAACATGTAAGCTAGACCAAACAGTTCAAAGGGGAACTGATAACTGGGATTTTCTGTTACTGACTGGTTAGGATTTGTTCTTGAGTTCTGGACTCTGTTAATTAAGTTGCTATTCTCATCAACATTTTTGAAGTTATTTGTCTGATTGCTAGGGCTTAGTGTAATGGAATTTATATCCTTTACAACTAGCAATGATGTATGCATGAGATCTGAAAACTTTTTCTTTAAATATAATTGGAATTTCTTCAAATCAATTTTTTCCTCTAAGTTTAAAGAGTTAACATGTGTGTGTTTCATTCTTTCATCCATCAAGTCAACCATGTTTTTGAAATAAAATTGATCAAATGGACCACCAATGGCATTATCAGTAAATGTTTTGCTCACACTCGCATTATTTCTCTCGCTTCTGAGCTTGTTTTTGTTTGACTGCAGTAGAAATGGGTATATTTTCATCCATAAGTGGTAACCCAAAGAATTTTCGATATCAGAATCTTTGCGGTAAGCAAAGCCTCGGTCTTCCTCATTTACAGGGTGAAAGGTAACTGTTAGTATTGGACAATGTTGACCACAAAGAGCATAGAGTTTATCCAAAGAGTCACCTTCCTGAAGGGCACCATGAGTGATTTTACTCCCAGGTAATGGCTGAGTTTCAATAGCATCATTGCAGATGGGGTGGACTTTATTACCAGCAGGAGCAAAGGTTTGAGTAACAGATGTACATACTCTTTCAGATGGATAATTAGCCTTCTCCTCCTTGTGATGATTTGCCATCCTCTCTTTGGGATGGGTTTTATTCTGCACATCTAGAAAATCTTCACAAAAGGGCTCAGAGTCACTACCATGAGGAAAGTTAAAATAATTACATTTCACTTCAACCGGTTGAGTCATTTCCTCCAGCTCTGAAGAGGACAATTCAGCCATTGTTGGTCCTGGAGCCATATCTCCAAAGTGTGAATATGGCTCCTTCAAGCTGTTCTTATCAATTAGAGTATCCACTGATGTGGTGTCTGCATTGCCATACATGCCAGTATTGTCAAGTGACACTCTCCACAAATGATTTTCCTGCAGGAGCCATTTGCCATTGTCAATCAGCTCTCCTTTCTCTTTTTTCCTAAGGACCTTGTCATGCTCACTTGGTTTTGTAACATGCTCTAGGGTGTTACCCCCAAAACCTTCTCTCATGCCATCAACGTCACCTTCACCTTGTCTTTCCTCCTGGAATTCCTGAAACATGAGTGAACTTCTAGATTCCTGTTCAGAAGAGATCAATGACTGGCATTCAGAATCATCAAAATTTGTTTTCTTAGCACACCGAACTTCCACAGGATTATAAGGACAAACTTGAGATCTGTGTATAGACCCATGAAAAAATTGTGGTTTGATAATCTCTGCTTTGCCATAGAGCTTTTCTATTGCCCTTTTAACAATTCCTCTGCTGTGCTCTTTCTCTTGGGCAGTGTCATCATTGTCATTGTGACCATCACTGGATGTTTTATGAGGATACCCCCTCTCACTGTCTGGTCTACAGTCTGACCAGTCTGAAGTCACAGGACATCTGAGATGGGTTTTACCATTAAGTGAGGACTCTGTGTAATTTACATTTTCAATACTTTCTACCATCATTTTAACTCTCATCTTTTTTCCTCCTACACTGATCTCCTTTTCCATATTTTTATTAGAATCATAGCAAAAATCTAAAGATGGTGGTGTCACCTGCCCCCTACCAATTTTCTCCAAAATCACAGTATTTCTCCTTTCACCTTCTATAGTATTCCTACCTGATAGCTGCATCGGCTTCAAACTCATCCTGGCCTCTAACTCTTTTTTCACGGATTCCTCAGTAGCTTGTTCTTCAGCACTTACTTTTCTATTAAAAATATCTGTGTCTTGGCTTTCTAATTCTTCAAAAGATTCTAATTCTGAAATGCTATTTCTTTCATTCGATGTCATGCTATTGGTTATGGACCCTGGTTCTTCAGAAGTTCTTGATTCTTCCTTATCAAAAGATAGACATTTCTTTTTACTTACAATTATCTTAAGGGAGCAATTTTTTAATTCTTCTAGAGAGCTATAGTCCTTATCAAATTCTGGATCAGTTTTCCCTAGGAAAAGACCACAGGAGCTTAAGTCACTGACATTTTGATGTGATGTTGATACATTAGAGTTATTTTTATGCATAGAGCCTACCAAACTATTTAAATCTTTTGGAACTTCATCAGCTGTCTTGAGTTCTTCAGTTAATTCCAAATTATCACCACATTTGTTTGCTTCTGAATTCACAAAGTCAGCCGTGTTGCAGTCTCTGATGGGAATGTAAGTCTCAGCACTCAGGCAAGCTGTCTCACAGATGCTCTCCGTCTGAGCACAAACCTTATGGGAACACACACCACCAGTAAGTAAACAGCCCGCTCCTAGTGAAGAAGCATCATTTGTGGAGAGCTGACTCATAGTATAACTATTACTAGTGAAAAAGGCATCGTTCGGGTTACCTGCCTCTTTTGAAGGATAAGTCATATTCAGAGTACACATCTTACATTGAGATTTGTGTTCCTTGTCAATCATTTCTGAAACACAGAACTCAGGGTCACAGTCCTCCCTGGCAGAGTAAACCTCATCCAAGAGCATCTTCTGTGTTCTCTCGTTTTCATTATACTTGACAACACTCTGAATGCTGGCTGCAGTACAATTTGCTGGTACCAGATCTTGTTCTCTCTCCCTGGGTTCACTATAATTTTTGGTTGATTCCACTAAGTTGGCAACAGCAGCCTTCAAGTCGTCAGCTTCCTCTGTGATGGCAATGTGCTTCAGAATTTCCAACAGTGCAGCTGTTTCTGCAGATCTGCTGGTAATCTTATGAGCATCATTTTGACGGAAGCTATTCATATTTCCCTTTAGGTTTAGTACCAAAAGCCAAGCAAGAAGGAGGTTAGTGGATGAATTATATATTGCAGAAGGAAATGCAACATCTACTAATGAACCTGGAATCTGAGCAATACCATTCTGATTTTTTTTGTTGTTAGCAACAAAAGCTTCCAGGTGTTGAAGCAACAGAGCTGGTAAGTAGTTCTTCAGAGCATTCTCTCCCATGGTGTCTACCTGAGTGGCAGCCTCAATACTTTGCCCTTTTGTAGCTACGTTCATTTCTTGGTAAATTAGGCTCACTTCTGGTATGGACTTTTCAGTAGATAAATGACTTTCAGTACTACAGTGGTTAACAGTGGCTAGTGACAAAGGGCCACGGTCATGCAGAGAAACATCTTGGCTCTTACAGGCATGTTTATTAAGTTCTTTGTCATGATCTTTAATAACAGGAGATTCACCAGCCCCTTGATTTTTATCACCTGTCCAGTTGTCATTTTTAGTTTGGTGCTTATTCCTTTCCAGAAGAAAACTATTTCTTTTTGAAGGAGCTGTGTGGAGATTATTTCCTGGAGAACCATTACTGTTATAATTTACTACACTACTTCCATTTTTGCACAGTGGAGCTGAATTTCTGAACTCAAAATCTTGATATGTATTTATGTTCTGCAGCCATCTCTGTACATAGTTCTTAACTGAATGATGGGGAATACCCTCAGGAAAATCAGGTTTTTTGAAGGATGCTAATGGACCTGCCCTTCTCGTAATGCGCTGTTCACTTACTATAGCACCTGACTTCAATTTATCTACCTTTTGTTTTCTCTGGCTTTTTAAAGTTACATGTAAATCATTGACTTTTGGGACTAAACTCTTGTTTGTCATTCCTCTCAAATTTCCTGTTACTATCTCCACTTGTGACTGTGGACTATGAAAACATTTCTGGTTTTCATCAAGGATATTAAATACATAAAATAAACTTTGATTTTCCAAATTACTTTTATAAAGGTTAGATTCACTGTGGAGAAATACTTTATCTCCTTGACCAATTTCTTGTTTTCTGAGTCCTCTTAAACTTATCATCTTTAGTGGTCTGGGTTTTCTTTTAACTAAAAGTCTTTGAGTCTTAGGATTTTGAAAGCCATTTAATTTATTTTTATGGAAATTCTTGGAAATTTTGGTACTGATATCATTACTTTGGGGGCAGAAATGATTTAATTCAGTTATCATATCACTTGTATCAAGGCCTTCCTTACAAAATCTCCCTCCTTTAAGAGGACCGTCTGAATCTCTCAGTAGTATTTCCTGGGCAATTGCTCCTTCTTTGTTTATCTTCCCAGTTTTTTTAGAGGTTCCTTTGGTTTCAATCACTTTTTTCTTATACCTGGAGCTTATCACCTGTGGCTGAGATTTCTTCTTCTTTTTGCTGGGAAAAGAGGATAAAGCCTGCTTTCTATTTTCTTGAAGTTCTGTTAAGCCACAGTGAGCAAATTCCTTAACTCGTGTGTCTACTCTTGTGGTGACAGCTGAAGATCCTGCAGAAGGAGCCTCAGAAATGCTTTTGTCAGTTCCAGAGTTGTTACCCAAGGAAAGAGTTCTATCTGCTGAAATCGAACTGAACCTGTCATGGGTGTTACCATAAGTTCTGAAGTGCTTAGTGCCAGTTTTGTCTGACACTACACTATCAACTATGCCTTCTTCCACAACTGAATTCTCCGAAACAGTTGGAGGTAAACCATTGTTCTGGCACATCTTGAAGACCTTCTGACTTGTAATTTCTATAGCACCAGCATTTATGGCATTTGACGTGAGCAGTCCACTTTCCTTTGTTCTTTCTCGTGGTGACTCATCATTGTTATGCATTTGAACGAGTTTATTAGATACTGATGACATTTTACTGCAAGAATGTGCAAACACGTGATACTCAGATTTTTCCCCACCCTCTCTTTCTTCACTATAGGAAAACTGCTTTTCCTGAACCTCGGTTTCAGATACTAGAGTGACAGTACCTATCACAGACTTCTTTTGTCTCCTTCTCCTTGGCCCAGGGGTTGGGGGCCTATAAAAATGTTTCGCTTGCTTCTGGCCTCCCTGAATAATGTCTGTGTCCACAGAAAAATTCTCCCAACCAGCAGAGCTGCACGATTCAGCCTGCCGCTCTGTCATCTGAGTGTTTTCTTCCTCTGTCAGAATGCCCTGCTGAGTGGTATCTGTGATGTCTTCGGATAATGAGCATGCTGCATGCTTTAGGCTGGATGATCGATTATCCATCCTTCCCAGATAACTGCTTTGCTCGCTCTTTCCGTCGTTATTAGGAAGCGCGGCTCTATTGACAGTGGCCGTCCACTTTACAGTCTCTTCTTTGATCTTGAATCGAACTTTCATCACCACTGTCATAGTGCCATCCTGATTAAAAACAACGGACTTCTCAACACCGTCCTCGGAAGGAAACACTGACAGATCCTGAGACCCACGCTTCTCCAGGGTCAAGCTGTCTTCAGGGACTACAGAACAGTCCGAAGAGCAGTCATTTGTTTCCTCAGGAGCCAGGGCCTCGATCTGTTGACTTAGGATTGAAGGCATACGTGTGCTCACTTTCAATATTTTAAGATTAAAAGATGCCATGTTAAAAACCCAGCATGGAAAGAGGAAGTTGTAAATATCCCAAGGAAGATGCAGCAAAGAGAGAAGAAAAGGAAAAATTAGTACAAAATACCATTTTTCTGTATTTTGCAATAAAGTGTTACAGATGTATTTCTAAACTCTATATACTCAATGATTATTTGAGAAATCTGACTACAGTTTCTGGGGTTTTTTTTCAAACCACTATTAAATGTAAACTAATCATACTTTAATGGAGACATATTTAGAATTTTAATTTATAAAGGGATGACAATAAGAAGTATATAAAGTACAAATTGCTAGTGATTATATTGGGTAAAAATGTTTTCTGTGTGGTTTATTTGCTTACCAATACTGAAGCTGGAATCTGACAATGTTCTGTAGATCCCAGCAGAGAGGCTGGCAAACAGCAGTGTGTGGTGGGGTTCCACTGAAGCATGTGCAAGGGACACTCAGCAGCTTTATGAAAGCTTACCATCTTTATACTTGATCAGTCAAATAATATTTACGTTTTATTTGTGCAGTCCGTGCAGTTGATTTATTTACATATACATAAAAACACCAGCATTTGACACAGCCCAAGTGTGGCTTTTAATATGAAGTCTGTCATTAACCTTAGTAGTTGTGCTCCTTAACGTGAGAGATTTCTTCCTGGAAGTCCTTGTAGATTTGCACATGTCCCCTAAAGTAATTGTCCTTAAAGTTTTCAGAGCTAACCCTAAAAATACTTTTATAGTTTTTGGTAAATAAAAATTTCTCATTCTTAACTTGATGAAGTAAAACTTAACAAAGTTCTCATAACCCCAAAGTCTATCAAAAATAATAAAGAACTGATAAGAGACACAAAAAGAGCAAGTCCACTTCAGAAAATTGATCAAGGTAAAACAGTACAACTATATGCATAATATATGCTTAGCAATTAATACCTAAAAAATAGGTGCATTAACAAATATGAATGTACTCCTCAAATAATCAGATAAAGGCAATAAATTACTTCAGCCATACTAGCAATAAGAACAGGGATTACTACTCCTTAAAATAAAGATTATTCCAAGTCTAAAAAGAATGAAAATTCGAATTCATGTATAAATGACAATCGGCACAGAGCGTCTATTTTCTTGGAAATAATGAGCACAGCGGGTAACTGAGTTAAGCTCTCTCACACTCTTGGGCCTCAAGATGCCCGCTTTCTCCCCTATCCCAATGACAATGCCACACTGCTAATCAAATCCTAAAATTTTCAAAATTTAGATTATTGTTACTAATGTGAGCTGGATGAACGAACTGCTTTATTTTGATCAAAGATGTTTCTAAGGATAGATAATTTACAGGAATAGCTTCAGAAAGTCGGGAATATAGTTAGTTTTTTTAATATATATAGACAACTAATTTTCTGAGCTCAGCTATGAATGCTCATTCAGACAAAAGTCTACAGCTACCAGAGAAGTCACTTATAAAATTTCATAAAACTCTTTCCAAAGCAAGAAATTCTGGCATTTTGTTTTGAAAAAAAAAAAGAAAAGAAAAGAAAAGAAAGAAAAGAAAAAGCCAGGCAGTGATGGTGTATGCCTTTACACCTATAATCCTGAGAAGCAGAAACAGGCGGATCTCTGTAAATTCAAGGCCACCTTGGTCTACAGAGCAAGTTCCAGAACAGGCTCCAAAGCTACAGAGAAACCCAGTCTCAAAAAAACAACAACAAAAAAAGTATATTTCATCCATGTAAAAATGTGTATCATTGATTATTTGGAAAAGTCTTTCAAAAAGTCACCAGATATCTGTGACTATTTCCTACTATACATTAACCAATTTCTGTGGTGATATTTTGTTTGTTCAAATCAAGCTGGCCTGAATATCAAAGAGCAGAGCTAGCCACTAGCTAGCCATAGAGGTCTGGAGGTCTGTACAGACAGGCAGGAAGTGATATGGCTTGGGGGAGAGAGGAAGTAATAAGGAGGAAGGGGACAGAAGCTCAGTCTCTTTTTAGCTAGAAAGTTGAGAGGTAAGGTGGCCGTGGTTTTGCTCCTTCCTCTCTTTGATCTCTCAGCATTTTCCCCAATACCTGACTCCGGACTTTTATTATTAAGACCTATTAGAACCTGTGCTACAAATCTCATTTTAATCCTCTCATAGTTTGTCCTTTGTAATAAATGAACCTGGTCCTTTAAATATAATTTTTCCTGGTAAGGCAAAGAAAAGTTTCAGAGCTAATAAGTGACTATTTATGAGAGACTTACTCTTTCTTTTCTCTAACGTGGGTTTACCCTTCCGGTGCACGCGATGAGAGACCCCTGGTAACCTAGCAGGAAGCAAGGACTTTTGGATGTCGTAGTTTCCTGGCTTAAATGGCTCCCTTCCAGCTGCCACCACAGCTCCCGAGCTCAGTAGCACTGCCTGGAGACTAGGAACCTAGAAGAAACCAGAGTCACTGGCCACACATGAGCAAGTACTCATCTTTCCATGAAGTATCTTTATAACTTTGAATCGTTCAATTTGACATTTTCTTAGATGCCAATCGTGTACACAAAATTAATCTAGGCACGATGGAGGATGGGTATAAGCAGATCCATAGACACTATTGAGCCTGCATACAGGCTAGTTTTCTGGAATAACGAAATACCTTTAAAAGCAATGTCGTATTCCCCACTGAAGTCTACAGTTACAGCCAAGTGCCCGCCAATCCAGAGCCAGCTGCGCAAGGGCATGAGGGACAGCAAGGTTGAAAGCTGATCTCTTGTACGGTTAACCGCAGACCCCACAGACCGTGCAGCCCTGCCACAGGGATATGAGGAAAATGCTCTCTCTAGATGGGAAAACACTACTCTTGGCCACTCACTTCCAAGGAATACTACGAAAATGGTATTCTTTAACAAAACATTGTAAGTCAACGTTCAAGGACAACAAATGAGGGGGAAGCAGATGCCTTCCGACCCAATAGCCCGTCAGATTCTCACAAGAAGACAAAGACTTCTAGAATGCACGTGAGTGCACATGTATACATGCGCGCGCGCACACACACACAAACACACACATACACACGGGAGATGACTTAGGAGTCAGCAAAACACTCACTTTTCTTCCGTCCGTGGCATACAGTTTGGCCACTGGCCACTGCATGACCTGTGTCAGGTACTGCAGAAAGGCGTCAAAGCTCTGCGTAACCCTCCGGCTGAGAAGGATCACCCGCCTGGTCTTCGGGTCGCCGTTCCGGAAGACCACAAGCCTCCTCGGAGCACGGAGCATGCCGGGAGCAGTGGTGGGCACCAGAGCAGTAGCAGAGCCGAGGTGCACATGGGTGCTTATCGAGCGGCTGCTGAGCCAGGGCCGAGGGCGCCGGCGAGCCTTGTCCAGGTCAACTGGCAGCACCTTCCTATTGTGGGAACACAGGTAGGACTCGCCGTCCTCCAGCTCCTCCAGCCTGGTGATGCTGTGCCTTCCACGGGGTGTGCTGATATTCCTCACCCCAAAGGGCAGGGGCACCTTCCTGGATAAATTGTCCAGGAGAGCGTCGAAGGTCTTAAAGGAACGAGGATTGACCACTACCTTCACACCGCCAAACTGGGGGTCTCCGCTCTTGTAGAAGCTGATGCGTTTAGCCACCACAGGGTGAGTGACGTTTGAATGGCGAGGGGAAGGAACTTGACCTTCAGAAGAAGTCAGGTGAATCATGGAGAAACTAGTAGACGGTGTCTCACTCATTTTGGCTGAGACCTAAAGGGGGGGGGGAATGACTTATTTCACAATGGTCTGGAGTGTGCCACTGAGACTGTATGATAATGCTAATGCTTGCTTGTTTGCCCGCTCCACCTTGTGACTTTAGAATATAAAAGAGTACAAACTGGTCACTGGAGAGATAGCTCAGTGGTTAAGAGCACTGACTGATCTTCCAGAAGACCCAGGTTCAATTCCCAGCACCCACATGGCAGCTCACAACTATCTGTAACTTCAACATCTGACACTCTAACACAGAGAAACATGCAGGCAAAACACCAATGCACAATAAATAAATAAATAAATTACACGAACTGGTCTGGAGATCAAAGCCTTTCAGGAGCTGTCCTGGCTTTGGTCCAGCAAGGAGATACAACACCTCCAACTCCCCAGCCCCTCCCCAACCCCCCCACCCCGTTGGTTCAGAAAGAATGCAGCCCTGGGGCCTCTCGGCACACTGAAGTCTCTGGAACTGGGAAGCATGCACTCTAGGTGAGGGTCTAGGGTCCTCTTGCAGCAGCCAAGGGGACTGTGAAACCCAGAATCAGTCTCTTTGCGTATATGAGGATGAGACTAGGCTGGACATCTAGACCAGCTAAGGACCCGCAGAGAGCTAGGCAGGAGTAAAGACCCCCAGGAAGTTAGGCAAAGTCGCCAGGCAGGCTGGATCACCTGGCCGGAGTTTGCATCTGAAGCCTTGATGGGATACCAGTGTAGCACTGGTCTCCAAAGGAAACCCCCTTTAGCTTCCCCAGAGGATAAACTCTTGCACATAATGCAACTTCCCAACTGGCTCCAACTACCAGTGCCACACAGAGCCAAGGCAGTCCCAGGACCATCTGATCTGGACTCTTCAGTGGCCTCAACCCTGATACAATGTTCACCAACCTCAACCAGCCTGCCAGGGATGCCACACTCCAGGTGGCTGCACTCCAGGGAAGAGCCTGTCCCAATATATCAACTAAGGGCACTTCCAGACCCACCACACATCCAAGAAGATTGTAGCCATGTTATCCAGCAGCTGAAGAGGAGGGGGGGGCTCTTCCATGACTGTGGAGAAGTTATAAAAAGTAATATTTCCTCACAGACATACTTACAAGATCAGCCACTCCACTCCCCAATTGAGATATTCAATCTTTTACTGATGGGAGCTGAAACCTACAACATGGGGGGTAGCCCCTCGCACCAAGAGACTTAAAATAAGTATATGGAGAAAGGGGACTGCTTACATCAGGGAACAAAGAAATTAAAAACACCAAATTCTCCTGCTCCTAGAAGCTGTCTGGGCCCTTGGCTGTGGTGGTAGCGTGCTGCCAGGCTCACACAGAATCAAGGTCAAGTGAATCAGGGAAACCAATTGGCAAACCAGGCTGCTCTCTGTGAAAACGCAGCCCTGAAGTCACCTCCGTGACCACCCAGAAGATACGTTATCACTCCCAGTGTTCCCAGAACTCCCTGTGTAAGGCAGAAGAAAAGAAAGGAGTAGCAGACGCAGGGACCACTGAAAATCAGGAGGGCTGGATGGAGAATAATTCCAGAGATGACAGCCCCTGACTTAGTCCAGCAAGCTCGTGAAGCACCCATCTGGGGAACACTGCCCTACAAGAACTGTTACAAAGATATTTGATAGTCTGAGGTTGACAACATTGACCCAACAAGGCCTGTCTGCACTGTGCTTGTAACACTCTCAAGCAAGGACCCAAGCTCCCCTTACTGACACAAAACAGGGGTCTTGCCCATTTGGACACCAGAAGTGGACTTTACTGGCATTCAACCCAGCAGAGGGAGCTGGTCCCTGCTGGTTATGCTGTGCATGTTTTAGGCTCTACCTAGCTGAACAGAGGATTAACATGGAGCTTTTACAAATGACACCACCCTCAATGTTCAGGCCGAGTTGAGAAAACAAATAAAACTTCTAAATGTCACTGGCCAAACATTGCCAAAAACAGACCTCCTTGGCAAGAAATTCTGTTACTTGCTCTGTTTTGGTTGATTACCCACACTGTAAATGATCTCCTTTGGAGATCCTGTCTGACCACCCACCTCCACTGTTTCCAGATGACTCAGGGGACCTCCATGTGTCTGGACACACACCCATCCCCAGCAATTCTTAAAAGATCTGGCTGGCACTCCACAGAAAATTGCTTAAAATTGCAATTATGGAGCCATGGATACACCACACCCACACGAAGGTTACTGTGGGTCCAAGCCAGGAATGGACTGTGAGAGCCAACAGAGATTGACCTGAAACAGACCAACTCAAAATCATCTCAGGATGGTACATGTACTGATAATATTTGTGGAATTGCTTAATTTCTGCTTTTGATTTTCAGTGCTAGGACTCTAAGCCAGGGCCACTTATAGCAACATCCTCAGCCTGATTTTTTAAATATTACTAAACTATGTAAATGCTTAAAAGTAAAAAAATATTGTAGTATTTCAAAAAAATCACAAAAGAGACACAAATCAGAGCCCGTCCAACAAGAAAAGTAAGAGTTTGACAATTCATCAATTTAATCCTTCATGGCTTAACAATAGGATGGGAGAGGGGACAGGGAAAGGCTTAAATTGACTTTTGGGTGGAAGGAAATGCAAGTATTTAGAGGAATATATGTTTCATGGAGATCTACAATGGAGATGTTAAAATAGAATCAGATGTGTTCTCTCTGAAAATTAGGAAATACCATAAATCATCTGCCATGAACATTGAGCACTACTCACTGAATAAATAATCAAATTACTATGAACTGATGAAAATTGGTGCCATCTGGCTACTATGTGCACTACCAGTTCTAAAACAAAAACACCAGGGAATGGAAGAAGAGTCCCTTTTAGAAAACCACAGAGGAGTTCCTTGAAATCAAAATCTGACTGACAAAATTAACAGCTTCAGAAAGGCTTTATCTGGCTGGGTCTTCCTTTATCATGGTATATCATGACTGTTTCTATTGTTTTAATTCTCTTTAACTATTAGTGCCTTTGAAAGTGTAAGAAAGCCCTCAAACCTCAAAGACAAGTTGAATGAAATATGAAATAGATTTAAATGGTAGTGTAGAGATACCAAAAGGCGTATTGCACTGTAAATCTGGCCCAAATCACCTGCATAAATATTTACAAGCAATTATCTAAGACTCTTCTTACATCTCCCAAGTGATTTTCAAATCTTTATGTGCAATTTAGAAGAAAAAAACATTCTGTGATCAACCTAGATATGAATTGTCTCCCCATCTCACTTCCCTGGAGATTTACAGTGATTATAGTCTTGAAGATAATAAAGGTAGCCAGAGCGGGTATGAGCATCAGGAGCTGGGAAATCCAGCTTTCTAATAGTCAGCAAAACTGAAGTCGCTTCTCATCCTCTTCTAATCACTGACCTGACCTTGGGAAGCCTCCTTAATCTCTCTTCCCTCACCAGTTCTAAGAAAGAAAGAGGCTGGCTCACCAACTACAAGTGGACAGGAAGAACGACTCCTGTTGTTCTAGTCACTAGGCTGACAGGTAACCGAGTCCTTCAGACAGTTAGCAGATGTTAGGTCTTCCCAACAAGACAAATGGCAAATGTCTGAGGAGCTAGTTACACCACTCACCTTGGTCTAATCACTATGTATTGTATTGGGTTTGAGAGGCCACACTATATTCCATAAATATGCACAATTAATATATTTTTAAACTTCCTTCACTATTTAAATAAAGGATTTCAGAGCTCTTTACCTCCACGTATTTTTAGGTTGGTTCATTTACATGTTTATTTGAAAACTCATAAATAGGTATTTGAGATATATTTTTACCTCCTTCTTGAAAAATAGAAGGCTTCACTTCTTAAGAGCATTGTGAAGGTTTCAGTGTTACTAGTCTGCATCTCACTGTTGGAAGTGCTGTTAACCTGGTGGACATTTGAGGATCAGATTTGTACATTGTGAATAGTTTTGAAAAGTTTTTTTATTTCTTTGATTTGGGCTAATATACAATATAGAAAATTGGTACTGGGACCAAAAGGGAGAAGATGTAAGACAAACCCCACAGGAGAAAGAACTAGCAGCCTCCCCCAGCCTTTTCCTTATTTCATTACGGCGAGCCCTGTTTTGGGCCTAATCCACAAAAGGCAAGCGGAAGGCTGCCAGCACCCAGCAGTGGAAGAAGTCACTAGGGGAAGGTTTAGGGAGCTGTGTGATTTTGTGCTAATGAACGTGAGGCTTTAAGAGCCCGTGGTGATGTAGACTCTGTGAGTACAGCACACAACATAATGGAGATTCAGCACTTGCATTAAATAAAAGCTCTGTCTGTGTTCAGTGTGTAAAGCAATCACTGGGGAAGGAGTTACCCACCAAATTCCTTTCCAAGAAAGTGGGCCAGACTTGGCCCCATTGTAGTTGCACTCCTGAGAATCCGTCAACATTAATGGTGTAAATCGGGTAAATTGATGATGAGTTGGAGGACCAAGGGAATCCTCAAGAAGGGATGTCTAGCCAGATCGAAGGCAGGAAATAGAAGGTAACACTTTCCAGAGGAAATCCATGAAAAGCTTAGATGCCAGCTGCGGAGTAGTGGAGGAAGGGGAAACCAGTGCGGCACATATGCGGTCACCGCGCACGAGAAGACCAGGGAAACCAGTGCAGCACATGTGCGGTCACCTCACATGAGCAAGACCAGTGATGTGAGGGCTAAGTCTCGGTGGCCAATGTGCCCTTTGATTATTGTGCTTCTTCCTTCATTTATAAAACAATCACAGTTTGGATAGTAAAGTTTTCTTATAAGCAGTTTCAAGCATACGCCCTCTGAGATTGGGATAATAAACTTTGGACTCACCTGAAGAAACAAGCCAAGTAGCCTAACGTGTTTAATTCGCTCAGTTTGCACGGAAAACAAGTGGGGGCAGAGGTTAATAAGGAAACTGGAATCTTGACAACTGCTTCTTTCCTCCACTGACTCTGGAGATGGCAAGGGAGCTGACTAACAAAATGTATTTGTTTCCAACCCAATTTACCCCAAAACTGGTTGCTACTAATTCCATAGCTTGCGGCCAATATCATCCCTCCTCTGCTCAGAACTTTTTCATTGCCGGAAGTTAGGCAATGGAGCAGTTATGAATACTTTGTTAGACTAAGGACAAAAATATAACACGGTGTGGTTCCCCAGGCTTAGGTGTGGTAATGCTCGTCTGCCTTCTGACTGGTCTCAGTAACAGTTCTCTTAACTCTGTGGTTAACCCGGTTAGGTTAACTCGGTTCAACCAACTCGGTCCTGAACAGCTGCCTCTACCAACATGATGTATCTGGTCCCCCAACCATCTGACAAAAATAAAAGATGCATGTGTCGTTCCACTAATTACATTTTCAATTTAATTTTCTCCCACACAGTAGGAATTCTGGCGGTTGGGGAAGGGTGATGTAGAAAACTGGACAAATCAGAATGGTTATTCTCAGGACAATTCACATTGTGGGGAAACTAATCACTAATTACCACAGCCCTGTTGGGCAGGAGGGAAAAGAGACCCAGAGGAAATATATAGTAGTTATTCACTATGGCAGCCGTAACGCTTGGATTATCAACAGGTTCTTTTCTTTAATGCATTGGAAAGTTTTCTATAATAAATGTGTAATGCTATTACAAGCACAAATAAATAAAATTTCCTCATATCTCACTAAACTGGAAACACAATTTCCTGATGCTAAAGTTCTCTCCTCCTTCAATACTAGCAAACTACAAAGACTGAGATCAGATCTGAGTAACAGATAGAAATTGTCAGTAACATTTATTATTCTAGTGGTTAAAGATAAAAGAAGTTTATAATCTTATATATGAAAGGTAAAAGCAGAATAAAATGAATAAAGCATAATTTTTGGTGAGATATTTTAAGCAGTTTTGTACTTACCAGAACCTGCACCCGTCCTTATGAAGAAAAGAGGAAGTAGTTTCAGTGGTTCACATTAAACATCTCTGGATGTGCAACCTGCTCGTCTCATGTAAATGTCTTTGGGTTTGTAATTAGTGTGTCCACCCAGGGATTAGGTACAGCCAATTAACTTAATCCACGGTGATGTTAATCACCTGAAGGAGTTCACCTCAAGGATGCACAGGCAGGAAACAAAGCGGCTCCTAGCACACTGAGCATCTGAAGTCTCTCAAGCTGCTAAGCATCCTCCTTACCTGTCTCTCTTACAGGCATCATTTTCTGCATTAAGTTCTTCAACTCACAAATGTCTCTCTTCTAGCTACCTCATTTGTTAAGTAGAAAATGTACTGACACAAAATGGTCTGACCTTGAATCATTCTTTTGGGTGGGAACTTGTTCTGTTTGTTTGGCTCTTTTAACTTTTTAATTTTGATGTTACAATTACTTCATTTTGTTCTTCCCTCTACTCCCTCCAAACCCTCCCATGTACCACTTTTTGGTCTCTTTCAAGTTCATGTTCTCTTTTTTGTTGTTGTTGTTGTTGTTGTTACATATGTGGTGCACGTATGTGTGTGTGTGTGTGCATTAATTCCTAGTATATAAATACAACCTGCTCAGGCTGTATGATGTTACCTGTAACCATGTTTTCAGGGATGATCATCTGGTATTATATAATCTGTTAGTTTGTTATTCCCTGAGGAAAACTGTTTCTCTGGCTTTCGGCATTCCTTAGTTGTAGTTTTTGTGTATGGTTGAGGCCTTGTGAGCTCTTCCCCTTCCACATTAGTATATCTATTGGTGTTGTCCTTGTTCACTTCATGTTTAGGCAGCCATGTTGGTGAGACATCATGAGTATTGCTTCTCTGACATTTCTAGGAGACACAACCTCACAGCAAACCCATTTCCCTTGATCTTACAGCTCTCTAATTGGACTTAAACCCCAATTAATAAAAGAGAAATCGTGCTTAGTACTGGAAACTTAGCCAACTCTTCAGAATTGATGAAATCATATGTCTTGTAGAAGAACATAAAATCACCCCTCTACCAAGCCAAGATAATGCCTAACTATAGTCTAAATATTTATCCCTGTAAACACAGATAATTGTAGTTCTCACCCCTAGTCAAGGAAATTTCCATCAGAAGGAGACCATTACAGAAAATTACAATCAGTCCAAATGTGGAGTTGTGGAACCCAGTCCAGTCCCAACTGACAAATTGTTCTTTAATAATTCTGTGAGGGCATTTTCTCAAAAAAGTGTGTTGGAGGAGGCTGCTTGTTCGTCCTGGCTTCCCAGAACCAAAATAATCACACAGAAACTGTATTAATTAAATAACTGCTTGCCATATTAGCTCTAGCTCCTTATTGGCTAACTCTTACATATTAATTTAACCCATTTCTATTAATCTGTTTATTGCCACGTGTCTGTGGCTTACCGGCTAAAGTTTTGGCGTCTATCTCTGGCTGGGCTACATAGCTTCTCTCTGCCTCTGCTTCCTTTCTCCCATTATTCTGTTTGGTCCCCCCCCCAGCTCTGTTCCCCCTATAGCTATGATAGACCCAAAGCAGTTCTTTTATTAACCAATGATATTTCCAGCATACAGAGGGGAATTCCACATCAAAAGTGAAAAGAAAAAGACACATTTTTTTCTTATGACTTAGCTATTCCCACTTATGACCAACACAGATAGAACTATGATGCACATGGCTGCAAGTGTAAACAATGTGGCAACACAGCAAGATAGCCCATAGCAAAATCACTGTTTCTGCAATCTTCCACTGCTACTTAACTGCAGTGGAATTTGAACATGGTCTCACATGAAGCCCCATATGGTACAACCAACCCCTTCTAAAGACTAATGTGACTAAGAAGCTTCACATAATCTGGTTTCCTACTGCTACTCTGAACAAGACAAAGAAAGTGGGATTCTCTGGGTGGAAAGAACCAAGGTTAAGCATGTGTTCCAGATGGTTGTTTCCAAACATCGTGGAATTGTGCTTACATACAGACTGTCACAAGCCACCTATTTAAACGGACAATAAGGTATTAGAGAAAGAGAAGTGTCAACAAAAGGAACAACTGTGTTTAACTTGATACAAATTATATAGAATTCCCCTCTGTATGCTGTGAATGTGTTTTATTACCATTGGTTAATAAAGAAGCTGATTTAGCCTGTGACAAGGCAGAGTGTAAGTGAGCAGGAGAACTAGACTGAATGCAGGGAGAAAGAAGGTGGAACCAGGGAGATGTCGAGTAGCTGGAGAAAGATGCTACAAACTTACTGGTAGGCCATAGTGTCGTGGTAATACTCAGACTAATAGAAATGGATTAATTTAAGATATAAGAGGAATATGCCTAAGCTATTGGCCAAACAGTGTTGTCATTAATGTAGTTTCTGTGTGATTATTCGGGTCTGGGTGGCTGGGAAGTGAATGAGCAGTCTTGTTTACAAAATGACACCCAAAATTCAGCAATGTACATCCACATAAAGCCTAAAAAAAAAGCTTAAGAAAAAAAGAGGACTTCTAGACACATAAAAATGGGAGCCAAGTGCAGCTTCTTGGTAGCTGCATTTTTTTTTTCAGATAAGATCTGTTTGCTGGCCACAAGCAGAGGCACAGCTTCTTTAAGAGATGGCTTCCTGATTCATACTGGTGGCATGAATGGCTCTGGCTCTAGAGCATTTAAATGGGTTTTGTGAGCAGAATGCTACAAACTGCTAGTGGTGACACAGACCCACTGAGTCCCTGGTGCTGGCAGACTGAGCAATAGCTCGCAGATGTGGTCAACATAACTCTGCCATGTTGGGCAGGGAGGGGCCAACAGGCAAAGTTGCAGAGTTAGTCTGAGCCATGCCTGCTTAGCATTTAAAAAAAACTCTCCTAGTCAGAAAATGATTGCAAATACATAATAAGACAGATTTAGACAAAAAAAAAAAGACCTCTGAATGAGTGTTGGATAAATGTACATGGGTTTAGGAGAGAGAGAAGAAAGAATACAGTCAGAGATTAAAGGAATAAAGATAATAAATATTAAAAAGTAATAGAATATAAGCCACATAAAGATGGAATATACACAGAGAGTCTGTATTATGTGTAATATTGTGTTCTCTTTGGATTTTCTGATTGTTAATTAGTTAACTGCTTAAAAATAATATTTGCTTCTAGGGATTGCTAAGCTAAACCAACATAACAGTATCTTGACTTCAAAATTTGATTCTAAGGATATGTTACTTTGGAAAAGAGGTTCTGCTTTTATTCCACAGAAAATAAGAACCTGTGGATTCTTTCTGGCTTAATGTGATTTGATGGAACGAGACCTCCTGAAAGGTCTCCATGAACCCTAAAAATACTATGCCCAACAATCAGTTGGAAGCAGTTTGGAGAAAGCCGTGCCAAAATTCCCAAAATGATTGTTTATAATTTTTTTTTATTTAAAGGGAGTTGATTATAAGTGATAATGGTTACAATCAATTTCTTTAAAAAAAGAAATAGGGTTAAGAAAGATATGATATAGAGATGAACACTTTGCATTGGTATGGACCTTGGTTAATTGATATAAATTTAAGGTCAATTTTGTTATATGAATATTTCTACTCTTACTTAAAGTATTATTTTTATATAGCTCATTTAAAAATGTAATGTATAGTTTAAAATTCTGGGTTAATAGTCATCTATAATAGTTAAACTGTACTCATGTTAGTTAGACTTTCTGGATATACAGAGATATATTTCAGATGAATAGGTATTCTTCAAACCTTTCAAAGACTTAAAGAACATGGCATTTTAGAAGTTTAAAAAACTTATACTTTTCTTGACAATGAGATATGTCTGCTCTGGAAGCCCCAATTACTTCAGAGAGGTTGATGAACATTGAATCAATGCCTTCAATGTGGCAATGCTAGCCATTTGGGCAAGAAATGGCCTGGACTGCTTGATGGTATGCTATATTAACTGGACATGAAAGACCCACAGAAAAATGACTGCTGAACTTGCCAAAAGGTGAGACAGTACTTCAGGGTTCCTGCTTCATGAAAGAATCTGCCAGACATTCTGCAGGACACAGAAGAAAGTGACTGACAAACTGCCAGTATAGGCAAAACAGTCTTTTAAATTTCCCGCTTCATGAGAAAGTCTGACAGATACTATGGGCTATAGGCTGAAGATGGATGCCCCAATGTTACAGAAGAACTTTGGGTGACTGTCCAGGCAGCAAGATGTCTCTGTCAATTCTAGAGTTTGGGAAGTTGCTTACAATGCACTTCCTGTTTACTTAGGTAATATTATATCCTTCTGGGGTCTTTGATGGAGTTGAAGACAGATAGTTATAGTTTTCCTTAGTTATGATAAAAGATAAATTAGATATGAAATTTAGACCCACAAAGATAAGATAGATGATAGTTTCCTTAATTTGTCAAATGTAAATGAACTAAGTATTGTAACTGTAATTCTTGCTTGATACCAGTTTTGTTATATAGTAATTTTACTATATTAAAGTTAAAACCTATCTTTTTATTTAGACAGAAAAGGGGAGATGATATGGGATTCCTCTCTGTATACCATGAATATGTTTTTATTACCATTGGCTAATAAAAAAACTACTTTGGCCTATGGCAGAGCATAATAAAGCCAGGCAGAAAATATGAACAGAGACATAGAGAGAGAGAGAGTAGGCAGAGTCAATGATATGCCATGTAGCTGCTGAAGGAGAAAGACACCAGAACAGACCTTACCCAATAAGCCACAGCCTTGTGGTGATACATAGATTAATAGAAATGGATTAATTTAAAATGTAATATCTAGCCATTAAAAGGCTGAGCTAATAGGCCAAGTAGTGTTGTAATTAATATAATCTCTGTTTGATTATATGGGTTTGGGTGGCTGGGAAATGAACGAGAAGTCTCTGTTTACATGTCTCCACCTCTTTTGCCTGCCTTTGGGACTCTTTTCCTCTAATATGAGGGATGTGCCTAGTTTTATTATAACTTGATATGTCATGTTTTGTTGATATTCCTGGGAGGCCTGCCCTTTTCTGAAGGGAAAAAATGAGGAGTGGATCTGGGGAAGAGGTGTTGTGGAGGTAGAGAGAGACTGGGAAGAAAGTAGGGAGAGGAAATCGTGGTTGGAATATAATATATGAGAGGAGCGAGAGAGAGAGAGAGAAGAAAGTAGTGCCCTTATTAAGATCTCCTTGATTCTGAAATGACACCCCCTTTAGACATGGAGCTTTCATACAACCTTTACTTACTCACTTACATGTTGATTCTGTTGTTGAACAAATATTTAAAGCACATTCGCTATGTACCAGGGATACACAGAAAAAGACACAACTAAAAATAAGTCCTTACTTTCATGGAGTCACATTATCTAGCACAGACATGTTGTTTGCAGTTAAGGTAATAGTATTATAAATAGTTTAATTATTACAGAAAAAAATTAAAATTATGTGGGAACAAGAGTGATGGAGGTAAGGCCTGCACCCAGTGGTAAAAGGCCTGGGCTGACTAGCTTGGCTACTATCTATGCCCAGATTCAGCACTTTGAGTTGGTCTACCTCGGCATCCATTTCAGCTACAACCTTCTGAAGCAAGTGGAGGAACCAGTCCTGAAGAACCAGATATCATTATTGAATAGGTTCAGTCCTATACCCACCAGCTGGCCCCCAGCATGGAGCAGCTGCTGCTGCCTGCACTGCTTGCCCTGCTGGGCAACAGAATGTGTGGGGCAGTGGTGCTCCCTGCAGGCTATAAGCACAAAAGTCAAACCAGGTGAGCCTTGGCGTGGCCAACATAGAGGGCAGAAGAGCTGTGCAGCAGCCTGAAGCTCAAATGGAACCTTAACCCCAGACGCCTAGCCACAGGATTGCTCTGACTCTGGGCAGCAGCAAGATATCTGAGAAGGGTCTGTGATGGTGTTTCAGAAACCAGAAACGTTGAGCCAGACCAATGACTCATTGCAATGTATACATGCATCTGAAGATGTTTGGCTGAAAAAAATATTCTGTGAGATCCCCTGCATTTCCCAATGCCACTTTGATGAGTGCCATGGAGAGGTGGGAAAGATGGAGGAACTGAGCAGCAAATGCACAGTGGAAAGCGGCAAAACTAAAGATAGGACAGATTAGGAGAAGGCTGTGTAGATGGGAGAATGTGTCATTGCTGAGTAGGGTCAACTGGCTGGTGTGCAGCAGCCTGGAGCTTGTGAGACTCAACCCCTGAGCACTCTCCCCGGCCACACAGTCACCCTGGTTCTGAGCAACAACAGGATGGCCAAGATGAAGAACTATTTATTTTCTGGCTTGGACCTCCTTGAAAGAACTCTGTGGTCCCTGCTGCCCCTGGAGGACGCATTGGTATCTGTGGTCTGCTGTCCCAGGCTGTATTGAAGTCCAGAGTTCATGAGTATGCCAATGCTCCAGATTACAGGTAGATGTTCATAATGCTACCGAAGGGTATCAGACCAGTGTCCATGGGCTGAGCTGCCACCTGGGGCCATGATGATGTCAGCCTGAGACCATTTTGGCATCTGTGGTCCATGCTACCACTGAGGGACATATCTGGGACAATGTCCCTCATGGTCCTATTGCAGCTGGGGGCTGTGTTGATGTCTGTGGTCCATGCTACCACCAAAATCCATGTGGATATCCTTGGTCTGTGTTACTGCCTCAAGCCATGTTGATGTCTGTGGCTTGTCTTGCCCTAGAGGACATGTTGATGTACTTGGCTTGTGCCTCCTTCAATGTTCTGTACTACAATAGGAGACCATATAGATGTCCATGGTCCGTGCTATACATGTTCCTGCTTACTATGAAAGGCAGCGAAGCTACTTTTGCATTGTACTGATGACTACAGCCTCAGAGATGAGAAGGAAGGATATAAAAGGCTCTGTGAAAACCCCTCCCCCCATGCCACACCACCCCAAAAAGTAACAGCCGAGACAGAAAGCCACCAAAGAGAACTCTATAAAATTGTGATAAGGATGCTAAATTGTAGCTCTCAACAATTGACTTCTGGCAGGGGTGCAGGTGGGGAATGATTCTGTTTGCTTTAAGGGACTAGCTACTAGGAGTTTGACCATGAGTATATGGACATCTATGAGTATATGGGCAATATGAATTCGACTTGATTTCTTCCTCTTCTTCTTCTTCTTCTTCTTCTTCTTCTTCTTCTTCTTCTTCTTCTTCTTCTTCTTCTTCTTCTTCTTCCTCTTCCTCTTCCTCTTCCTCCTCCTCCTCCTCCTCCTCCTCCTCTTCCTCCTCCTCCTTCTTCTCCTCTTCTTCTTTGGGTGGGGAGGCACAAGGGTGGAGAGGCAAATCTAGGAGGGCCGGGAAATGAGTGTGATCTGGGTGCATGATGTGAAATTCCCAAATAATAAATAAAAAATATGTTGGAAAAAATACTCGTCCCCCCCTTTAAAAAAGTGTTGGAGATCAGACAAGAACTCATCAGGAAAGTAGCATATTAGAAGAGATCTACAGGTGATGAGGGGAAACAATGTTGAGATGTTTGAGGAAAGGCTGGCGGGTAGAGAGCACTAATTTATCATATGTATAAGCAACCCCAGCAGTTGGTAAGAACTGTGAGCTTGGGGACAACCTAGGACACACAGCAAGAGCATCTAAGGAGACAAACTAGATATTCAAGAGAAGACTATTCCTGACAGGAGCGGGACACACACAGGCCCCTGAATCAAGAGATCTCTGAACACTCGGTTGCTTAGTAAATATTTTGGCTTTAATTTTAAGTGGGATGAGAAACCAAACAAGAATTTTGAGGAGGAGACATATCCTGTTGACATTTCAAAGAAGTAGTACTGCAGTTATACTAAAATTTCAAGCTAAAAATACAGGTACACGAGAGGGAAGACTTGAAGACCCAGCAAGACCTGAAGACGTTGTGTGGAGACCCACAGTTGTGAGCCTGTTCCACTTTGACCGGAGGTCAGGGAGTTTGAATTTATTTTGCTCTCTCAAAGTTGTTGACAACAGGTGTGGCTACAAACAAGAGATTAGGACCTAGGGTGTGATTGATTAGTATTTGGGGTATAGGGGTGGATCGGCTCCACATGGACCAAAGGCTGGAGAATTCAAGTCTTTTCCTTATATCATGTTAATGAAGTCTGTTGCCTCCCCTCTCCCCTCTTAGAGTGAAGCATAGAAGCATGTGGAAAATAAACAGGGCAGATTCAGTTTTCACTGGATGTCTTTCGCGATGCCATTCTGTGTTTCTGTCCCTTATTTCTCTTATATCTCTGTTCCTTTTACTTAATAATTCTAATCCTCTTGCTCCTGCCCTGGAACATGTGAGTTTTGTTGAAGCTGGTTTTTGACAGATGGCAGCCCAACGTGGCGCCTTCAACAGTGTTGCCAGTAACTCATCTCTCCTCCTAAGCAACAACAACTACTGCACAAGCAGCAACTGTATTATTTTGGAACACTGAAGTCTATTTGGATAATTTCAATTTCCAAGGGAAGGCATAGCTGGTAAATTACAATTAAATTCTGCTAGTTTAGCCTGTGAACACTGTAGTGTCTCCTCAGCTCCAATATAGGCAGCCTATGATGGGTCCTAATTTGAGAAGATCTTATCCTCTGAGATGCTGAGTCCTGATTGGTTGATGCTACTTCTGATTATAGAGGTGCACCCAGAGGCAGACCGTCATTGGAATCTCCACCCTTCCCAGAGTCTTAAAAACAGCAGCTGGGGAATTCTTTCTTTTAGCTGTTACCTCGTTAAGAAGTCAGGCACTTAAATCTAGAAGGGTGGAAAGAAATGACACATACAGGAAAGGCTAAAAAGTTATCTTGTATAACCAACGAAAGACACAGGCTCAGAAAACACTCCAATTTTAGGCTTTCTTTGTAGTCTGGAAAAGAGATATCCTTCATATAAAAGATGAAGAACAACAAACACCAAGGAAGAAAGAGGATTTGGTTTCTAGTGTTACCGATTTATAAGGTTCAAGCACAAGACATAAAACACACACACACACACACACACACACACACTCACTCACTCACTCACTCATTCACTATCAACAACCAAACATCAAACAAAAGTATAGACCATTAAAGTAACAATCACAAAAACTACCAGAGAATTCTCACATAGCACAGAGAATACAAAATACCATAAAAATAACAACCTTAAAGGTGATCAAAGAAATAAAGGCAGATATGGACAAAGATGTATGGACAGGACAAGAATATCAGCATAGGTAGGAAGTTTAAAAAAACTGTAGATCTACACCTGAGAGCTGGGAACCTGGTAGCTACATGTGAGGCTGGGGACCTCAGCAGTTGGTCATTACACAATGGCTGTCTCTCACAGGGCTGGGGGTAGGGTGGGAAATGAATTGGTAGTTGCTCAGTCTTCAAGGCTGAGTTCCTCTTTGCTTTCTTAATTTTTTTTCTTTATTTTCACTTCCTCCCCTTCTCCCATTCTCTGCACCTACCACCCCCCCAATCCACCCCTCATTCACTCCTCAGAGAGGGTAAGGCACATTGCTTTGGAGAAGGTTCAAGGCCCTCCCTACTATATCTAGGCTGAGCAAGGTATCCATCCAAAGAGAATGGGTTCCCAAAAAGCCAGTTCAAGCAGTAGGGATAAATCCTGGTGCCGCTGCCAGTGGCTCCGCAGTCTGTACCAATCATACATAAATCCTCTTTACTTTCAACCTAGTGTAGAAGGCCCAAAGAGTCCAGGAGAGACACTAATCCCTAGCCCACAGTGAGAGTTCAGAACCTGCTGGTTCTCACTGCAGCAAAGGAAACAGAGGTGGCAACAGAGAAAATTAACTCGGCTGCAGAGAAGAAGGCCAAGGGAGCCAAAGAGATGAACATCCTTCTCACATACCCTCTTCATATGGATTGCTGGCAGAAGGTGCAGTCTGCACTCATGGTGGATCTTACCATGTCAATCAATGCAATCAGAACTGCTCTTTCAGGTGAGGCTTCCTACTCAGGTGATTCTCATCACTGGCAAGCTGACATTGTAAAACAATAATACTCTGCCTTGCTAGAAATGCTCAAGAGACTTTTGAGAGGAAATAAAAGGGTAGTTGGTTAGACTGGTTTGTTAAGTGTCAAACCAAATTCGAAAAGAGAAGAATGGTATTGTAATGACCTAAGCAGGAAGTTAGTATAACTCAAAACAAACTGGGGAAATGGTGGAAACATTCTGATTGCAAAACTCAGACCATTAACAGACGGCTGATATGTAGACTGGCTATGGCTCGGCTGTGCGGATGAGAGCAAACAAACTCTCAAGAATGACTGACAATGGTCCTGGCAACAACAAAAAGAACGGAGTAAAGATGAAATGGAAAAGATCCTCAGCATCACAGTTGAGAGATAACTCAGCAGTTAGGAGCATTAACTTCTCTTGCAGAGAATCAGTCTTTGATTCCCAGCACCCACATGGTGTCTCACAACCATCTGTAACTAGGTCCCACCCCTAACCTGACAAGCCTTGGCATGTAATGGCTGCTGGAAGAGGGAGAGTTACATTTCTTTCTAGTTGCAGGCCTCAAAGGCTCCTCCTCCTCCACTAGATGGTTCCTGACTTAGTTCCAGTCCCTACTGCTGTGATTAAATACCATGATCAAAAGCAACTTGGGGAGGAAAGGGGTTTCTTCACTCACAGTTCCTTACAACAGTTCATTATCAAAAGCAGTGAGGGCATCAATTCAAGCAGGGCAGGGACCTGGAGGCAGGAGCTGATGCAGAGGCCATGGAGGATGCTGCTTACTGGCTTGCTCCCCTTGCCTTGCTCAGCCTGCTTTCTTATAGAATCCAGGACCATCAGTCTTTGATTCCCAGCACCCACATGGTGTCTCACAACCATCTGTAACTAGGTCCCACCCCTAACCTGACAAGCCTTGGCATGTAATGGCTGCTGGAAGAGGGAGCAATCACTAGTTAAAAAAATATCCTACAAGCTTACCTACAGCCTTATCTTATCGAGGCATTTTTTCAGTTGAGAAATTGATAAAATAGACTCATCACTCAGATGACTCTAGCTTGTGTTAACTTGACATAAAATTAGCCAGCTTGGGCCCACACTCATGTTCATATGGATTGGAGAAAATTAAGTCTGTGGGTATTAAATTTTTTATTTAAAAAAGCATAGCAGGGGGAAATAGCCTAATTATTAAAGGTTTGCCTTTAAAAAGGAGAGACCACATGTAATCAGGAGTGAAAAGAGGTGATAGGGAAGAAACTGGAGAGGAGAGAATAGGGGTGGATTGGATACAAATGAATTATATATATGAATATTGAATAAATATTTGATAAAAAATAAAAAAATACACATCTACATATTGACTATATTTTATATTTTATTTCCATTTAGCTTGATTATTATGGTAACATTTTAACATTCAATTTTCACAGTGAAGAGTTATCTTCAATAAACCCCATTACCTGCCTTTTACATGATAGTATACAAACTCTTACATATCTTGCAAATGAATGCATCCCCAAAGGAGGAACCTAAATAAGATTGTTGTGATCATTGAACAGTTCTGTGTCTTTATTGTGACATCTTTTACATACATGATAAAATGGCATTGAACTATACAGACACGTTTTCATCAACCCAAAAGATACTCCTTCCCAGTTATAGTGCCTTAGTTGGGGTTTCTATTGCCATGAAGAGACATCATGACCATGGCAATACTTATAAAGGAAAACACTTAATTGTGGCTTACAGTTCAGAGATTCAGTCCATTATCATCATGACGGAACATGGCAATGTACAGGCAGACATGGTGCTGGAGAGGAAGCTGAGAGTTCTTACACCTTGACTCACAAGCAGCAGGAATTGGTCTGAGACACTGGGAATGGCTTGACCTCAAACCCTCTTCCACAGTGGCATACTTCCTCCAACAAGGCCACACTCACTACAACAAAGCCACACCTCCGAATAGTGCCACTCTCTTTGGGGGCCATTTTCCTTCAAACCACCACATTTTATTCCCTGGACCTCAAAGACTTGTAGCCATATCATAATGCAAAAATGCATTCAGTTCACCTCAAAAGTCCCCATAGTCTATCAGTCTCAACAGTGTTTAAAAGTTCAGTCTCTTCTGAGATTCATGCAACCTCTTAACTGTAATCCCCTGTAAAATCAAAATCAAAAAACAGATCACATAGTTCCAACATTTAATGACACAGAATGTAAATTACCATCCCAAACCAGAAGGAAGGGAGCATAATGAGGAAAGACTGAACCAAAGCAAGACTGAACCCAGCTGGGCAAACTCCAAACTCTGCATCTCCATGTTGGCGGTCAAAACACTCTTCAGACTTCCAACTCCTTTCAGCTTTGTTGACTGCTACACACTTCTTTCTCGTGCTGGTTCCACTCCCTGTTAGCAGCTCTCCTCAGCAGGTATCCTGCAGCTCTAGCATCCATCTCCAACATCTTGGGGTCTCCGAGGCAATCCAGGCTTCAACTTCACAGCTTCACACAATACCCTGTGTAGGCCTCCGTACAGGGACACCCCTGGCACGTGCCTCGCCTCAGCAACTTTCCTTAGCTGTGGAGGAAGGTTCCATAATGCCTGTCTTCTATTCTGCTTTCTGGACTGGAACATGGCCCCCTCATTCAATTACAACTTCGCCAGCCTTGTTTCCTTCACTGTATAAGTTTAGCTATCCTGAAACTTGCTCTGTAGACCAGGCTGGCCTTGAACTCAGAGATCTTTCAATTATGTCTTCACCAGCTTTCTATTTTCGATGATTTCCTTCACTGCCTGAGCTTGGCTGTACTGGAATTTCCTCTGTAGAACAGGCTAGCCTCAAACTCAGAGATCCACTAGCTTTTGCCTTCCCATGGCTGGGATTAAAGGCATGCACCACCACATCTGGCTCTAAATTTTTCTTTAATTCCTTTTCACAAATTGGAAACTTAGCTTAGTGTGATCTTGCTCTGAGGCCACCAAATCCCTTTCTTCCATTTCTTAATTTGTTTATCTACTTGAACACAGAACTTAGATCCACTGCACTTTCTGGTGCTCCTTTTCTCCTCAAATTATCCTTTTTCATTATAAGTCTTGATAAGCATGAACACTAGTAACCACACAACTAGTATTTGGCTGTTTTGAGATTTCCTCTGCAAAGGAATTGATCCAAAACTGTTTACTTTAACCTAAGGCAGACTCTTCAGACAAGGGCAAAAAGCAGCCTCTTTTTCAGCTATTTTGCTGAAAATATTTTATTTTTGACGAGAATGGTTTTTATGCAACACACTAAAACTCTTCCCTGAAACCTCTTGAGCCAACCCCCCACAGTTCAAATCTTTCTAAGCTTGACCATTGCCCATGTTCCTACAAGGATGACCCATTAAGCAGTGCTTAAAGCATTACACTGCTTTCCTAACCCGAACTCCCAAAGTCCAAATTCCTCCAAGAAAATCATGGGCGGAGCCATCACAGCAATACCTCTGTCCCTGGCACCAACTCCTGTCTTCGTTAAGGTTTCTATTGCTGTAAAGGGTCACCATGACCACTGCAATTCCTATAAAGAAAAACATTTAACTGAGGTGGTAGCTTACACTTTCACATGTTTAGTCTATTTTTATCATGGAGGGGAGTGTGGCGGCACGCATGCAGCCATGGTGTTGGAGAATTCTACACCTTGATCTAAAGGCAACAGGAAGTAAACCGAGAGACTGAGCATGGCTTGGGCAAATATGAGACCTCAAAGTCCACCTCCACATTGACATACTTCCTCCAACAAGACCACACCCATTCCAACAAGACCACACCCATTCCAACAAGGCCACACCCATTTCAACAAGGCCACACCCATTCCAACAAGGCCATACTCCTAGTAGTGCCACTTCATTTGGGGGCCATTGTCTTTCAAACCACCCATGTAGTTATTTCTCATTTTTACTCATATCCCAAAAGCAATCATAAATCTATTCTGTCCTGAGTTGCCTAATCTGGACATTTCATTTAAATGGTATCACACAAAACTGAATCTTTTATATACTAAGGACACTATTTCAACATAGGTTACTGCACTGTTCCAGTTTAATGGTGTTCTGATGTAATAAAAATACCACCCTTTATTTGTGGAATTTAGTATTTATCAATAATTTTGTGAAGCAAAAAGGCCTAACTATTTTCAATGCATTCCCATAAACTACAACAACCACAGATCTTTCTCTAAAAGTAATTGCTAATAAGAAATACAGGGGTGGGGACTTGAGGGATGAGATTGTCCCATAGTTAAGAAGACTGATGCTTTTCCAGAGGAGCTGGGTTCAGTTTCCAATGCCCACATGGTGGCCCGCAACTATCAATAACTCCACTTTCAGGGGATCTGACACCATTTTTGGCCTCCATTAGCAATAAGACCTGTGCATAGTGCACAGACGTACATGTAGGCAAAACACCCATACACATAAAATAAATAAATAGAAACAGGTTGGGATGTTAGCTGTGGTGGCACATGCCTCTTGTCCCAGAATTAGGAGGCTGAGGCAGAACTAGTATAAACTTGGGGTCAGCCTGGAATTCAGGGTGCGATTCTGTTTCAACAAAACAGAAGAAGAGGAAGAAGAGGAGGAAAAGAAAGAGGAGGGAGGGGCACTAGCCTTCCATGCATAGACTGTATGTTGGGTTCCCAGAACAACAAAAAAGGCAGGGTTGGGGACATGGTGGGCGACTGAATAGCAAACAGGCCCAAGTTCTCAGTTCCACAGAAATTTCAAGATTCCAGTTCTACAACACAGAGCAAAACTGAGCTGATGACAAACAAAACTGACTTATTGGCTTATCCAGAAGTGCTATGGCAGTAATACCAACCATAATACAGCAGTAAAGAGGAGGAGGAGGAACTACAAGAATGACTTTGCAGGCACTGGTTTTAATGTTTTAAATGAAGAGTTGCATTCAATCCTCACAACTAAATGAAATACAAACTATTATTACCTGTGTTTCTCAGGTAAGAAAACTGAGGTTAAAGAAAAAAAGGAAGGAAGGAAAAGAGAGAGAGAGAGAGAGAAAGAAAGAGGAGAAAAATGAGTCCTCTTAACATGTGGCAGCAATGCTTTCTGTCTAACACTGAAGTGTGTGTGTGTGTGTGTGTGTGTGTGTGTGTGTGTGTGTGTGTGTGTGTGTTGAAACCATGCTGTGGAATGTAGAAAGCCTCAGGCCGAAAAGAATCTATTGTACTTTATGGGACATAAAACACTCTGAAGGTTTTTGAGCAGGTCCAATCCATCATTATTTCAAATAATCTAGAAAAGGGAGGGGACTATGGTGACAGAAACCAGTGAGATGGCTCCAAAAATCATTAAGAGTTCACAAGGACTTGACAGAAGAGCAATGAAAATAAGAAGGGAAATATACCCCCAAATTGTACAGGGGTAGATCCAAAATAACATAATGATGGCTCTGTTATAAAGAATAATAGGGGATTTGTTGAATCTTTTAAATGAATAATGCAGTATAATGCTGTATGCTATACTGTATATTATAAAGTATTATAAGACAGTGTAAGCAAATAATGCAGCCCAGGGATAACCAGCAATATTTGCATGAACAGACAATGTCAGGGCTCTTACCGAATGCTTGCCATGTCCTTGTTTAAATGAGTAACTCAGACTGTACAAGCCTGGCAAAATTGTGGTTCAATAAACAACATAAAAGGAAGGAAATAGTAAATCAGAACCTGGCACAATCTACTCCATTTAAACAGTTTAAAATCTCAGAAAAACATTCAGGTACTGGTTTGCCAAAATGAAGTTATTATTACATGGTACTGGAGATTTGCAGACAAGGGAGAGTAAACATTGGGTGGCATTCTGGACATAGTGTCTGTCCTGGAACTGTTAGGAAGTAGCTATAGGAAATAGGAATTATCACTCATGCAGCAAAATGACTACAATGTAGCTTTCCAAACTGGAAAAGATTGAGTTATACTGAAATAATAAATAGATGCCAAAACCACACTAGAATTTCCCATTTTCATGAATGGTTGAGCAAAAGAAGCCAATCTAAATTCTACTGTAAGTTAAAATTAAAGTTGAACCCCAGTAGTTGAGAGCCTAAGGCAGGAGGATTAAAATGTTCAAAGCCAGCATAGGCTGCATAGAAAGATCCTGCATCATAAAAAGGAAGAAATTAATGATGGTTCTAATTAATGCACACAACAGACAGGAATGAAACACTGTTGGATGTCTATAAAAAGTGAACAATATACAGCCATGAATTGAATAGCAGTGAGATACATTCTAATTGGTGACATCAGGCAGTTCCCTCATTATGTAATGTCATAGAGTGTGTCTACATAAACTAATACAGTTGTCACCACGCTGAGTAGTGTGACCCTGGACTCCATCACAGCCACATGGCCACCAGTGTGCAGCCAGTGGCTGGAACGCTTTGTACATTCTAAGAATTTCTTGAAAACACGAAAGTAAAACATACGTTTTTGCTCCTTGACAGATATTTATTTTTAATTTAAGCCAAATTATTAAGTTATTGCCAGTTGATCAGAATCCAATAAGTATTTAATAAAAGAAAGAAAGAGAGAGAAGATGAGAGTAACGGCTTTCTCCAAAGTGTCTCCCTGTCCTGCCTGGAGTGTCTTTCAGGGGTGTGGAACACTAGAAGATTCTCTTTCATTTTTCCCTGGGTGAGAAAGAAAATGCAGCCATCCTCAATGCACATAACTGAACTAAAACATGCCAGCCCACAGAGCAGCTCCTGGTTGACTCCTCACAACAGGACAGCAGAGCTTTTGCCCAGACGATGCAGGTCTGGAGAGGCTAGGCTTACACACCCCCGGAAATAAGAAATAATCCTGGAGATTTCACATAAGTTTTTGGAAGAATCCTTAAAAAGATAAGCCACGCCTACTTTTCCCTTGCACTGCCACAGAGGAACACTAAGTTGCTAGAAGGTTCTAATCTCCTCTGAAGAAACACTACAAAGTCTCACTCTACCCGGACAAACTAAGCTCCTAGATGAAGGCAGTTAGAGAATCCCTCTGCTTAGAGGGAAGGAGATCCTGAAATAAAAACAATGTGCAGGAAAAGGATTCTTGTAAGGTTCTTTGTAAAATCTGGAAAAACATCTTGAAATTGTTTCAACAGAAACACTTCTCAGCCTGTTGGCCTAGGGCAATTGAGGCTACTTTAACGTCGCTACCTTTAAGTGGTGTTGGGATGTTCTTTCTACAGCGAGCCTCGCTGTTGCTGGCTGCTGTCAGGAGAACTCCCCTTCCTGTCAAGGGATTTTTTTTTCTAGGTTACTTAAACTTAACTTCAGTGATAACCATCTGAGAGATGGCTTAGCAGTTAAGCCTGCTTGCCACTCCTGCAGAGGACCAGGGTCCAATTCCCAACACGTGTCTGGCAGCTCACAGCCTCCTGTAACTGGGGTTACTGGAGCTGGAGCTCCAGGGGACCCAACATCCTCTTCTAGCCCCCTTGGGCACCCACACTCATGTGTACATACCCAAACAAATACAGAAACACATAATTTAAAATAAAATTCAAAATAACAATAAACAGCTGGATTTCAGAGCTGTGAAGCCAACAGTGTTTGCTTCCAGTCATAACCAAGCAACTTGTTTTGGTTCTGGAAGGTGCGGCTGAACCTGTTTGCAAAGCTGGGGACCCAGCAGCCCAGAGCCACACTCATGTGAGGCAAGCGCTCTACCGTTAAACTCCAGCATCAGCCAAGAACACTTTTATAAATATCAAACATGTGGGCTGGAGAGATAGCTAAAGGCTAGGCTCACAACCAAAAATATAGATATCAAACATGTTCTTTTATTTGGTTGTTTTGGTTTTTATGAGATGGGATCTAAATGCTAGTGTGGCAGGGGATTTGCTATGCAATTGAGCTGGGACTTAAAACAGGATCCTCCTGCCTGAGCTTCCTAATTATGGAATCACAGGCACACACCACCACCCCTGGATCAAACAAGATCTTTTCATCTTGTTTTTAAATGGAAACGTCTGAATTCTGGTTTAAGTCCTTCAATTTTTTATTGCCAATGAGCGGCCTCTACAAGTGCAGTGCCCTCTGGTGGCCTTTTGATTCCTTAGAATCCTTTTTCTCAAGTCTTTCCAAGAATACTAATGAAAGAAGGAAATCATATAACTATTCACTGAAGTTTAATCAGCGCTAGAATTTTAATTCTTAAATCTTTCCTTTAACACACCACAGTAATTTTATCTATGCTTATACTGGTTCATTGCACAAAATGATTTAAAGTATTTTTCGTTAAATAAATCATTGTCATAATTAGTCCTATGACTTTTCAAAACTGGGGCACTGTATCTAGCAATACATATTTAACAGAAAGAGGGATAATACTTATACAGGTAGGAAAATAGAGGACGGTAAGACACACCCGTCCCTGCCTGAATGGGCACAGACTGACTGCCAATAATGAACTCCTACAGAGCGAGGATTCTGTCTCCCAGCCACACACAGAGAGCTAAGTTTCCCAGCCATAATGGAGATCCCGGGCAGGGAGACCCTCAGCTTTCCCTGTACGTTCAGCCCTGTGGACTGGTCAGGATGAGAGCCTGTGCTTGTCACTAATGTATGCCCATTTCTGCTTGGAGCTGCTTGCACAGGTTCATGTTGAGTAGTGACTGCACTGTCTTTTCAGGGGAACGGCTCCTCCTCTTGCCTTCTGTGTGGAAGGTCACCCTAGCCTGGGCTCCTCTATTCCCTTCACAGTGCATCTCACTGCTCCTGTCCCTGGGAGCTTGTTTCTCTACATACAGAGTGCACAGCAGCACAGAGCAGATGGCACTGAGATTAGCTGGGCTTGGGAGTGATTATCAGTTACATTGCTGGTGTGGGGGAGGTATCAAGACAGATAATAAAGAAGTAGGAAGCCAGACGATAGACCGACGTACTGCCGTAGAGAGCTCAGGCATAGGAAAGGAGAAGAGGAAAATGGAATACAGGACAACAAACCAGCAGCAGAAAAGGTTGGAATAAACTGGGAGACAGAGTGAGAAAATGAACCTTTAATAATTTACTGTGGCCTGGAATAAAGCATCAGTTCTCAAATGAACACAGGAAAGAAGATGCATTTTGAAGACTCTCTCGAGATTAATAAAGGATTAAGGATCAGTATACCAACAAACACTTTTTGAGGTCACATATTTACTGAACAGGATAGGTCAACAAACACATATTTACCAAGCACTACTCTAGGTTCTAAAAAGTTCTTCCTTCCCATTTTATTTTTTTATCTGATTGATTGTCCAGTGTGTAATCAGGTTCACCTTAAACTCACCGTCTTCCTGTTTCAGTCCCTGCTTGGATTCTCGGCGACCACTGCCACACCCAAGCCAGGGGTTCTAAATGAGGTTCTGAAGGGCTCTCCCACCCTCAAAAGGGTCAATGGCTGAAAGGTTGAACACTAGTTTATACTGCTACTGGAAAGTGGTGCAGCCTAGTAGAAGAAAGTGAGGTCATTGGGAGCACACCTTTGAAGGGAAGGGTTTGTCTCAGGCCCCTCCTCTCTCTTCTCTGTTGCTTTCCAGACAATGAGATGTGACTGACTTTATTCCACCACACTCTCTCCATCATGATGTCCAGCCGCCTCTCAAGCTCAAAGCTCCAGGACCAAATGCTGAATAAATCTTTCCTACCTATGGTTTCATTTTCTTGTTTATTTGTCACAGCAGCAGAACGCTGACTACTGGCATCTCACACACACACACACACACACACACACACACACACACACACACACACACACACACTCACACTTCTCCTGCCTTCTTCACTGGTGTCAATAAACCAAGCACCCTCTAGTCACCCTGCAGGAAGGAGACTCTGTGCACACACTGCTGCCATCTCAGGGATGCCTAGGAACTTCTGTTTTATGGTGAAAGGAATCAGCTCAGCTGGGGCGGTCCCCACGCCCTCGCTGCATAGAAAAAAGAAGCTGTTCTAGGAGCCACTCCAAGGCCACAGTCTGAAGATAAAATCACCCTAAGGATGCCCAAGCAGAAGTTACACAGGAGTCCTTAGCCAGCGTGTGAGCAGATGGGCTAATGTGGCGTCCACCTCACTGTGCTTGTTACAGGAGAAAAAAACAACCCTTGAAACCTTGTTAAAACAAAACTCTTCACAGCAAACAACTAAATCTAACCCAAGGGAGTATACACAGAAAAAGGAGTTGGTTAACAGAATGTTCAGTGGCCTATAGTATCTTTGAGACGGGTTATAAAATAAAGCCAAATTTAAGATTCTAGAAACATAAAATCAGAAGAAACCACCAACCAGCACTCTGCAGTAAGAGGGACAAGGCAGAGGGGCAGCAACATACACCCTTGCCAGAAACACAACCTGTACTGAAATGTAAATAAATTCCCTGGCAGCCTAAGGGCTCACCTTGCTTACTTCCAAACTGCCCCAAGTCCTTGTGTGCTAAATGGGAAGCTACATGGTTTGGGCAGCTTGCTCAACACCCACAGGAAAAAAATGTGCTTTTCCCCTCACAGATTCAAAAGGTGATTCCCCAGCTCAACATGGGATTTCGATGGGGCTTGAGAAATGCCTTCGAGGTTATAAGTACTTGCTGCTTTTCCAGAGGACCAGAGTTGAGTGGCTTTCAACTGACTGGAACGCTAGCTTGGGGGATCCAGTGTCCTCTTCTGTCCTCCCAGAACACCACATACATATGAACAAACCCACAAACACATGCATGCACATAATTAATTTTTTTTAAATTAAGGGATTTACATGCTAAGAATCCAAAGTAAACTGCAAGTATGCATCACGGTGGTATATTGTTTGAAAAACGGTCGCGTTTTTCCTCTTTTTATCCCTACCTCTTTACAAAGTCGTCGGTAGCTGTAGCTTCTTCTCCTGTTGATTTTCTGCCATCCAGAGTTTTGGCTGCTTTGACACACAGATGGAACAAAATAAACATAGTGCTAGAGATGAAAGCCAATCTCAAGAGAACCAGGACACTTCTGTTATTTCAACAACCTTTCAACTTGTGTCGATAAAGCCTGAGCCGGGCTTGCCACCCAGGACCATGGTGATGTCTGGGCCTGAGCTGTTGTCAACGTCCATGTTTGGGTCTGTGGTCCTACTACAGTGGGAAAATATGTGGGAAATATGATTCCACCGTTCATCTGCTCTATGGTGGAATGGGAAAGGGAGAGATGACTAGCCCCCTCTCCTATACCTCTCCTGTAGTAAGCTGGAGAGCTGGCCCTGAGGTCATGAGAATGGGAGGGTTGGCACTGCTCCCCAACGTCAGCAGCACTCAGGAAAGGAGACCCTGCACCTCTGTCAGGCAACACAATAGAGCTGACTCTGGTGGCGAGAGCACAAGTGAGCTGGTTGCAGGGTAGGGGGTTTGAAAGCAGGAGGACTGACCCTGTCCCCACTGGTCTCTCATGTGGTGGCATGGGTGAGGGGAAAAAAATAAGCTCCCTCCTCTCACCCCTTGCCACCTGCAGCAGGTGAGAGAGCTAGCCCTGGGGTCACAAGAGTGGGAGAGCTGGCCCTGCCCCTCACCAGCTGCAGCACACAGGAGAGTGGGCACGGCATCTCATCTGAGCAGCGCACTAGAGCCAACACTCTGACAGGGCAGCAAGCAAGCCGGGCTTGTGAGCAGGAGAGCTACCCCTGCCCCCTCCCTCTTATGCCATGGGGTGGCAAGGGTAAGGGAAACATGTCCCCCACACACACACCCCTTGCCACCTGCAAAAGGCAAGAGAACTGACCTCAGGGTCATGAGAACAGAAAAGCTGGTCCCAAGCCTCAGCGAGCACAGCAACCCACAGAGCAGGCCCTGCATCTACAAAACAAGCTGGCCATGGGGTGAGTGCAGGGGACCTGGACCGGAGGGCATGAGTGCAGAAGAAGTGGTCCCTCTCCTGCTCTCTGCTACACGGGGTGAGCTCACGAGGGCAGTGCTAGAGAGCTCCCAGAGTTGGTGACAAGGAAGGAAAGCTGGCCGGCTGATCAACTCAGCAACCAGTATTACAAGGTAGCCCATCCTAACAGCCATCTCATCTATAAACTGCTGGAGCATGCGAAGTTTTTTTAAGTTTCTTTTCTTGCTACATTCTCTGAAAAAAATGGGAAATTTCTATATTTCATGAATTTATTTTTTCCTTTTACTGAAAAACAGATTTTTTTCACATAATATACCCTGATTATAGTTTCTCCTCCCTCCACTCCCAGCACCTCCACACTGCCCCTCCCACCTGGGTCCACTCCCTGTCTCTCAATAAAAAACAAACAGGCTTTTAAGGGGCAATAAGAAAATATAATATAGTAAGATAAAGCAAAAACTGACTCATTGGAATTGCACAAAACAAGCAAATTGAAGAAGAAGAACCCAAGAGAAGGCACAAGAACCAGAGACACACATATTCGCACACTCAGGAATCCCATAAAAACACTAAAATTGGAAGCCAAAATACACGGGTGAAGACCAGCACAGGTCCTAAACATACTGCTCCAATCTCTGTGAGTAAATATGAAATTTGCTTATGATAATTTAGAGGGCCCTGTTTTCTTGGTGTCCCCTATACCCTCTGGCTCTTACACTCTTTCTGCCTCCTCCTCTGGGTTTCCTAAACCCTGAGGGGAGGGGCTTCATGGAGAAATCCCTTTGGGGGCTAAGTGTTCCAAGATCACTCATCCTCTGAGTGATGCAAGGCTCTGGGTCTCCGTGCTCGTTCCCATTGTTGCAGGAGGAAGCTTCTGTGATGATGGGTGAGCAAGGTGCTGAGCTATGAGTATATCATAATGTCACTAGGAATCATTTCATTACTACTGTTTTCTTTTTTAAAAAAAGAACAGTAGTGTTTGGTTTTACCCTAGGTCCCTGGGCTGTTGAGTCTCAGGTTCTTAATCACCAGTATCCAGTATGGGTTCTTTCTCGTGAAGTAGACCTTAGGTAAAATCAGGTATTGATTGGTTATTCCCCCAAGCTTTGTGCCACCATTGCCTTGAATATCTTTTAGGCAGGACACTATTGTTAAAGGGTTTGTGGTGGGGTTGGCGTTTACATTTCTCTTTCAGTAGCATAAAAAGAATCTTCCTGTACCAAAGATGCTACAATATAGGGATGCAAGTTCTATGTAGGCATCATTTGACTCTCCATGTTCAACAAGTTGTGTAGGTATTGTCTTCAGCAATGGGGCCTTACCATGAGTTTGGGAAGAGCAACCTACATAGTCTTGGTTAACAGCTGACTTGTTTGGGGATTCCCATGGGATCCCTTTGACCAACAACGCAATTAGATGTAACCCAGTCCTGGAATGGCAGCTTCATTTAGTGACAAGGGATAACCAGTTTGGGTTCGGTCTCTCCCGTTATTTGGTGATTTCAGTTAGATCATACAAACATTGTATTATGTCAGAATTTGATTAATAACTGCAACAACTTTGGCCTGAGGATATTTCTTGGTCAGTCTGACCATTAAGAGTTAATAATACATTGCTTGGGACATGGCATTATACCCAGGAAGGCTTAAAGATTGTTTTGGTCTAATGTTCTTGAAGTCACAAAATCTACTAGCCTAAGAACAGCTTGGCATATATCTCTAGATTCTTAAAATTTGAATTATGGGATTGATGAGTAAAAATGGTCATGAAAGAACTGTTTATCAACTATGTCAAAACTTAAGGGAAAATGATTGAAAATGATACCTCTGTCCTGTCATAGTTTATTAGTATCAGGGCTATGTTAAAATGTAGTATAAATTCTAATTGTTCTTAATAAAAACCTGGAGTCAGATATTAGGGGGTGAAAGTTGAGAGATCAGAGAAGCAGATTGGGCAGCCACTAGACAGACCTTTACTTCTACTGATCCTCAGACCAAAGGGGCGATCCTATCCTCAGAGTGCATCTCCAGACTGCATTGAGCTCTTGTCTCCTCCTGACTTGTATTCCTCTCTCCACCCAGCCGTATCACTCCTTTCTCCACCTGCCTAATGCCAAGATTAAAAAAAGTTTGAGATCCCAAGTGCCAGGATTACCTTTGTGTGAGATCCGTTTCTCTTTTACACAGATTCAGTATGTCCCAGGGCAGCCTTGAACTAACAGAAATCCCTCCGCCTCTGTCTTCTGAGTCCTGAATTAAAGGTGTGTCTCACCACTCCCTGGCCTCTAGTGGCTTATCTCTGCACTCTGATCTTCAGGCAAGCTTTATTTGTTAAAACAAACAAAATATTACTACATTAAAATGCCAGGTTAGTTCAGTGCCTTCCCCATCGAGAAAGCCACAGCCTACTATCCAGTTCCTCCTTTATTCTGTGCCCAATCTTAACACAAAAGTTCCCTCGTTCTAAACTTTAAAGCGTACCGAATTTCTAGGTCTTTCTTTCTGCTCCCACCTAGACCCTGAGTCCTACTCCAAACCTCAAAGCCATTGTTGACCTTCCCCTCAACTCCAGACTCGCCTTTTCTTTTACACCCAGTTCCTGTCCCCTCTGTTCACCATCAGCTGCCAGCCCTCCTGACAGTCCATCTTGATGGCATGGTCCACCAGAGGCTTGCTCTCATTGCCATGTATTGTCCAAGCTAAGAATAGATGACCCAAGAGTCTTGAGCTGAGGATTTTATTTGACATCTGTTGTGATGTCTAGTTGTCAGTCTTCCAGTTCTTCAGTCTAAATTTTCAGGTTCCAAACCTGTTCAAAATTTCCTTCTATATACCAGATAGAGGACTAGAAGGAACTTTTCACTTAAGAAAGGTTTGATGTCATCAGATTCAGATAGGTATTGTCGTACAACCTTTGCACTGGTACATGAGAATTCAGGGCCTTCTTTCACTCTTTGCACACGGCAAATTATCCCAATGGCTTTGGAATATCTAAAACACATGTTCCCCCACCTTCAATAGTTCACTAAAAGATAAAACAATATCTCCAGTTATTAGGGGCTGTTTCGTGCCAAGCATTATACCAACTGCTTTTGCCTCTGACCTTTCAACTCTGCCCTATACTTACTTATCTCGTTTATGGAGGAGGAAGCTGAAGTTAGCCACAGTCTTATCACCAAACATATGTCAGAACCAGTATTTCATTGAGCCCACTTGAAAAATCCTTTCCTTGTCCTCTGCCATGTCCAACTACAACCACTACCACACCTTTGCTAAATGATGTTGGTACTCAGCGTAGAGCTCAACAAATCCAAGCAGAAGAATTTCTGCTGACCCAAGAGGAATGCTAGAGTAAAGATGAGTTACATCCCAACAGATGGATTTCCTTAAGTGTCCTGAAAACAAGCTCACAGGAAAGGGAGGATTGTATGTAGATACACCACAGGTGAATCTGAAGACAAGGCTGACGCATGAGTAAATACAAAATAGTCTCAGAAGCTGAAGAAATGCCAAGATACACAGTGGGATATGGAGGTCCCTGTTTATGTGTCAAGTTGACAAGGGTTGTGATAGTTGGTTCTAATTATAAATTCAACACAATCTATACTCACCTAGTGTGGTGGTTTGAATGAAAATGGCCCCCATAGGCTCATAGATTTAAATGCTTTGTCCCCAAATGGTGGAACTGTTTTGGAAGAATTAGGAGGTATGACCTTGTTGGAGGAGGTGTGTGGTAGTTTGAATGTAACTGGCCCCATAATCTCATAGAGAGTGGCACTCTTATGAGGTGTGGCTTTGTTGGAGTGGGTATGTCTTTGTTGGAGGAAGTGTGTCACTGTAGGGACAGGCTTTGAAGTTTCCTACTCTCAGGATACTGCCCAGTGTCTTGCTCAATTTCTTATTGCCTACAAGATGTAGGACTCTTAGTTATTTCTCCAGCACTATTTCTACCTGCATGCAACCATGTTCCCTGCCATGATGATAATGGATTAGACCTCTGAAACTGTGAGTAAGCCACCTCAATTAAATGTTTCCCTTAGAAGAGTCACAGTGGTCATGATATCTCTTCACAGGAATAGAAACCCTAAGATAAGATGTGCCAATGCGGGTGGGCTTTGAGATTTCAAAAGTCCCTACTAGGCCTGGTCTCTATCTCTCCATCTCTCTTTATCTATCACCTCTCTGCCTACAGATCAGAATATAAAGCTCTCAGCTACTGCTCCATCATGAGGACCTGTCTACCTCCCACTGTGATGAGCATGAGCCATCCCTCTATAACTTTAAACACACACACACACCCCAATTAAGTGCACTATTGTGAAAGAGTTGCCTTGAACATGGTGTCTCTTCACAGCAACAGAACAGTAATTAAAGCACCAGGAAATGAAGTCTCAATGAGGAATTCTCTAACTGAGAGTGGCCTACAGCCATGCCTATGGAGGGCTGTCCTGACGGAATTAATTCAGGAGGGAAGACCCATCCACTGTGGTTGGTGCCATCCCTTAGGTAGAGAATTCTGAATTGTGTAAGGGGGGAGGGGGAGCAGAGCACTGGCGTGTGACCATTAATTCCTTGCTCTCAGTTCTGGACGATGGATGCAATGTGAGCGGCCGCCTCAAGCTTCCTGTCTCCTTGACTTCCCTGGAATGTGTAACTATAGCCTGAAACTCTGAGCCAAACAAGCCTTTAGCCCTGAAATTTTGTCAGGGTATTAAATCATAATGAAGAAATGAAATGAATACAAGAACCACATGATTAGAAATTTTAAAATTCTTCCCCTTCAGAAGTGGCAGAAAAAAAAAAAAGAAAACGGAAAAGAGAAACGCAAGATATAAATCTGCTTTTTCAAAATTTCTATTACTTTTTGTTAACTGATACTATTTAAATAATAGTTGATTCCTCTGACTCCTTCCACACCATTTTTCATTCTTTAATCAGAAAATAATTGCTGTACTTCCATTTCTTCCTTTCTGAAAATGTCCCCTAAGCTTTCTGTCACTAGGATTTACTCACCTATGGTTAGCAACACAAACTATAAAAATATATCACAAGCATGGCCTGAACATGGGCATACCTGGTTTGTGCCTTGCTGCCTGGCTAAGTTTTGCCTCATCTATTCCATCCATAGGTGATAAAAATTCAATGCAAACTACCTTTGTGCATAGCAAACTGCAGCATAACCGTGTATAAAAAACCTACAAGCAAACCTAAGAGTACATTCTTCCAACAGATAACTGAGTCTCATCCAGTTACAGCAGGAGATCTTCACCAGTCACTTGCTACTGATACGACACCTCTGTATAAGGTAAGCACCACATCACACCATGGACATATAATGAAAACGCTGTGATTCAGCCGTTTGCTTTTAAATGCTACTTCCTACACTCTGCGGGTGTGCTGGTGACAGCATTCTCCATTGCACCTACAGTAGGCAGCAACTACAAAGGAACCAGAATAGATTCTCATCAACCAACTTAATCAAACAGAGTCTTCAGAATTGTCTGTACATTTAACTGTGGAATATGGACGGCATCACCCACACTGAGAATTCCCTCACCACCACATCCGAACTCACTCGTGCTGTGTACTGTCTTATCTAGAACAAAGAACCCATGAAGCTCCATACAGTAGAAAGAATTCAGCTCTTCTCCTAATAAAAGTTGGTTTTTAAAGTTTCCTTTCCAGACAGCTAACATTTCTTTGTCACTTGGGCTACACTGAGATTGCAAATTAAAAAGGGAAACAATAGGTTAGGGTCTCTTCACTATGGCGCGTATGTCAGCATTTTTTTTAACATGTCTGGCAATGATTTTTCTGGAAACTGGTACATCTTTGATGAATGTCTTTAAAGCATGAGAAAGGCCCCATGTAAATAATGTTTCCACTAAGGCAAAAGAAGTGAAAGTGTGAAATTCTGTGGCTCCTGTCAATGCTGCTTAGGTCAGCAGCTACTGCTGGACTGCTTACAAGCATGAATCAGTATGTGTTTGACATAGTCATTCTTTCTCTTTCTCCATGAGATATGGCAATAGCTCATAAACTGGCTAGAAACATTCTAATAAAGCAACCAACGTATGCTGAGAAAGCAGCCCATTGCTCTGTCTGCTGGCACCCTTTGGTAAGAAAGAACTCTCTCCCTCTTTGGAATTGAACATCTTCCATGCTTCCTTTAAGTCACTGAATTTTCCAAAACCTCGCTGCTCTCAATCACAACAGCATAGTTACATTAGGGAACTAGGAAATCAGGACCCTTTGCATTCAAGCATCACAATAATGTCCTCTGTTCAGGATACTTTCATGTCAACTTGACACAAGCTAAAATCATCACAGAGGAGGGAACCTCAACTGAGAAAATAGCTCCATAAGATTGGGTTGCTAGTAACCCTGTAGAGCATTTTCTTAATTAGTGACTGATGGGAGAGAGCCTGACCCATTGTAGATGGCACCATCCCTGGGCTTGGTGGCTCGGGGTTCAATAAGAAAGCAGGTTGAGAAAGCAACGGGGAGCAAGCCAGTAAGCAGCACCCCTCCACAGCCTCTGCATCAGCTCCTGTCTCCAGGTTCTGGCCCTGTTTTGTTTTGTTTTATTTTTTTTTCCTGTCCTGGTTTACTTCAGTGATGGAATACAATGTGCAAGTGTGAGCCAAAGAAACCCTTTCCCTTCCAACTTGTTCTTTGCTCATGGTGTGTTTCATCACAGGAATAGAAACCTTAAGTCATCCTTCCATGCAATAAAATCTCAGAGGGCAGGATTTGCTTTTCTAATTTTATCTGTGAGTCATAATTATGCATCCTCTGTAAGGAATACGTGAAGTCCTGGGTGAATGTGTATTGTTGACATGGGCAGAGCAATGTCAAGGACCCCAATGTCTCATCCTTATGCACGTAGCAAAGCCTTCTCCAGACTAAACTCAGAAGTGTGGAAAAGTCTTCCTCAGGTCCCAGTGCAAAGGCTGATAGTATGTGTAGAAAATGTCCACCACAACTGGCTCCCCTCAGATAAATTACAGTCCCCCACAGAGACTGCTTCTACCGAGATTTGCCAAGGTTGCCTCCTTGTTCAGCTCTATATAACACCCCTACCTCCTTGTTTATCTGTAGTAAGATTTAACTCTTTGTTCAGTTCTATGCAAAAACCTCACCTCTCTGTTCAACTGTATATAGAAAACATGCCGAACTTCTGGGTTGCTACAACTCCTCCATCAGAGAGCCCAGACAAACCACTCCTAGCTTTTCTGTATGTGAGCCTGTCATTTCTTCATCTCCTTGTAACCCACAGTCAAGGTTCTGGTAAACAAGTAGTTTAAGGATTTGGTAACTCTCTATGTCTAATTCATCCACTGGTAAGGGATTCATTAGCCTAGAACCCCATTCATGATTAAATAGGTGCATCTACAGGAAGTTATTACTGGTAATGAATAAAAATGGCTTCTGAGATGTCTGGTTGTCATGTTTTGAATGGAAATTCCCTCATAGACAAGCATGTGTCTGAATGCTTGACCCATTGGGAGTGGCACTATTTGGAAGTGTGACCTTATTGAAGTAGTAATGACCTTGTTGTAGGAAGTGTGTCACTGTGGAGACAGACTTTGAGATCCTACGTGCTCAAACTAGACTTAGTTTCCCAGTCTCCTTCTGCTGCCTGCAGATCAAGATGTAGACCTCTTAGCTCATCTCCAGCACCATGTTGGTCTGCAGGCTGCCATATTTCTCGCCATGATGATGATGGACTAAACCTCTGAAAGCATAAGCCAGCCCCAATTAAATGTTTTCCTTTATAAGAGTTACCATGATCATGTTGTCTCTTCACAGCAATAAAAACCCTAAGACAGAAATTGGTCCCAGGGACTGTGATATTGTTGTGATAGACCTGACAATGCTTTGGGAATTTGAACTTTGGGACTTTAGACCTGACAGTGCTTTGGGAATTTGAACTTTGGGACTTTAGATTAGAAAAGCAATTGAATGATTTAAGTGGACTTAAAGGGTCATACTAGCAAGAACATGGAAGACAGTGGAACTAAGGGTGGTTTGAACTACAGGGGCCTGGAACAAGGGGTTTCAGAGAAGAAGAATATTTGTATGCTGCCTAGAGACTGTTCTTGTGATAGTTTGGCAAAAAATGCGGCTGCTTTTTGCTCCTGTCCACAAACTCTGCCTGAGGATAAACTGAAGAATTTTGAATTAATCCCATTGGCAGAAGAAATCTAAAAGCAGCCTACTATTGACACTGTTATGTGGTTATTGGTGTGACTCTTATGAATATCTATAATGAAGAAGAACAAGCTGAGCAATTAAAAATATAAAATGTACAGTTTGAGGAGAAAGGAGTCCCAGGATGTGGAATGGAGCTAAACCCTGTATTTAAGGAGATAAACAGATTAATGTACAGCCTGACATTAAATGGAATAAAAGGGAATGGTGACTTTAGGGCAAGACCCTACCCGGCTAATCTTCTAACTTGTGAAAAGGAATTAAAGAACAGTTTAGGTCTAGGCATGGTGGTACATGCCTTTACTCCCAGAACTCAGGAGGCAGAGGCAAGTGGATCTCTGAGTTTACAGCTAATCTGGTCTACAGATCAAGTTCCAGGACAGTCAAGCTTAAGTGCTGAAGGAAACCACTGAAAACAGAAAGCTGGTGAAGATGTAATTGAACAAGGGGACCATGTTCCAACCCCAGTAAGCAGCTGAACTTGGTAGTTTTGCCCACTTAGTTCTGCCTTTAGAGTCAAAGATACAAGAAAGGGGTTGTGGAATCTCCCTCTAAGACTAAGGAAAGCTGCCAAGACCCGGCACATGTCAAGGTTGACCCTGCATGGAGGCCTAGAGATGCCATTGTGTGAAGCTGTGAAGGTGAAGCCTGGATTTCCTTGGAGACCACAAGATGTTAGAGATGCTAGGACATGGGGTACCTGCGGAGGAAAACTGATAACAGGGGGTGGAACCAATCCAAGAAAAAGAAGTGTGAAGGCAGCGGAAGATTGTGACACTAGACCTAGTATGAACATCTAAGACCTCAAAGCCCGCCTCCACAGTGACACATTTCCTCCAACAAGGCCACACCTCCTAGTAGTAGCATTCCCTATGGTCCAAGCACTCAGACACATGCATCTATGAGGACCATTCCTAGTCAAGTTCCCACATTCCACTCCCTGACCCCCACAAGCTTTTAATTTAGTCCAACTTCAAAAGTTCCCATAGTCTATCAAATTTTAAACTTTTTTGAAAGTCCAAAGTCTCTTCTGAGACTCATCTAGTCAATAGGTAGAACTCTTAGCTACCTCCTCAGCACCATATTGGTCATCATTTTGCCATGTTTCTTGCCATGACAATAATGAACTAAGCCTCAGAAACTGTAAGCCAGTCCCAGTTAAATGTTTTCCTTTATAAGAGTTGCCATGGTCATGATGTTTCTTCACAGCAATAAAACCCTCAGACACTGGCTTCACACAAGTTCCATATTTGACTTCAGCAGAAGTTACACTGTGATTTGTGGAAACCTCCTCCAAGAGAGCCCTGGATGGGGAAGTTGTGAGCTTGATAGCTGTACTGGGGCCCCAACAGCAGACCAGATGATGTAACATGTTTTTTTTTTCATTCCTAGCTGAGTCAGCCCAGACTACACAACTAGGCAGAAATAGCAAGCTTCTGTTTTAAGATGGTTAACTTTGAATTTATCTCTGGCATGGCTTCTTCTGAAACAGCAGATAGCTTAAATATTGACATAAACTGAAAGGACTGAAAATGGTCCAAGGTGCTGTTTCCCTCATCAGTGCACACCCTGTGGGGCTTAGATCAAAAGTCTCCACTAGCCCCACCAGCCTTAGTCCTGCTCAGATGCAATAAGTATCACCACAAAGACTTTGTGCATCTGGTGCTCACATCTGTTACCTATTGTGATGTCTGACTTTATTTTACATTACTGAAAATCTACTTTTTGCCTTATAGACCTTATGAAGTGTGGCATACATTTTTCAAAAGCAAAATTCTGAAAACATTCCTTATATAACTTTGAACTAAGGCAGGGCTGTTTCTCAAAAGTCACCGCAGAGATGAGTTACTCTATAGATCTCTTTCTCTCAAGGCTGGGGGGATGGTGATTGTTTGGTTAGGGTTTGGGGGCATTGCTTCCATATTAAAAACAGAACGCCAACAGTTTTGCTTCCCTTTCTCTTCACAGCGATGATGCCCACCTCCTGAAAGGTTAAATCCACACAGCAGACTCAGTGAAGCCAGTAGATAGGGACATCTCAGCTCTGTTTGCTTTGGAAAGACCAAATGGAAAGTAAAGTCCAGGTCTCCCTGGAGATTCTCTGCCTCATTCTTCTTAGACAAAAAGAAGGTGATGACTGATTGAACTAAATGAAGTCAAGACATCTGGTCCACTTCATGCCAGTCTCCTAATCAAGGGCAACAGTTTTATGACAAAAAAAAATAAAAAAAAGAAAACCATCATCACAATACAATGAGCATTGTAACCAAGCAATACAGAAGAGGGCGAGTATGTCCAAAATCTCTATTTAAACTAAGATTCTATTATTAGTAGGGGGTTTTAATGCCAAGATTACAAAGTTGGTATTACACCTAGAAGTCTCCATTGTCCAAGAAACAAATGAGTAATGCTTTTTTGATTCTTCAACATGGTATCAGGAACAGAAACAACTTTCCAGGGCTGGGTATACAGGTCAGAGGTAGAATGTTGGCCTCGCATGTCCAAGTCCAGGTTTCCATAAGTAGTGCTGCCAGAAAAGAAGCAATTCTTCACAAAAATTAGCTACTGGGCCAAAGAGATGGCTCAGTTGATAAAGCCATCTGCCCTCACACCTGATGAGTTTGATCCCCAGGTGCAAGGCAAGAACCAGGTCCCACAAACTGTCCTTTCATCTGCACACACAGGTCACAGTACACACACGCACACCCATACACACACACACACAATAATTTTTTAAATTAGAAAAAAATACTTATCCTGAAGATGAAATCGCATATTGAAGTAACACACATTCTAACACTGTCATCCCACCACGCATGACCTCCTGGTCCATGACTGTCCCTGTTGATAGAAGTGGGTTCCTTGTGTGTTGGTCCATCTCCTGCAAGTGGTAGATACTGAGTGTACAAAAGTATACAGAGATGTAAGTGTGATGGTGCACACTGGTGACTTGGTTCGCAGGACCAGAGGACTGGGGACCAGGAGTTCAAGCCCGCCCTGAGCTACATAATGAGACACTATCAAAAAAATCAAAACTGGGGCTGGAGAGATGGCTCAGAGGTTAAGAGCACTGACTGCTCTTCCAGAGGTCCTGAGTTCAATTCCCAGCAACCACATGGTGGCTCACAGCCACCTATAATGAGACCTGGCACCCCCTTCTGGCATGCAGGCATACATGGAAGGAATGCTGTACACATAATAAATAAATAAATCTTTTTAAAAAAATCAAAGCTGGACTGAGGCAGGAACTAAGTTTCTCCTGGTCTCAGACCCACCTCCCCATAACTGGGGACAGTGAAGCAGTAAAACACAGTACAATTGACTTCTTTTTCTACCTGTAGAGCCCAGTTTCTTAGAGGACTTTCATCCTTCAATACTCTAAGAACAATATAGTATTTTTAAGGTTCCACCCAAAAAAAGGGGTTAGAGGCTGCCTAATCCAGTGCCAAAACATTACAGAGAGCACACTGAAATCCAGGCAGTCAGGCAACATGTCTATAGCCACACAGCTAATGCTTAACAAAATTTGAATTCTCATTTCAAAAGTTGGGTGACTTTAATTAAAGTGTTGACAAAGTGATTTTCTCTCATTAAAGCGTTATTGACCCATGAGAATGAACAGTCCCTATCACTGGGATACATAGCCAAGTGGGTCTGTCCTAAGTTTGTCAAAAACCCCAGAACACAGTTTTCCAAATTTAGTCAACAAGCTCAAACATCCAAGAAGATCCCTCTTCGCTTAGAACTAGGCTTTCCCTCTGTAATTCATGCTTACAAAGTGAGAAAAGAAAAAGCTATGCCTGAGACAATAACACAGTCCTATATTCTACATGTGGTGGCTTAGTCCAGTATTTGTGTAGCATGTCTTTCTCAATCCCACCAACCAGCTCCCAAATAATAACATGGACACTTCTTATGAATGAAGGCTTGGCCTTAGCTTAGGCTTGTTCCGCTAGCTCTTTATAACTTAAATTGACCCACTTATATTAATCTCTGTTTTGTCTTGTGGCTTTTTACCTTTCATTCTGTGTGTATGATTTCCAACTCCCTCCATATCTTGTTGGCATCTCACGCACATCTAGATCCATCTCCTACTTCCTCTCTCTCTCTGCCTGGAAGTCCCACCTATACCCCTGCCTAGCTATTGACCATTCAGTTTTTAATTACACCAATCACGACAATATATTTTCACACAGTGTACAAATATTCCACAACATCTTTTACCTGGAGAGATAAATTAAATACTATCAACATAGTTTCTGTTGTGAACTGAGTTGAATCTTCCAAAAAGATAGAAGCCCCAACCCCCAGTGTCTGTCAGCATGACCTTATCTGGAAAAAAATACATCACTGAATGATTAAGTAGATGAAGCCATTAAGGTCACTAGTGCCTAATTCCAAGTTTGATGTTCTTATAAGAAGGGAGACCTTGGACATAACCCTGGGAGAAAGCCATGTGAAGACTGGAGCTTGATGTCACAAGTCATGGAACTCCCAAGATGAGAGCACAGGGGCTGAGGCAGATAATGCAAATATGCCACCTCCTGACACCGGGAGTGACCCAACTGGTCCCAGCCTTGGGAGGAACCCATACCACAGCTGTTAGTGAGGTGGATCAGCCACTAAGCATGACAACCTGGCAATTCCTGGTAAGAGGAAGAGAACTGATTCCTGCAGGCTGTCCTCTGACCTCCACACATATGGTGACATGTGTGTGACCACACACACACGTATGCAGAATAAATACTTTTTAATTTAAAGAGTTTTTGAAAGATAATTACACTTGAGACGCTTTTTAAAAGCCTCAGATACTGATGATCACATTAAGTTGGCCCTTTCCCTAAACAGCATCTGTATCATTAGCTTTTTGTGTGGCTGTGACTAAAATGCCTGGTAAAGGCTTAAGAAATGGTTTATTTTGTTTATGAGCTTAAAGGTGCTGTCCACACCAGCAGAGGAGCCATGCTGGCAGGAGCGTGAGGAAGCTGGTCCTGTTGTGTCTGGTCCAGGAAGCAGAGTGATGAATGACCATTCCGCTCACCTCAGTCCGATGCCGCCTGTGGGGTGGGACTGCCTGCATTGCAGTGGCTCTTTCCACCTCGGTTAACCCCGTCTGGTAACTCCCTCACAGATGGCCTGGATGCTTGTCTCCTGTGATTCTAGATCCTGTCAGCTTTCTCTACTCACCATCACAGCCTCCCTCTGTCTGAACATCTTAGCTAACTCGTAATACAGTTCATTCTGTAAGGAAGGCAGAGATTGGCAAGAACACCAGAAGGCACTGCATGGAAAGCGACCACTCAGCTGCCTGGGCTGAAGGGTTACTTGGTCTTTAAAGGTTTTCATTAAAGGAATGAAAGTCTAGGACTGGAGAGAAGGCTCAGTGGTAAAGGAAGTCTACTGCTCTTTCCAAGAACCCACACGACTAACAGCTCCAGGAGGATCCAATTCTCTCTCTCTCTCCCTTTCTCTCTCCCTCCCTCCTTCTCTCTCTCTCTCCTCTCTCTCTCTCTCAGACACACAAACACACTAAAAATAAAACCAAAACCAAGAAGCAAAAGTCAAATTGGGTCTCAGAAACTTGAGCATTCAAATGAACTGTAGGAAAACCAAGGAACGCTCTGGGAGTGAGCCCCACCTGCTGCCAGAACTTGCACATTGTTTAGATGGCTCTGTCTTCCTAGGACTAGAACCAGAGCTCATGGATAAGTCCTGAGGGTTCACCCCACTCCATCAGTCTGGTTTCCAACGCACACTCTAGGCCCTGAGAATGCTCCTACCTTCTGGTGATTCCTATTGCATGTGCCAGACTCTCTGGGTTCTAGCCAACCACTAAATCAAAAGTGCCTCTGAGCTCAGCTAAGAGCTGCCTACTAAAGCCGTGTTCATAGTAGAGAAAACAATTACCCAACCGTAGCTGTCCTGGGAGAAGCGATAGTGTCAAGGCAGCACCCGAGGAAGATGCAGCGCTTGAGTAGCACATGACTCCAGCCAATGAGGAGAAAAATATGGAGGTGGAGATTGCCTGGTGGGGTTATCACTCCCTTCAGAGCTATAACCAGGAGAGAATGTGGCTTTTGAGTGATGTGGAAGGCATCTCCACATGGACCCGTCTGTAGATTTACCTCCTATCTTAGGATGACTCAGGGAAGCTCAGCCTCATGAGACACAGCTCCAGGTTCCATTTCCTTCTTTACCAGGAGAGTACTGATGGAGTCGGATAGACAGCAGTGCAATAAGAAGAATGGAGCTATGAGCTGGACTGACCCCAACCCTATCCCTGTCCCAGGCCCCAGACCAGTCAACATCATACGGTGAAGACCAAACCCTAGTTCCTTAGGACATGCTGTATTTGAAAGAGCTTGTTACAGATGGAATTAGCAACGTGAAGCTACACTGGAGCAGGGTGAGCTCCTAATCAATATGACCACATCTCCATGATGGCAAATTAGATCACAAACCACACTCAGGGAGAACAGCAGGTGACAGAAGGCAGAGCCATGCTCCCACAAACCGCAGAAAGCCACCGATGTCCAGCAAAGCAGAGGTAGCTACAGAAAGCAGGGAGCAGACTACCCTCACCGCCCTCAGCACAAAGGGCCTTTTTTAAACATTCTTCTTATTGATTCTTTGTATCTTTTGCATCACACAGCTTAATCCCATTTATTTCCCACCCTCTGCCCTTGAAGGCCCCCCACACACACATACACCAAATAAAATTTAAGAGAAAAAAGAAAAAGGGGGGATTCTCATCATGGAAGCTGTAGTGGGTCATGCAGTAAACCCTTTTGTCCATATATCTTTACTTGAAAGGGTTCATTGCAAAGAGTCATTGGTCTGGGTCGAGGCCTCTGGCTTATGCTACACCATCAATGCTGCGCCCTCCCTGGGCCTACTCTTTCTTATACTGCTGTTTCTCTGTGTTGTGGAGATCCCGCAGCTTTGGGTCTATAGAGCCAGCTCTGTCAGCTGCTCCAGCAGATCTCAGATCTTAATTCCCAGTGGAAAATAACTGGGAACATGGAACATGCACTGTTGATGGGTGTTGTGACTGCCCCCATCATGACACCTATAGTGATTCCCATGAGAATGTCCCTAATAGGCCCTCACTTAAACACTTGTTTCCCGATTGTTGGTGCCATTTGGGGAAGTCTAGGAGATATGACCTTGATAGAGGAAGTATGTCACTAGGAGACGGCTTTAAGGTTTCAGAACCTCGCTTCATTCCAAGTTCACTCTCTGTTTCTTGCCTGTGGTTCAAGATGTGAGTCCCCATGACCCTCCCAACCCCACACCACCACTGCCAACTCCGTCCTGCTGCCTGCTCTCTGCTCTGCCATCATGGATTCTCACCCTCTGGAATCATGAACTCTTTCTTCTATAAACTCCCTTGGTTGTGGTGTTTTGTCACAGCAATAGAAAAGTAACAAGTCAGTACCTCCGAGAGGAAGAGCATGGCAATCCTGATAGAGCCAGAAACTATAGGCTAACTGATCACTGAGGCATCCGACTAGCCAAAGTTTCAGCTCCCCATGGGCCCACCTCCTTCATGTGCCTCAGACTTTTCTTGACCACCAAGGCATGGATCACAGTAAGCACCCTTTAAAGACATAGCTATAAGTACAAAGCCCACCGAAATTCTGTGCCACCTCTGAGTCCTGGCCCTTGCTACATCCGCACATCTTTCCTAAGGTGGTGACTTCCCTCACACCCTCACACCAAATGGGTCCCACGGGAGAGCGGAAGCACACTCAGCAATATTACACTCTTACTTCTTGCCAAGTCCACCTCATCCCTGCGGACTCAAGTTCTACAACACTTATAAACACTCCAGACAGGACTGGGTGCACCAGGGCCTTGGTGGGGGTTGCTCTCTATAGCCTGCCAGATTAAGGCCGTGTGACTGAAATCTGTCTTTTCATTTTTTTTTTCCCCAGAGACCACTTTCTCTGTCATAAGCAAGTGTTATCACATCTCCAAGGCTGTGTCCTCTGATCTTCCAGAAAACATCAGATGTCTTCTGGTGAAAAATATTACCCTACCTTCACCTCTTTTGCATATGAATACAACTATAAGAAAAAATTTAAGCCAGGCATTGTCGCAAACACCTGTAATCCCAACACTTAAAAGGATCATGAATTGGAAGTGAGCCTAGACTGCATATTAAAACCCTGCACAAAAAAAAAAATTGAGTGAAAATCACTTGAGTCATGTTAGCACTCCTAAATCTGGTATGGAATGAACTCCCTCATACTGACTGTAACGATTGTGAACTAAAAATCCTAGGAAAAAAGAAATTACATCTATGCTAAAGTTTCTGCAACACTGATTGAACATGATTGTGGAGAATTAGCATGTGTCAGTCCAGAGCTAGATTATCTTGAGTTATCTGTAACACTCTTTGTAGCTAGCTAGCCATTGCCCACCTCTGTGTCTGGCCTCACACCCTGTAGACCATTAGGCAAACCTTTCAGAACTCAGTAACTGGTTTCCACCAACCCAAAGGCCAAGAACATCATCAGGCAGTCAGCACCTGTAGCCTACAACAGAGATTCCCCAACTTGCTGCAGCCCACCAACCTGGTTTTTCCACCAATATATTTGAAAAGTGCCTTGATTTATGACTTTCTTTTGTCCTATAAAATTAAAAATTCATAGAACTGTAATCATGTTGGAACATGGTATTTGGGGTAACTTGAATCCATCCTCCCCAGCTATAGTTATTTTTCATTCCTATTTCATAGTATTCTCACTGAGTATAGGAATTCCATAAGTAATGGCATGGTATTTGCATATTTTTAGGGTCTATAATTAGCTAGAATTTAGGTTCATCAATAAAGCATTATCTTATGAATTGTTCTATCAATATTTGTTAATGATTTTTCTGTTTAAAATATAATTTGGGGCTTTATTTACTTAAAATATATATAAAATTATTTGACTATCAGTGCAGGGGAATATGTTTGGTGTATAGTATATGCCTGTAAGAAATGTTTTAACTAAAGAAAAAAGATTAGAGGTTAAAAGAATTGTTTGAGTGAACAAACTCAAGATAAATAGAACCGATGTGAAAGTTGGCACCCACTGATTTATCACTTGACAAGTCACAACTGACACTTTCATCTGTTGATCATCTACAATGTCCTTGTGAACTTGGCCAGTTACCATTGCCTGATGAATTCCCCAGCGAGGCCCCATATCACACTGAAGGAATCATTACCACTGCCTGCTTAATGCCCCAGTGTGGCCCCGTATCCCACTGAAGGAATCGTTACCACTGCCTGCTGAATGCCCCAGGGTGACCCCGTATCACAGTGAAAGAATTGTACCACTGCCTGCTGAATGCCCCAGTGTGGCCCCATATCCCACTGAAGGAATCATTACCACTGCCTGCTGAATGCCCCAGTGTGGCCCCGTATCACACTGAAGGAATTGTACCACTGCCTGCTGAATGCCCCAGTGTGACCCTGTATCACAGTGAAGGAATCGTTACCACTGCCTGCTGAATGTCCCAGCATGGTCCCGTATCACACTGAAGGAATTGCTAACAGTGCAAGTGCCCAGTCTCTATGGGTGACACTTTGATTTCATGTTATGTTGCTGTCCCGGGAATCTAAGCTGCTAAATAAACAGAAACTAAACACTGATTGCTATGGTGCCCCCAGCAAGTAACTTAAATAATTGTTTTGTTGTCTGAGTTTACAGTGTGATACTATGAGTCAATTTCTGTTTCACTGAAAAGGGGAGAGTAGGGAATGCTATACATTTGCCACAGTGTTGAGCCACTAACTGAAAACTTCCCAAATAAAGTAAGGTTTGTTAAGAAGTTTAATTTATAGGAGCTTTTTAATTAGTTGGTTTTCAGGCTGGGGCTATAGTGACACATGGTTCCTGTGTGGCACCCTGTCTGCAGGGTCCTAGAGCTCACGCAAGGACAGAGCCCACCACCACGCACTTTTGCTGAGTGGCTGCTTCCAGCAGCAGCAGTCTCCGTAAGCATCCAAAGGTTATATTCCTGCAAAGTGGCTCTTGTCTCCAAGGACTAGAGGAGGTAGAGCAATTTCTATAGTCCCCATATGGAGGCCAGTTTCAGGCCCACCTAAGGTCACTGAATATCATCCACAGGGATGACACAAGCCATGTGGGTCTCCCTGCTTGAACAACCTGACCACATCAATTAAGCAAATAGGATCTGAAGGTTTCTATGCTGAGTGCTCACAGCGTACTGGGGGTTAAATGTGGCTTCATATGGCCACACTGTTATCATTCTCAATTTGCAGGTTTGGAAAGAGCAACCTAACAGAACCTTGTGGATAGTTAGCAAACAAAAATGCCAATTAGGTCTTGATAAATTGTCCCTGTACCAACTTTACACAAGCTACATATGGTAATGGCCTAACCGTTTTTCTGAACAAGTGAGAAATTCTGCCTCCTGTTGCAAAGGGCACCAGAGACAGTCTTCTCGTGTTGTGAGACAGGTGATGAACAGTAAACACATCACTGAGCCAGGTACCAGAGGGGCTCCAGCCTGAATTGTTTGAGTGCCTACTCAAAGCCTTTGAGCCGAACTCCACATCAGGAAGGAAGGGCAGACTCAGTAGATTTCCAATACTCCTTCCATCCCCAATCTTCTGGAGGCATTGTGTAACAGTTGGCACCGTAGTCAGAGCATCCAGGACCGTGAGTGAAAATAGCTCCCTCTTGACCTTATAAGAATCTAAAGTTTTCACTCAGATCGTCTCATCTGACTGCACTGTTCCCGAGAGAGTGCAGATGCTCACCCTACCTCAGCAGGACATGTGTTACACAGAGGGACAAGCCTACACAGCCCTCTGAGTCCGTATCTACACCCAGTGGCAATACCCTCATTCCTTCTTTATCTACACACTGCTACAGACTGAACTACTTTGGTGGCTTAATTATCATTAATTACACATGAAAATTGTAGCACCTGCCCTGAGCTCCGAGTCTTACGGAAGAAAGGGAGGAGGGGTTGTACCAGCCAGAGGGGGTCCTGATGGGGGAACCCACAGAGACCTGAGCTCATGGGAGCTTATGGACGCTGGACCAACAGTCAGGGAGCCTGCATAGGACTAACCTAGGCCCTCTGCATGTGTGTGACAACCTTGTAGCTTGATCTCTTAGTAAGGCTTCTAACAGTGAGAGCAGGACCTCTCCCTGGTGTTTAGCTGGCTTTTGGAAACCTGTTTCCTATGCTGGATTACCTGGCCCCACCTCGACTAAGGAGAGGAGCTAGATCCTGCCCAAACTTGAGATGCCACACTTTATGCAAGGCCTGTCCCTTTCTGAATGGAAATGGAGGAGTGGCTGGGGAGGGGGAAAAGGTAAGAGAGGAGGGGAGAGGAGGGAGGGAAACTGGTGGGTATATAAAATAAATTTTTAAAGAAGTTATTTAAATAAAAAGAGAAAACAAAATTGTAGTGCCAATGTGAGAAATTAATACCATTGAAGTTATAAACCACAGAGCCCTATAAAATTTTCTCTCTAAACCGGGAGCAAAGCCCTTAAATTCAGCCCAGATTTCACCCCCTCTGTATTCATTTCACACCTTGGTCCTGGTTCCTCTGAAGCCTTAGAAACTCATCCCAGTTCATATTGTCTCCACACATCCTTCCTGTCCACCCCACCATGGGCTGCTGTGACATTTATCTCTGTGATTTCTAAATGCCAAAATTTATTGAAAACCTGAAGCTGACCACATCTGTTTGTCCCTTTCCAGCAGTGCCATAAGGTCCTAAGGATGTCCCAAATCCCATTCATAAACCACATGTTTTTCCACATAAGGGTATTTTTTTTTCTAACTCGTCTGCAGAAGAAAATACCTCTCAGGAGAAATAAGTACTACTGTTCCCCGTCATAAAGGAGACCAGCACTCGGCTGCTTAGCCTTCGCCGCTTCTGTGACCTTTGGCACACCAGTCACATCCTTCAGCAGACTTGCACATTTAAGTGAATTTACAGGTAGCCTCCCTTTCTAGAGCCTACTTATAAAATGTAACTGGGTAGCTGCCATTCTTTTCCAAAATTAAAAAGGCAAGGAAAAATAAAGTAAATGTTTCACCTGTAATTTCTCCAACAGATACAGAAATCCCTCGGTTGCATCAAGAGAAGAATCTGAGCCAAAGTCTGAGCTGAACCTGTCCTGCCTGTGAAGGTCAGAGACAATGGTGGCGTTGGCACTGTCAACAGTGTTGCCCACGGCGACAGCCAACACCTCACATGACACCCTAGCCAGAATGATGCTGGCCAGGGTACACGACTGTTGTCAGGAGGCAGTGAACACAGTCCTCTCTATCTAGTAAGAAAACTCAAACTACAGCAGATAAATTAGAGAGCAGGCAAAATAGCCCACTTTGCTCTTTTTCTAGTCAATCCATCCTTGTGGTATGTCACACAGTATGGCACGGAATCAAAGAAGAATTTTGCTTCATTTTGAAGTTGATAATTTCAATATTGGGGAGCTGTATTTTAATCTAGTTGAACACCAAGAAATGGGGTCATGAGCCCATAACAAAGCAAATTGGTTCAACTGTTCTGCCTTCTTTCTGGGGAAAGACAACTTCTTCTCTCTTCCAAGAATTAGCAGGTCGGATATCTGTAGGGAGACAACTGTCAATACGCATGCTCTCTCGCCTCCCAGCTATGCTTCCAACACTACAGAAGCAGATATTTGAGCTACACAAAGCAGACATCCTACAGGGCAGATAGTGGTGGGAACAAACCTCTGAGCCGGATATATAGTCCCATCTCCCAAAGTCTCCATTATACTGATTTTTGGTCATCTGGACCCCTGGATCAAAGTCTCGGGGTGTCTGTTCTTATTTATTTCAAGGGCTTTACTAAGTTATAACTAATACACAAGGATTTTCAAATATTTAGTATATACAATTTGATAAATTTCAAGATATACTTATACCTATGAAGCCATTATTGCACTCAAGATAATAAATATGCCCAACAACCCCCTAAGATTCCTTATATCTTTATATTTAATTGGTAGAATCTCTGCGAGAATAGCCTATACAGGATATTCTCTTAAAATTTTTTGAGACAGGATCTCATGTATCCTAGGCTAGACCTGAACTTTTTATATACCCAAGGCTAGCCTTTAACTCCTGATACTCCTCTCTTTATCTCCCAAGTACTAGTATTACAGGCATGCACCACATTCCAGGCTCCTTAAACAAAGTTTTAATCACATAATTATTGATTATAGACACTGTGTTTGTACAGAAAATAGCTAGAACTTACTCACCCAGCAAAAATGAAGCAGTATACCCTTTGGACAGTATCCCTCCATCCTCCAGCCCATCCCCAGGACAGTATTCCTCCATCCTCCAGCCCATCCCCAGCAGCGTCCATTTGATCTTGACTGCTTCAGATCCCGTGCCTAAATGGATTGTGTGGTTACCTGCCCTTTGCTGCCTGGCTACCACCCTCATAGTGTGCTCTGGATGCATTGATGCCGCTCCAAAAGGTAAAGTTTTCTTTCTAATGACTGAAGAATTTTCTGCTCTATAGAGAGAAGGATTATAAATATGTGCATGGGGCTGGAGAGATGGCTCAGCAGGTAAGAGGAACCTGAGGAATCGGGTTCAATTCCCAGCACCCACAGGTAGCTCACAACAGTCTGAAACCCCAGTTCTAGGGGATCTGATACCCCAGCACTGTCATGAATGCAGGCAAAAAACTGCACATATAAATACATACATCTATATGTATACATGTGTAAAATTATATATGGGGGCGTTCTCATCCATTTGGCTATCAGTAGGCACATCAATGTTTGTGCTTCTTGACTATGATGACAACATAGCACATAGACATGATCATATCCTAAACTTCAAATCTTAGCTATACCCAGATGTGAGGTTGCTAGCGTATGGTATCACTATTCACAATTTCTGTAGCTGTTGGGCCATTTCACACTCCCTCCTCCAGTAGAATATAAAGATTTCAATTTCCTCACATTATTACAAGTGTGTGGTAGCTTTTGATGACAGTCTTCTTGTGTGTGAGGGGACGTCTCATTGTTAGCATTTTTTTTTAATGATCAACGATGTCAATCATTTGAAGAAGAAGTCTGTTCAAGTCCTTTGCCTATTTTCACCCAGTTTGGTGGAGGGAGGGGTCTGCTATTATTTTGTGGTCTCCTGTTCATTTTGATACGACAATGCTACATTCTGCTTGGTTTTATTTTCTATTCAGGAATATCTTTTGGTAAAACAGAACATATAAGAGACTAAGTCCCTTCAAACATTACCTTGGAATGTAGTTACAGAGCACGATTGTATCTGGAAGAACCTTTGCATTTGAAGCACCATTTCTTGACCAGTTAAGCAGAAGAGGGCAGGATGGTACAGGAGGGAAGGCCTGGTTGGCCAGTCTGGGGCTGCTATGCTGCTTCTTGGAATTCTTTCTGCTCCCACTGAGCTCATAGTAACCCTCTGCAAAGTGAAGAAGAACTGGATCAAAGAAGCTATTACTCAACACTCAATAATTATTATCAAATAATAATTATTATTAAGTAAGTAATAATTATTACTCAATAATGCTGTTGTGGAGGTTGGGGTGTAGATCAGCAGAAGAGTACTTGCCACGTGTGTAAAGCCTTAGGTTCAAGCGCACGTGTGAAAAATAGTAATATTATCGTTGCACACCCGCTATGTGGAAATCGGCAGAACGAGGAAACGGACTTCATTAACATGTTTGCGTTTACTGAAGGAACCATTAAAAACACATCTCTCGACTATAGTCTACAAGTCAAACGAAGTCTGAGATAATGAATGAATATCCCCTGTATCCAGGACCACAGCCCTTTCAATACCCACAAGAGCCATTTCAACTCTTTGTTGTGACCAAACGTCCAAGTTCTAGAGCCAGCATCAGGTAACAGGTGGTGGAAATTAAGATTCTACTTTCACCATTCCCTCCTCTTCAAGCGCTAACTGTGAGACACAGACACACTTTCATCAAACATACCCATCCTTTCTCCCCACTGTGTGTGATTTCACTCTTCCCACTTGGTTATGGCTGCCCTCTTTCACTCCCAATCTCCCAACTGAACTTTTGGATGGTGCTGGACTCCTCTCCCTGCTTTCCTTCCTTCACAACCCTGCTGCAACTGCGTCCATCAGATGCCACCTTGCCCAGGGAACTAAAGGGCTGTTCCTGGGTCTGGAGGACCCCTGGGAAGGCCTGCTCTGATCTTTCACTGCCCCCTTCCCTGACTCACATCTCACCAGGGCCAGGAAGGGAGGGAAAGCACCAGGCCAGTGTTTCCTATCAGTTCAGAGGGGCAGGAACCAGGGGCTTTCCCACAGGGCTGAGCCTGGCCCTCCACTGAGAAGTGTCTGCATTCCAAGGCTGGAGCCTGTCACCACCCTTCCAACCCCTTTGAAGCTGGGCAAAAGGCCTGCCAACAAGCGCCAAGCTTGAGAGCTCCTCTGCTTGCCCTGGGAGGGGCTGTTTCCTGCCTGCGTTTTGCAGCCTCTCATGAGAGGGAATGGCAGTAACTTTGCAAGGTTTTACTCTAAACACCAAAAAATAAAAACTCTAGTGAAGTGAGCCTCCTATCAAACAGACCAAGATCCGTTTAGTCCTGAAAGGTAATTCCACTAATTTAGCAACCTACTGCGGGGTTTACTTATTTATGTATATTTGCATATAGACTTTTTTTTCAAGTGTAATTAAATATTCTGAATTGCTGGCGTTTTACCATTTTGGCTGCTCTGTACATGATCTGTCGTTTACTCTCTGTGAAGCATGGCATTGAAAGGGGTTGTAAGACTCCAGGCAGAATTTCCTAGTCAAGCTTTCAACAGTGACCTCGGTAAGATCTGACTTCTTTATCCCCTGAGATCCTGAGATGCCTCCCAGTCTTCTGGTCCAGACTAAAGGGATTGGGCCGGGTGGGGGAGGGGGTAACTTTTGTTGGTGTTTGCATTTATTTTTAGAGACTCAGGGAACATTAGAATTGAAGAATCCAAGGAAATTGCCGGCCCAGGTTGAGTATCCTTAATCCAGATGCTGAAATCCAAATTGCCCCCAAATCTAAAGTTTCCTAGGGGCAAAAATAATGGCCCAGGTAGAAAATGACACACCTGACCTCAGTCTAACCTCATGCTCATACTTCAAACACAGCTGTACTTAAATGCATTTTATAAAATTATATCTCAGGCTATGTATATAAGGTACCTATAAAGCACATTAGTTTCACATTTATATTTGGATCCAAACCCCTAAGCTTTTCATTGTGTGTGTGTGTGTGTGTGTGTGTGTGTGTGTGTGTGTGTGTGTGTGTGTGTGTATACGAAAAAAAAAACACACAGAAGCAGCAAACACTTCTGGTCCAAACCATTTTGGACAAGGGATGCCACTACCCTCCCACCCCGGCCACATACCCCTTTTCAAGTGGTTTACCATAACCCACTGTGAGCCATGACACCAAGTCAGCAAGTCATTGTTATGGGAAGAGAATTCCCATATTCATGTCTTGATCTTCAGTGTGAAATGCTAAGACATGGGGCACTGGGGAGGTGATTCAGTCATAGGTTTGAAGGATCAGTGTTTTGTAAAAGAGACCCCAGAAATCTCTCTTATCCTTTGCAATGTGAGGACACACTGAGAGACGGGCCAAAAAATGAGTCCTTACCTAAGTCTAGCTCCATGGTGTAGGAATTCGGAAATATTTGCTATGTGAGCCTCCCAGTGCTTTTCTGTTAGACTAGCTGGGATCAACCCACAGCCACAATCAGCTCCCTCTGAAAAGCAGAAAAGAAATTTTAACAGTATTGTAACTGCTGGGTGGCGGAGGTGCACACCTTTAATCCCAATACTTGGGAAGCAGAGGCAAGTGGATCTCTGTGAGTTCAAGGCCAACCTGCTCTACACCGTGAGCTCCAGGACAACCTGGGCTACATAGTGAGACCCTGTCTCAAATACCAAAAACAAACAAATTAAAAAATAAATAAAAGTTCTGTAGCATGCTCCAGGTGAGTACAAGCAAGATTTCAGCAATGTTTTTTACAGATATATACACATGTGTATGCATACAACTGTGTGTGCATGTATTCCAATCTTAATTAAGCTTTAGGAGAAGAGTTTAAGTCATCTGTCTAGTACTACCTGAAATAGCAGTTTGCTGTAGCAGATAAGCATTTGTTTGAAATTTAGAGTCAGAAAATCTGTGGTTCTCAGGCAGGAAACTGGGGAACTCAGGAACTGTGTGGCCCTAGGAAGTTATTTCACTATGCCTGTCAATTATAAAATGGGATGGCATTGTACTTCCTGAGTGAGGATTAGAAATAAACTGGTACTTGCTCCTATATGGGCTTTGCTGTAGGAGAATGCTCTTGTACACTGTAAAGATTTGTCACTCCTATTGGCTTAATCTCACATTGATTGACCAGTAGCCATGCAGGAAGTATAGGCGGGGCAACCAGACTAGGAGAATCTGGGAAGAGGAAAGGTAGAGACATAGTCACAAGCAAGACGCAGAAGAAGCAAGATAAGAGAAAAGGTACCAAGCCACATGGCTACAAGAATTATGGCTTAATTTTAAGTTGTAAGAACTAGTTAATAATAAGTCTGAGATAATAGGCCAAACAGTTTATAATTAATATAAGGCTCTGTGTGTTTCTTTGGGACTGAATGGCTGCAGGACCAGGCAGGAAAGAAACTTCTATCAACAGGGTTTTGTGTGCCACAATCCAGAACGCACAGTACGGCTTCAGTGCTGTCTGACATCCACCAAGACAAACCTTGATGTTGTTATCCATCAGCATGGGAGGAAACTGGGACAGCCTGGCCCAGAAGGATGTCCTTAGACCATTCAATAACAATAGCTCTGTGTATGCAGTGACACTAAGGTGATGTTTCAGTTTAAGTATTCAACACTAAAACCTTAGCACAAACCTAAGACAAACATGTGAAATTTAGCCCTGCTCAAGGGTAGATAATCCATGGAATGAGAAGTTCATGACAGATTGTAGATTGGTTCCCTGTTTCCTTCATCAAAAAAGTTTGGCTTGATCAATTTCCAAGCAGTTTCCCCTTAACTAGAGGAGACACATGCCAAGACCAGCAAACACCTGAGATGGTGAATAGTTCCAAATTCACACGCACCATGTTGTTTCTTATTCATTATTTTTATTCTTATTATTATTGTATTTTTCTTATTCATTGATGAAATTTAAGTTATTAGTTAGGTACAGTAAGAGATTTAAAATAACAATAAAATGGCACAGTTACAATATTTGATAACAAAATTGCCCACATCATCACCACTCTTGCATTTGGGGACATTGTTAAGAAATGAAAGTTACTTGAGCTCAGGTGCCATGATTCTGAGACGGTATGCTAACTGAGAGAATACCCAAGGGCTGAATGCACAGTCATGTATAGGAAGTTGATGTTCCTGGGGCAGGGGACAGAATGCAGGAAAGCTAGATTTAAATTTGCAATTCAGAGCTGTCTGCAACTTAAAACTTCTGAATTGTTCCTTTCTCCAATCTTCTGTTTAATATTTTTGGACTGCAGTTGACCACAGGTACCTGAAAACATAGAAAGCAAAACCGCAGTAACTATATAAACAATGTGCTTAGTGACAACGTTGATAGCAACTGCCTGGAGCATCTCACCATAGCCAGCAACCACAGTTTGTCAGTTGGCATTCTGCAGATACATTCTTGGTCATGCTCTGTGAGAGGACACTGATAAACATCACCATCATGTTTTTGTTGCACTGTCTGGGATACATACCAGTCCTGTTCCACCGTTCAATGCTTTATTTACTTCACCATAAAAACCTGTGCTTTTGCTCCTGTTCACTTTCATCAGCCCATCCCTAGACTTTTTACAGAAACTCCAATTGCGACAATTACTTTTAATGACTTCGTATCATCTATACACATTCTGAGTGTGACAGCAAGGATAATCAAGAGAGGACCAAGGGCAGGTCTGCTTACGTTATGACTACACCTTGTTCAATACTGCAAACACCCTGAGGTCTTTGATCTTCCTCCTACAGTCTGCCTTTCCTTCCCAATTCCAGAGCTTCATGTGAGTCCAAACATCAGGAGTTAAACTGTTTTAGAAGCGCCACCTGCTGGCATGCATGCATTGGTGCACCTGCATATTGGACAAAGGAACACTGGCATAGCCTGGTTGGGCCCAAGACCCTATCCAAGTGGTGTGTTTCATAGCTCTCTTGATCAGGGAGATAATTCCAGACACCAGGAAAACCTGAGTTTGAATTCCAGAATGTCTGTAAAGTCAAGCACAGCAGTGCACATCTGCAATCCCAGTACTCGTGTAGTAAGATGAAGGCAGGGACAATGGACTCCCAGAAGCCTGCGGGCCTGCTACCCTGGTGTATTCAGCAGTGGAACACTAAAGAGAGACTCTATCTCACAGAAGGTGGAGAGAGAAAACAAAAACCCAAAACTATATCCTCTGACCTCCAGATACATGCCATGACACACGCATGTTCTCACTCACATAAGTGAGCATCCTTCCCACACATACACACACGTGTACATACACACTTGCACAAACATTATAACAATAGTAACACTAAAAATTAATTATTCATATTAAAGTTTAACAAAATCTGTAAAGGGTTTGTACATTACACTAATGAAAGGAACTAAAATTGAAATAAACTAATATGTCAATTTATGATTGGAAGGGGTAACTATTATTAAGCATGCTGGTGAAATTTTGCATCTCTTTGACAAATACCCAATGGAAACAACTAGAGTATAGGAAGATTAATTTTATTCATAACTTCAGTGGTTTTAGTCCATAATGGCTGTCACTGTTGATTCTAGCCCCACAGAGAGGTAAGACATAGTAGTGATGGAGGTATGTGGGGTAGACTACTCAACTCATGATGGACAGAAAGCATAGAAAGGGAAGTGGAATATGAGGGAGGAAGAGAAGGGAGGAGGAAAAGAGATAAGGGGGAAGAAGTAGACAGAAGGGCTAGATATTGCCGAAGGCTTGCCCTTAGTAAAGTATTTACAAAACAATTCAAACCATGGAACCATCAGCTCATCCTCCTGAAGGCTCAGCATCTGAAGGTTTTATTAATAAATCCACATTCTCTTCAGTTGCTATGCTCAATACAATACACACCAGATTTCAGTCAAGTTTTGGAGGAATCAACAAACTAACTCTGAGTGCTAATTGAAAAAAGAAACAGAAAAGTGAGAGCAATTCTGAAAAAGAACAGAGTTGAGAAACTCATTCTCCTTGATTTAAAATGTAGTATAAAGTTAGACAGTTCACAAGATTCTGTGAAAGATAAACCAAAAGTGATGAGAGAAAGAATCAGGAACCCAGAAATATACCCATAACATAGAATGAATTAGATTTTGGCAAAGGTACAAAGGCAACTCAGTGGAGGTTTTATCTTTTCAAAAATGCTGCTGGAACAGTTGGGCATCCACATGTAGAGAAAGAACCTTAGTTGCCAAAACAGCAGTTTGAAGACTCCCAGGCTTTGGAAGATGAGTAGGGTCTTTGGCTGCAATGGAGATTACCTCCTATATAAGGAGCATGAAGAGGACAGACATGCTCAAGCGTACATCTCTTCAGCCACATGACAACGCAGCTTCTGGCCCCTCTGGAGGATGCAGTAAGTAGGTGCCACCATGGTGTAGAAGCAGAAATTGGGGCTTCATCTGGCACCAAACCTGTGACACACTCAGTGATTTCTGCTACATATAAAGAGAGACAAATACAGAAAGAACAGTTAAAGCTCAACCACCAGAAGCAAAACCTTTGAAGACATGAGTAAAGTATTTGAAAAGATGCCGGATGCCAGTAGTCATTGGGAAACATAATTATACCTGTGCGGAGGTGCCACCATGCCTACATAGCTGAATATAAAAGCTGATGTTTACACTGGAGGGTAGTGTAGCAGAAGTTTCCTACATTGTGGGCATGAATACAAATGAAACAGTTTTAACAGCTTCCTGTAGAGTAAAGCAAATGATTGCATTTGACCAGAAAACCCTATGTCTAAGTATTTACTAAAATGGATGGAAAACATACATTCTCCTAAAACCTCTGTGCACAAACTAACACCTTTCTCCCAAACTGAAAGCAACTTGCTTCAACAGTTTGTAAACAAAGCAGCCTGAGGTGTCCACAAAATTATATACTTGCCAACAATAAGAGAAGGGGAGTAAAATACTGATTTCTTCAACAAGATGGATAAGTTGGAAATGCTTTTTACTGACCAGAAGCTAAGCTCAAAAGACCTCATATTATTTCATTCTATTCACCCTGCTGTTAGCTCTCTGACATTGTAACAAAATATAACAGATGATCAACCTGAACGGAGGTGCATCTATTCCTTAAGAGCCAATGGGAAGGCAGAGCCTCATAGCGAAAAGTTCACAGTAAGTCAAGCTGCACTCCAAGACAAGGAGAGAGATGGAGGCTGAGATTCCAATATCCCTTTCCAAGGAAGGCCTCTGACTTATCGCCACCTCTTAAAGGTTTTACCATCTTCAAATGACATCACAGACTGAGGACCTTCACACATGCAACTGTGAGGAATACTAATTCAAGCCTAAGAACTCAGTTCATGTAGCCACTGAGAAAATACAAAGGCCGTATGAATCCTTTTGTATCCACAAAGTAGCAAGTGCGCAGTTCTACATTGTTGAGGCAGAGAAAACAGAAGGCTCCTAATTGCACTGCTGTTGGAATTGTAACTGTTCATTTTGTCAACAATGCATACCTATTACAGTTAAACTTCTGTTACAAGTCATATAATTAAGCAAATCCACTTCCAAACGCCACCTTGTAGAGCCCAGTGAGACATATAGATAACTACCAATGAGTGGAAAAAGCAAGTTCCTGAATTTGCACTATTATGGCAATGAGTAAGAAAATTCCAGGTTATCTAGCAAGGAAAAATCAGCAATCCAGAAGCACACATATGCCAGCATGAGCAAATCTCAGGGGCGCTCTCCACGCTGAAACCTGGCTTTAAGAGACCATCTGCCATTAAGTGCTAGAGCCACCAGAGGCTTTAACCACTTGAAGACTCTACTTCCAACAGCAACTCCCACAAGACAGCATTCAGACAGGAAACCTTGCAGGTTGTGGCAACGGCGAGGCAGGATCAGAATTCAAACCTGCTGGGCCCTGGGCAGCTGCAAGCACAACAGCCTAAGAGGGAGAGGACACAACCCCGGGGCAGTGGCACTCCAGCTAGAGAGAGGACACCGGCTGCTCTGACAACTATGCCCACCTCCAGGGACGCTGAAGGAGGATGTTGTTGACTGTCTGTGGCGAAGGGCAATTTCTATCACACTGTTCCGTGTGAGAGTGAAGCACCTGTTTCCCTGCAGCAGCCAACAGAGGGAATGTGCTTTCGTGCTGTGGACAACTCAAAATGACGAACACAGGACGAGTAGTTGAACACCACACTCTCCAAAGATTAGGGTAACCCCATTAATAACTATGGAAGACGGAGGCCTGGACAAAAGACCTGAGCAAACGCTACTGTAAAAGCAATGATGTAGATGTTCTCATGGGCAAAGGAACACCCTGATCCAGGAAACAAGGACCCAGAAGATTACTCCAAATTTGGACTTTGGGAACAGATGTTTGATACCGTAATGGAATAAGTGACTAATCCAGAATATTTCTATCAAGAGTGGGGGTCATGACTGTTTTTTCCACATTAGGAGGTTCAGAAGATTTTGGAGCTGTTTTTATTGGGGGGGGATTTTTAAAAGTTTGGAAATGCTGGCAAGAAAGGCCTTAGGATGCTTTTCCCAGAGTATAATGGGTGAATCGGTGGCACTTAGGAAGTCATAGGCTGACGGCTACAAAGTGAAGACTCCTCTCATGTGGTTATAGGGACCAGAATGCAAGTCGCATTCTGGAAAGACCTGATCTGCACTTTGTCCAAGTCCTGAGATTTTGTTTGAAACTGAATAGCTAATGGGGTAGATAAGTCATCATTCAAGTTATGGCATGGTTTTTGGTAGTTGCTTTTGGCTAGATTTATAATGAATATTATAAACAAAATACAGAAAAGGTTGTGTTAAAAAAAGAAAGAGAGAGAGAGAGAGAAAGAAAGAAAGAAAGAAAGAAGAAAAGCTTATTTTTGCCCAAAACAGAAGTACTCGCAAAGTTAGGGCCCAGTAAAATCTGGCTGCTAAAGATATTCCCATTAGGAAGAAGACAAGTACGTTTCATCAATGTACATCAATGACAGAAGAAATGCTTCAAGGGCATTTCAAGGACTGTATGATCCCCACCTATCTGCATGCTCAAGACTATGAAGTCTGATCTTTGCTTTAAGACACTAGCTCTGGGATGTCGTGATTGTATGTCGTGTTTGTAGGAAAAGAGTTTCTCTGCAATCAGTCCTCTCAATGAGCCAGAGCCAGCTGCAGCCGTGGTACCATAATAGCTCAGTCATGGTTCACCTAGAGACCTTGGCATTGTCCATTAAGCTGATGGTGCAGCGATGCAAAATGCAAGCATCACACTGTTGCAGAGGTTTCCATAGGCATTTTAAAGGAAAGCCTGGGAGGCCAAGCAATGTACGACAGGCTCAGGATCCCATGAGCAGCTCTTAAGTGGATGATGTCTAGAGCAGTAAAACCAAAGACAAATGGGCATTGGAGACCTCAGCAGTGTGGAGTGTTGGCAAGGAAAACCATGGGCAGCTTCTCTAGGCTTGTGAGCTATAGGCTCAATGTCCTTTGTTTATGGCTAGAGTCCACTAATGAATGCATACATACAATATCCATCTTTTTGGGTCTGGGTTATCTCACTCAGGATAGTGTTTTCTATTTCCAACCATTTGCATGCAAAATTCAAGATGTCATTGATTTTTATCACTGAGTAGTACTCTAATGTGTATATATTCCACACTTTCTTTATCTATGCTTCCATTGATGGGCATCTAGGTTGTTTCCAGGTTCTGGCTATTACAAATAATGCTGCTATGAACATAGTTGAACAAATGCTTTTGTAGTATGATTGGGCATCTCTTGGGTATATTCCCAATAGTGGTATTGTTGGATCCTGAGGTAGGTTGACTCCCAGTTTCCTGAAAAACCACCACACTGATTTCCAAAGTGGCTGCACAAGTTTGCATTCCCACCAGCAATGGATGAGTGTTTCCCTTACTCCACATCCTCTCCAGCATAGGTTATCATTGGTGTTCCAGGTGTAAGATTGTATCTCAAAGTTGTTTTGATTTGCATTTCCCTGATCGCTAAGGAAGTTGAACATGACCTTAAGTATCTTTTGCCATTTGTACTTCTTCTGTTGACAATTCTCTGTTCAGTTCAGTACCCCATTTTTTAATTGGGTTGTTTAGAATTTTAATGTCTAGTTTCTTGAGTTCTTTATATATTTTGGTGATCAGACCTTTGTCTGATATAGGGTTGGTGAAGATCTTCTCCCATTCAGCAGGTTGCCTTTTTGTCTTAATGACTGCTGTGGGAGCTCCTTCCACTCCTTCAGCCAAGAGCCTTTGAGATACCAGCCCACTGGGGCATGGTCTCTTTCTCTTGAAAAAGCAGTGGCAGCCCTCCTCTTGCTCTCTTGCTTCTGATTCTGGTTCCGGGTGACTCCTTTCCTGGTCGTGTAGGACAGTGTTCTGTAAGTTTTTTCCCCTCAAATAAATAACCCTTTTTATAAGAAGTCCAAACTGGTGTGGGATTGTTTCACGCTTTATCTGGTGCCCAACATTTGGTTTTAGAACCACCCTCGCCACTCCCTCACCCCCCCCTCGGCTGCCTGCCTGCTGCCAGCTTGGCTTGGCATGAGCCCTCCCTCAGCCGTGGCCTGTGCGTGGAGTCAGCAGTTAAAAACTCCACACCTCCTGGGATCCACGGGCCCAGACAGTCTCTGCCTGCCTGGCTTGATCTTCTCTGAACGGGTTTTAAATTCTCCTTGCAGCACAGTGCTTGGGCAGGGCAAGTCAGAGAGCAAGGGGTTGCCAAATACAGAAAATCCCTGGGGCAAAAACTCCCTGTAACATCCAGTGGAATCGCTGTTTGAAATCCCCACCACAATGGATGGGAGTGCTGCCACAGCATTTGCGTTTGCACCGTGACCCTTTCTCCCAGCGAAAGCAGCATAGGGACTCTGGGCACGCAGTAGGCCATTCTCGCAGTGGCTGTGTCATGACCCCCTGCATCAGGTTGGAACAGGGCAGGCGCCCTGGGTGAGCTGTGCTGTTTATCAGCCGCTAGAAGCTCTCTGGATTTTTGTTCTTTGTGCCTGGACTCTGGGTTTTCTTCCTCTGTGTACATCTAACCTTTTGAGTGAGATTTTAAAACAGGATTTGACATGACACCATTACATCAGTTCCAGTCACGACTCAGAAACAGTGCCATCTGCTGGTTAACAAGTAAAATAGCATGTTTCATTTTTAATGGGACATTTGCCACGGTTTTTGCTGCCACTATGGAAGAAATCACACAAGGCCTCTATGACCTTGGAGGTACCTCAATTTACTGGTTATTAGGTTTCAGTTTTCTTCTCCATATTACATCATTATGGAAGTATATGACATTAATTGATAGGATTACTACCATGATAGGCAAAATTGACTCCTTATCTAAGGGTACTAGGAACTTACCTGAGAGGGTCCAGGCTGTTGAATTTGACTTTCAGAAGTTATCACAGAGTTTTGAAAGGTAACAGACAGAATATACCTCCAGGATGGCAACTTACATGATATCCGGGGGCAGTTCAAGGAGGCGATGTTATCTTTGAAAGGAAACATTAAAACCTTGAAATCACAGGTGCAGAATGGGGACCAGAAAATTAATACCATAGGGAAATCACTAGAAACATTTGCAGGTCAGGAGATTCAGGCCTTATGTGAGACAATGATTAAGAGATTTGAAATGATTGAGGAAATTATTGGAGCTGATGAGCCGGGCAAGAAGATACAAGGGCAGGATTCAATGCCACCACTGCCTGTCAGAACTGGTTTACCCAGGGTTTTAGCAACATACCCTGTAATTTACTCTGACAAAGTGTCAACTTCTAAAGGGTCAAGGGGAACCAAAGAAGCTAGATGGACGTTGGTAGGAATGAATGACCTAAAGGAAATTAAGCAAGCCATCATTAATTATGGCTTGCACTCTACATTTGTTAAGACAATGATAAGGACTTGGGCTTCTAAGGTCAGGGCTGTGCCCCATGATTTCTCTCAGTTAGTGTCAGCGGTGTTAGAGGATGGACCTTCCTTGATGTTTGGAGTTTATTTCAGAGAAGAATCCAAACATATGGAACAGCAAGGAAGAGAAAAAGGTGTGGAGGTTTTGCAGGATCAAATTCTTGGCATAGGAGTGTACGCTGATCCACAGGTCCAAGCTCTTTATGATGAAGAAGTACTGTCCCTATGCCACATAGCAGCCTTGAATGCCTGGAATAGAATACCAGCACCAGGGAAAAAAGTTAGAGTCATATACCAGGGTTAGGCAGGGACAGGGAGAACCCTATACTGACTTTTTGCAAAGATTAATTAAGGCTCTGAACATAGTAGTAACAGACCCAGAAGCTAGACGACTAATCTTGAATCGCTGGCTTTTGAAAATGCAAACTTAGAATGCAAAAAGATAATTGGGCCTTTAAGGTCTAGATCAGCACCTATGGATGAATGGATCCAGCATACCATGAATTTTCAGAACTTTAACTACGATGATGAATCTTGGGTAGGAGAAGCAATTTCCAAAGTGATGAGGGGACATCAATCTGCCAAGTGTTTTAATTGTGGTAAATTAGGACACCTGAAAAGGGATTGCAGGCAAGGAATTTCTAGGAATAACACTTCATCTGGGAATGGCAGGAATAGGAAACCTCAGCCTTCAGGTATATGTAGGAGGTGTGGTAAAGGACAACATTGGACCAATGAATGCAGATCAACAACAGACAGACAAGGCAACCTGATACCATCAGGAAACTCCTTAAGGGGCCTCTTGAAGGCCCCAAAGCCAGAAATTAAAATATGTACATCATACCATTGACACTTATTCAGGCTTTCAGTGGGCAACTGCTTTAAGCTCAGAAAAAGCTGATTCAGTAATCGTACATTTACTAGAAGTTATGGCCATCATGGGTATACCTGCACAAATAAAGACAGATAATGGTCCAGCTTATGTCTCTAGGAAAATGAAATGGTCTTTTGCTTATTATAATATTAAGCATGTTACAGGTATACCTCACAATCCTACATGTCAAGCAGTTATGGAAAGATCAAATAGAACTATAAAGGATATGTTAAACAAACAAAAAGGGGTGGAAAATGCCCCAGAAATAGATTACATAATGCTTTATTAACCTTGAATTTTCTTAACGCCAATGAGAAAGAGACAACAGCAGCAGAAAGACATTGGATAATGGAGAAATCTGCTGAACTAAATCAACTGGTTTATTTCAAGGATGTGCTAACCTCTCAATGGAAGCCAGGAGATGTGCTACATTGGGGAAGGGGTTTTGTTCTTGTTTCCACAGAAGAAAAATTGTGGATACCATCAAAATTAATAAAGGTTTGGCTTGAAGAAGAGAAACCTCTTGCAAAGGAGAAATGACAGCTCCTCCACAATGATGATAATCATACAGGTGGTAAGAAAAACATATTGGATGGGGGCAGGGTTCTGTTCTTGTCTCCACAGGAAAACACTCATCTTTGAAAAATTCAAGGGACCCTGGATGTTTGAATACTGACAAATGGAAAAATAACTACCCAATAGGGATCATCAAGAAAATTGAATAGGTTCTGTAAGTATAAAAATCAAAGTTATACATTTATATTTCTAAAATATAGAGCTGGTTTTGGAGTTGGACTCTGGCTCAGTCCCTCTCTAATTCCAAGCCTGTTGTTAAGAGAAAAACCCAGAGTTTCTGTCTCATGTCAAGAGCCATGATATGGGACAGAAAGAAAACTGAATTTAGAAAATATCTTTGCTTTTCTTCTTATCTATTTTTGTCTTTATCATGCCTTTCATTGAATATATACGTCTGTATATGTCTATATAAATAATGTTTAAGTTTTCCACAATGAACAATGAGTTTTTCCTACAGTGATATTTGAAGTTTCCAGGAAGAAGATGGGGCCCCATAACAACAACTCCACCTGGTTGATATTACGTCATGATACTGATAGCACTACTACAAGACCTGTTTCGGGTACCAGCTGCACAAGACGGTTCCAACTTGGTTAGCTGAAATGGTGCACATCTTTTACAACATCTGGCTAGACCACCACAAAATACTCAGAGACTGTTTGCAATTTTACCAGACATTGATCTTGAAATTTAACCATCATTTTACTTTCATAGGATCCCCTAGAAAGAACATCAACCCCATGACAGCTGGAAGTAATTCTAGAGGATGATGTCCCCTCTCCCAGCACAGTTTGTCCTCAGACTTAGGGACATCATTTAGGGGTTGATTATAGTTGGTATACGGTTGAGGGTTGAGGGAAAATTTTATAAGCTCAGGGATCTTTTTAAAAAAAAAGGGAAAAGGGGCTGGAGAGATGGCTCAGAGGTTAAGAGCACTAGCTGTTCTTCCAGAGGTCCTGAGTTCAATTCCCAGCAACCACATGGTGGCTCACAACCATCTATAATGAGACCTGGTGACCTCTTCTGGCCTGCAGGCATACATGTAGGCAGAACACTGTATACATAATAAATAAATAAATTTAAAAAAAAAAAGGGAAAAGTGGATGATGGGATAATAGATTGGTATTTATGAGTTATTGTTTATAGACAATTACATTGGATACAAAGTTAAATTATATTGAATATTGTATGCTTGCATGCTTCTACCTCTGTCTTAAAACATTTTTATGTATTTATTTATATAAATGTATTATGAAGTAAGAATGGGAACAGATCTTCAGAAAACCACCAAGGACATGCGAGGATTCCAGAAAAAAGGCTGTAGCAGAGGAACTGAGCACACAGTTCCTGAACCAAAGGAAAGAAGTGGAAGTCACAGAAGCAAGCTAACTGGTCATTTTGTTTCAGTTTGTTTTTCTCTTCGCTGAGTGGTACTGGGAATGAGCCTCCAAGAGCAGGTTATTTAATAAGAAGTTCACCCCACACACAAAACCCATAAGGATATTCAAACCAATATGTGCACATCACAAACAAAACCCTCAAAAGTCACAACAAAGCCAGGCAACATGACTCCCCCAAAATCCCACAACTCTTCAAATACTAAATTCAAGATCATGAAATAGGTAAAATGCCAGACGAATATGTCAAAGTCCTCTTGTAAAAATGACCTATGGCTTGAAAGAGGATATAAACAAGCATGCGAATTTAATCCAGGCTGTGGAAGGCAAACAACAACACAAGCGGGAAGGCCATAGAATGGATAAGGAACCCAGGAACATGGAAGATAGAGTAACAAGGAAACTGAGATTCGAAAGAAGAAGAGGAAGAAGAAGAGGAGGGGGAGGAGGAGGAGGAGGAGGAGAAGGAGGAGGAGGAGGAGGAGAAGGAAGAATTAGAGGAGGAGGGCTGGCCAAATCAGAGAAAACATATTTGGGATGAGGGACAATATTAAGAAAATACCCATTCAAACATCAATAAGGAAAAAAAAATAGTATTGACACAATTCAAAGAACTCTGAGCTATGATCTAAGAGACCAACCTAAGAATCTACAGGACAGAAAGAAATGGGATAAATACTAAAACACAAATAATCTACTGGATGAAATTGTAGCAAAATTTATAAATCTAGACAAGGAAAAAGACGTTCAAACATGAGAGCAATTCAGAACGAAAGATGGACACTACCAGAGAAGAGTTCCTCCATGACGTTATGGTCAAGATGTCAAAAATGCAAAGAAAAAATGGTACTAAAAACTGTAATGAAAAAACAACTCAAAAAGGCAGAAGTATGAAAATAACATCAGAGTTTTATCCAATACTGTGCAAAGACAGGAAATCATAGAAAGGTATTAATATTTCACATGTTCTACAACTTAACTGCTGCTAAACAAGGCTGCTACATCCAGCAAAGATGTCTTCTTCTTAAAGTGACTTGAAAAATAAGGGCATTCCAACACAAGCAAAACATCTGGTCACCCTCCATACAGGAGACACCTGGCTACCTTCCACAAAGGAAGAAGAAAATGTTTCAAGCGTGGAACCACAGGAAAAAAATAAAGCTCCTGAGAGGAAGAGCCAGGAAAGAATTCATTGTGTCCAACACAACAAACAGAAACGTTTCTAGCACTGATAGAGGAGAAAGTAAAGAAGAAACAATAACTCAACCAACCAGAATGAACAAGAGTTAAACGTATTAGTAACACTTCTCAGCACTAGCTTTATATTACTTCAGCTCACCAACAAAGGAAAAAGAGTAGCTGAGTAGATTAAAAGCCTAAATCCAGCAATTGTTTTCTCAAAAAAAAAAAGTGAACAAACAAAAAACAGCAACAACAACACCAAAAAAATAACACCTCACTGATAAAGACATGCATACATGGAAAGTCTCTGGAAGGAAAACAATCTGTTAAGCTAATGGATGCTGAACATAACCTGGCAGAGCCTTTCTCCCACCTGATAGAATCAACTTCCAGCCAAAAGCAGAAGAGATAAAGAAGGGATCAATTTCTAATTGTAAATATGTGCATCAATATTAGAGCTTCAAACTTCCTAAAACAGACACTATAGGACCCAAAGGGACAGTTGGGACCTGATCCAACAGTAATAGGTAACATTTAAGCTGTACCCTCAACTTTAAATAGGTCATCCAAACTAAAAGGAGCCTCAGAGTCAAGCCGAACCATAGGTTGAGTACACTTAACAGACATATGCAAAACATTTCACCTGACAGATAAAGAACACATGGTATTCTCATCAGCCCATGGAACCTTCTCTGAAACAGATCACATGCCAGGCTACAGAGCAAGTCTGACCAAACACAAAAGTGCAAATTAATTTCTCATATCTTATCAGATCATAGGACAGTAAAACTAGAAATCAGAAAACCTACAGAAACTACATAAGTATGCAGAGATTCAACAGTGTACTCTAGACTGACCAGTAGGTCACTGGAGAAATCAGAGAGAAATCTTTGTAATTCCTATAATTAAATTGAAATGAAAGTGCACTTCTAAGACACAGATAAGACTGTTCTAATAATGAAGTTGATAGCTATGGATGCTAAAATTAAAAGCTCAGAAAAAAATCTCAAATAAACAACCTACCAATGAACCTGAAGGGCCTGGAAAAACAAAAACAAGCCCCACCCAAAGGAACTAGAAAGGAAGAAAGGAAGATCGCGGCAGAAATAAATGCAATGGAGGATAAAGGGATGACATGTAGAACAAACTGGAGAGTTCTTTTCTTTGAAAAAATAAATGAGGTAGATCTACCTTAGCCAGACTAACCAAAAGGAAGGTAAAAAAAGACACGAACTGAAATACAAAGAATTATTTGGGAGAACTTTGTAGATTTCTACTCCTAAAAACTGGAAATTTCCTAAACACATATAGCCTTCCAAATTTAAATTAAGAAAGACCTAAACAAATTAAACCTCTGTAATAACCAATGAGACGGAAACAGGAAAGCATTCCTCCTGCCAAAAAAGGCCAGGACTGGGGTGACTTACTGAAAAATCAAATATTTAATTAAGAGGTTAAACCAATGTGCCTTAAAATGTTCCACAAGATAAAAAAAAAAAAAGAGCACATCCAAGCTCATTCTCCCAAGCTAGTTTTACCCTGATATCAAAGGCAGATGGCATGATCCTATACTTAAAAGCACCTAAAGATCCCAGTAGGGGAGCTGGAGAGATGTCTCAGGAGTCTTAGGGCTTCCTGCTGCGGTTCCCAGCACCCATGTCGGGCATCTCACAGCTGCCTATGCTCCAAGAGCTCTGACTCTCTCTTTTGGCATCTCTGGGCATCTGCACACCTATGACATAGGTATACATACACACAGAGAGAATAATGAATAAGTTTTAAAGATTCCACTAGAACATTTTTAAACTTATTATTTAGGGAAAGTAACAGGATAAAAGATTAACTAATGAAAATCAATAACTTTTCTATATACCAATAAATTCAGCAGGAAAGAAATAAAAAGGGAAAATTTCTATTCACAGTAGCTTCCAAACAATGAAATATCTAAGAATAAGGCCACTCAAGGAAATAAAACATCTTTATAAAGAAACTCTAAGAGATTGAAAAAATCGATTAACAGAGACACCAGAAGAGGGTAAAATCTCCCATGCTCATAGGATGGGTAGAATCAGGTTTGTAAACCGGCAACCTCACCTAAGATGTGGGTCCTTGGGCACATGCAGGTCCCCACCACAAACCTCAGTGTTCTGTTCCCTTGCCAGTCTACAAACCTGAAGACCCCAGATATGGCTAGCTATGAAGAGACCAATCCTTGTATCTTCCAGTAGTGGGTCTCCAATTTTTATTTATTGTATCTGTTTCATTGCTTCTTTAACGAATCCATCAAGTAGTTCCTTATGGGGAAGAGAAATAGGTTCAAAGAACTAGAGTTTGGTTCCCAGCACCCACATCAGGCAGTTCACAACCATCTGTAACTCCAGCTTCAAGGAAACTAATGTCTCTGGCCTCTCTGGGTACTGAACTCATGTGCACACACTCACAGAGACACACAAGTAACACAAAAACAAATCTTTGAAAACAGGTTTTCTCCTGTCTCGAATGCTCTTGTGCTATCGCAGCAACCCTGGCTATATTTGTCAGGGTTCTCTAGAAGAACAGAACTAATAAAATGAATCTTTATATATATAGAAAGAGAATTTATTAGAATGGCTTCAGACTGGTATTATCAGGTCCAATAATGACTGACTATGAATGGAAAACCCAAAAATTCAGTAGCTGTTCGGTCTACAAGGCTGGATGTCTCAGCTGGTCTGCAGTGTACGCTGGAATCCTGAAGAAGTAGGCTCTCATGCCAGTGAAGGAATAGACTCACCAGCCAGACTGAGGGTATGCAGGCAGAGAGGGAAAGTTAATCCCAGAATTTGGGAGGCAGAGATAGGCGAATCTCTGTGAGTTCAAGGCCAGCCTGAGTTCCAGGACAGGCTCCAAAGCTACAGAGAAACCCTGTCTTGATAAACCAAAAAAAAAAAAAAAAAAAAAAAAAGTTCTGAACTAAAGGCTAAAGGTGAATCTTCCCACTTCAAATGACTTAATTAATCCTTCACAGATGTATCAGCTGCTTGAATTGTAGTTCATTCCAGGTGAAGTCAAGTTGGCAATGGAGAACAGCCATTGTACTTGCTGTGACGGTAGCTGTAAGGAAGCTGGCCTCCTGTCCCCCTCTGCAGCATCTTCTGTCTGATATCTGAGTGTGATAAGTAGAGATGTGCCGGAGTTGCAAGGTAACAGTTTAAATGCCTTTAGTTGACCTTGCCAGGATCCTCATGCCAGTAGGCGCAGGGCAGGAGACCTTGGGATGTGTTGTGTTGTTGAGGGTCTCACAGGAAGCACACCAACCTTGATGTAGATTCCATTCAGAAGCCAAGCAAGAGGATAAGCAGTGCCAAAGGCAAATGGTTAATGATCAGACCATTGCATCAGGCCAAGCCTGGAGCCTGCTTTCAAAAGCTGCTTTATGATCCTTTTCCACACAGGCCCCAAGGAGTTCACATCTGATCAAACTCAAGGACCCATCTGGGAGCTGGATATGTGCATCAGCCATGGATTCACAGAAGTCTGTGTAGTACTCTCAGCACTGCCAGCAAGTATAAATGTTAAGCAGGCTTCAGAGAAGAATTTACCATTGTGGGTGGGATCCTGGGAACTGAATGCAGGTCCTCTGGAAGAGCAGCAAGTGCTCTTAACCCCTGAGCCATCTCTGCAGCCCCTTAAAAATGCTGCCTTGGTGCCACAGAAGTCTTCAAGCCCTGCTATAGTAATGGATTTGTTGCACTACAACCCTCTGGGACAATTCAGTCATTCCTATGCATTCCAGAAAGGACTAGTGATAAAATAAATTTCAAAGTGGTTGTCCTTGATAACTGCTGTCCATAGCGATCTGCAGTCCAAACTCCATCCTCATGAGTTTACACAGCACCTAAAAGGATGGCTCTAGTTCTCATCCATCAGCTGTAAGAACTACTTAGGACATTGACTTTCTTAGATACAATATGATTGCATTTTACCCTTCCATTTTCTCTCGCCAGATCCTCCCAAATACCCCTCCCTGCTCTATTGCATACATTCATGTGTGTGTGTGTGTGTGTGTGTGTGTGTGTGTGTGCGTGTGTGTATGTATTCTAAAATATAATCTGCTCAGTTGATATTACATTACTTGTGTGTTTCAGTGCTGACCATTTGGTATTGGATAACCAACTGGCATGGTCTTCTCTTGGGAAGACTACCTCTCTTGCTCCCAGCTTTCCTCAATTCTTTGTGTAGGGTTGAGGCCTCATGTGCTTTCCCCATCCACTGCTGTCATCCTTGTTCAACTCATGTTTAGGCAGTTACGTTGGTGAGATTATGAGTGTAGCTTCTACACTGAAAGACACAGACTCACAGCAAACTCCCTGATCCTCTGGATCTTTCCACAATGTTCCCTGAGCCTTAGGTTGTGGTGGGGGTGGAGATGTATCCATTGGGACTGGGTTCCCACACCTCCACGTTTTAATTGGTTGTGGTTTTCTGTAGTGGTCTCTGTCTGTTGCAAAGAGAAGTTTCCTTGATGAGGAGTGAAGACTATAATTATCTGTGGGTATAAGAACAAATGTTTGTAGACTGTTGTTAATGATTATGCTGGTTGGTTAATTAGTGATTATAGATTCTCCTTGAATAACCACTTTACTATCACTGAGTAATCAGCTAAGTTTCCAGTACCAGGCATGGGCTCTCTCTTGTTGGGTAGATCTTAGGTCTAATTAAAGAGCTTTTGGTTACCACCAAGGTATGAGTGCCAACCCTTAGGGCTATCATGGCATTCTGTTTTAGTTAGGTTTTTATTTCTGTGAAGAGACACCATGACCACGGTGAGTCTTACAAAGGAAACCTTTAATTGGGGTGGCTCCTGTACAGTTTCAGTGGTTCCACCCATTATCATCATGGCCGAGCGTGTGCAGGAAGACATGGCGCTGGAGCTCACAGCCCTTACATCTTGACTCAGAAGCGACAGGAAGTTGGCTGACTGTCATACTATGGAAAGCTTGAGAAAGAGACCTCAGAGCCCGCCCCTACAATGACATACTTCCTCCAACAAGGCCACACCTCCTAATCATGCCATTCCCTCTGGGGGCCATGTTCTTTCAAACCACCACAGACATTTTGGAGGCAAATGGATTATCTGAAGAGTTACAGTCTGAAATGTGCTGGCATGTCTCTGTAGCTGTGTGGTGAGCAGATCTGCAGACTGTGGCGACAGTAAGTCAGCCTGACAGACATGCTAAGAGCCAAATGCAATGCAACAGCAAAGGTTTTCAAAAGCTGCCAAGGAATTCATGTGCCCCCCATATTCTAAGCATTGGGAGTACAGCACAAAATCCTTGTTTTCATTTCATTAATGCTTTAGTAGAGGAGGTGAAAGAAAATTCAGGACCCATACAAAATAAGCAAAGACGTAATCAAGGAGGGATGACTCTCAACTTACTCCTTGCTGTGACAGAAGGTCTTACCTCAGTGATTCAGGGGGGATATGATGAGTTTGGCTTGTGGTTCAAGGGCAAGAGGATCCACAATGACAGGGAGGGTGTGTGGCATGCTGCAGAAAGTCCTGTCACAGTAGACAGGTAGCAGGAAGTCCAGTCCTTTGGACAGCTCTTTCTTTTTATTTTATTTTAAAACAATCTTTTCTCATTTTACATACCAATCTCAGTTCCCACTCCCTCTGCTCATCCCGCTCTTCCCACTTTCCCCTCCCCCACACCATCTCCTATCCACTGTTCAAACAGGGTAGGACCTCCCATAGGAAGTCAACAAAATCTGACAGATCACTTTGAAGCAGGACCACAGCCCTCCCCACTATATGTAAGCTGAGCAAGGTATCCCTCCAAAAAGAATGGTCTTCCAAAAGCCAGTTCAGACACCAGGGATAAGTTCTGGCCCCACTGCCAGTGGCCCTACTGCCCCAGCCACACAACTGTCCCCCACATTCAGAGGGCCTAGTTTGGTGCTATGCAGGTTCTCCCACTGTCAGTGCAGAGTCAGTGAGCTCCCACTAGATCAGGTCAGCTGTCTCTGTGGGTGTCCCCATCATGATCTTGACCCCTTTGCTTATATTGTCACTCCTACTTCTCTTTGACTAGACTCTGGAAGTTTGGCCCAGTGCTTAGCTGTGGATCTCTGCATGTGCTTCTATCAGTTGCTTGATGAAGGTTCTATGATGACAATTAAGGTAGTCATCAATCTGGTTATAGGGGAATGTCAGTTCAGGTACCTTCTCCACTATTGCTTAGGGTCTCAACTAGGGTCATCTTTGTGGATTTCTGGGAAATTCCCTAATATCATATTTCTTGCTAGCTCCATAATGGCTCCCTCAAACAAGATATCTCTTTCCTTGCTCTCTCTCTCTGTCCTATCCACATCTTGGCCATCCCGTTCCCTCATGTTCTCCTCCCCTGCCTCCTTATCCCTTCTCCCTCCCCTTCCACTCTCCCCCCCAACCACAGTACCAATTTTTTCAGGAGATCTTGTCTCTTTTCCATTTCCAGGGGGATCCATGTATGTATCTCCTAGGGTTCTCCTTGTTGCCTAGCTTCTCCTAGGCTGGTAATCCTTTGTTTTATGTCTAATATCCACTTATGAGTGAATACATACCATGCCCAAAAGATGGATCGGTTACTCACGCATATTTTTTAGCTGTGACCCTTTCATTGTCTATCACAAGCGACCAGATTTACATCTTAAATCTCTCGGGAAGGAAACTCTCACATCAGAGCATACGGATGGTTCTCGGCATATTTTGCTGACTTGGTGGTGGCCATCCAATGCTGTGCACTGGAAACTTGAACAAAGATGATGTTTGTGGTCCTCATGCCCATGAGCATGTTTTCACCCCAGTCCTAAAGAAGTACGTGCACTACACTGGTTCTGGTGGCAAAGCTCCTCCTCAAACCCAGGACAGAGTCTCTCTTTCCTCGAGTAGAGAAGGACTAGAGTTCTAGTTGGTAATTCTATGGGATGGCAAGAACTGCACTTCCACTCCATAGTTCCTTACTATATTTTAACGTCGGGGTTCAGAAGGCATTTACATGTTTGAGGAAAAGATAGAACTATCACATAGTTCCCTGTAAATATGTTTACATTTTAACTTTTTTAAACATTTATTTATTTGTACATATGCATGTTCATACCTGTGCATGCTCACACACGTGAAGATACGAAGACATCCTGCAGAAATTGCTTCTCTAGACAATTTGTGCGTTCTGTGAACTAAACTCACTTCGTTAAACTTGGTGGCAAGTATCTCAATCCACTGATCAATCTCACGGGCCCCTTTATATTTTTTGTGATAAAATTTAAAACCTACTGAAATTATAAGAAAAAATTGTGAGGTCTGGAAAAAATGCTAATACTTTTGTGCTTAAGAGGGAGATCAACTAACGTTTTATGGACATCAGCAGCTCATTGAACAGGAACAAATAGGGGAGAGGAGAGTTTGGGGTTTCCTTTTTGTTTGTTTCCCTTGGCCTAAATCTTTCACATAAATCCAGACACCCCAACCCTACTGAATGTTAACACCGCCTCCCTGAAAGAGCAGGAACCATCACATAGGGTACCCTTCATCTTTTCTACCCTGGAACCAACTGGGGGCTCCTGTTCTGTACCAACCCCATGTTCTCTTCCCATCCACAGAAGCCCTGCCTCTCCCAGTCACTCCCCTTCGAATTCCACTCACAGCCTGTATCACTTGTTTCAGATACCTTGTCTGCTAGTACAATGACCCTATCAGGGGTTGTTAGGCATTCTCAACTAGCATCACAAAATGGCTCATCAAGTAATATCACTAACCTCTATCCCACCAGCAGTAGGACTCTTTGTTCTCAAAATCTGAGGAGCTTGGTGTATTTGGTTCAGCCTTGCAGTTTTTGCCTATCCAGAACTAGGTAGAAATTACAGCTCCATTGTGCATTTGCCTGATAAATGTAGTAGGAGGTAGCTGCTCTTATATTTATTGGCCATTCCAGCTTCATCTGCTATAGCTTACCTGTTTTATAGCCTTTGTCCTTTTGGGGGAGATGTCTAAATGATTTCTAGTTTACTATGTAGTCTGTAAGCGACAATTGTGTCAATTAAATGCTATGCAAAGTTCTTTTCAATCTCCCAAACTTTGTTGATGGTGCCTTTGATATCTTAGACTTTAAACTTTTGGTGGGTTTTGTTTACTTGCATGGTTTCATTTTTATTTCAATGCAGTTCTTCTGCCACTGAGCTCCATCCTCAGCCCTGCGATTATAATTCTTCAATAACCAGAATAGCATCCATTATGATCTATGCTTTTTGTTCTTTCATTTTGAAAACCACTCTTTGCCATGGTGTTACAAAATCCTGCCCTGTTTTTTACAATTGTGTTGTACAACTACGCTGTTTCAATTTTTCTTAAATTCCCCAGGGAGGGGGTATTGTAGTGTAGGTGGCTACAACTTCCTTCTACACTTACTCCTTTATCTTCACTTTTCCTCAACCCTAAGATAAACCAGCAATTATCAGAACTGATAGAGTAAGAAAAGGCAAGCTCTAAAACATATCTGATGGGCCCAAGGTCATGCATTCTGTCTGGGGCCAAGAATATCAAAGTGAACCTTCCTTTTTAAATGCTTCCGGGCATATCAGGTTCATCAACATTTCCCTGTGAGTCTTATCTTTTCCCCTCACTTCAACTCTGGCCTTGCTGCTCCTCTCCTTGCCTTCCGGTCCAGTTTTGGCTCCTGAGGCAGCCTTTTCCAACCCACAGCTGTCTGGTCACAGCTCCCTCCCCCAAGCAGAGATGGGAGTGTTATCAGTCTACCTGCAGCACTGGGAAATTGCTACTGCGCTGGCTGAACTTCATCTGAAGCCAAAGGCACATTAGCTCAGTGTCTCCCTGTATGCCTTAGTCATTGATGATGACCTAAAATCCTTTTGTTTGTACCTCTGCTATGGTCCGCAGGCTGAAACCAGGGATGCTGCTGCTAAATATTAGCCTTATGCAGCCCCACTACCGCACACACTAATAACAAAGAATTATCAAGACAGATTATCTGCAGCCGAGGCTGAAAACCCTGGACCTAGAATATGTTACTTTCACCCACAAGATCCAGCCCTGCAGAACACCATTACTGGAGTCAGGGGTGCCCCTGTGGAGGGCCCCTACTTCCAAAATTAGCTGTAATTTAACTTTGAAAGGGAGCCCCCGTGATACATACGCACATCAGAGTTTGAGAGCTACCCTCCCAACCCAGCTGCCACCCCAATCAGACAACAAATCCTCAAATCCTATCCTGACAGCCCACCTAGAAATTGGCCTGATCTTCCATCTCTACTGCAACTTTCAGGACTTCGCAATTTTGTGTCTCAGCTAGCAATTGCCTTCTAAGCTGACCTCTCTTTGGTTTGGTAAGCTGCTTAAGAAGTCATAAAACATTGTAAGAAGGAAGAAAAGACAAACCTTGGGCACACCCTTGCCAGAAGAACACACACATACCATGCACCTGCTTTGATCACATTGCATACAGTCTCAAGGAGTTGGGAGAGCCCTCAGGGGCTCTCCAGACCCTTCCAGGCTAGAATTGCCACCTTAGTCTTCCTGCAGACTAACTGGTGCTCAGTTAGGGTTGGGGTTAGGGTTGGGGTTGGGGTTAGAGTTGAGGTTAGAGTTTGGGTTGAGGCTGTGTTTGAGGTTAGGATTGGGGTTGAAGTTAGGGTTGGGGTGGTATTAGGGTCAAGGTTAAGGTTAGGTTTGGGATTAGGGTTAGGGTTGAGTTTGGGGTTGGGGTTGAGGTTAGGGTTGAGGTTAGTGTTCGTGTTACAGTTGAAGTTGGGGTTAAGGTTAGGGTTAGAGTTTGTGTTCAGGTTGGGTTTGGAATTTGGGTTGAGGTTAGGGTTGTTTTGGGGATTGGGTTAGGTTTGGTGTTGGGGTTAGTGTTAGGATTGGGGTTGAGTTTGTTGTTACAGTTAGGTTTGGGTTTGAGATTGGGGTTAGAGTTTGATTTGGGTTCGTGTTAGGGTCAGGGTTTGAGTTAGTTTTGGTGTTTGAGTTAGGTTTTGACTTAGGGTTGGAGTTAGGGTTGGTTTTAGGGTTAGTATTGGAGTTGAAGTTAAGGTTAGTGTTAGGGTGTGGTTGGTATTGGGGTTAGGGTTGTGGATGTGGCTGGGGTTTGTGTTGGGTTTAAGGTTAGAGTTAAGTTTGGGGATGGGGTTGGGTTGTTAGAGCTAGTGTTAGAGATGGGGTTAGGGTTAAGGTTTGGGTTAGTATGGGGTTCCCAATATAGTTCATATGTGGGTATCCAGACACTCCAAGGCCCTTTGCTGTCTGTTCCCGAATGAGCACCACCCACTCTAGCCCACCAAGTACACAATAGTTGTATGTGTGCTTGCACTCTGTCACACCAGGTTTGCACTCTCTGTCTCCTGTCCAATCCTGTCCTCCCCTGCCTGGTCTGGTCTCACCCTCTTCTACCTTGGGAAACTTTACTGAATGTTCATCTCCATCCCCACCTCATACTCCTCTTTTTCAGTCTTCTCTCATATATTACATCACAACCACAATTTCCCCTCCTTCCACTCCTCCCAGTTCCTCCCCCAGTTTTTCCTCTTCCCCAGATCCACTCTTCCTCCATACTCCATTTCCCTTCAGAAAGGAGCAGGCCTCCGAGGGAAAACAACCAAACGTGGCAATCAAGTTGCAACAAGTCTAGGCACATCCCTTCATATGAGGGCTAGATGTAGGGAGAAAAGGATCTCAAAGGCAGACAAAAGAGTCAGAGACAACCCCACCCCCAACGTTATGAGTTCATTAGAACACCAAGTTACACAACCATAATATATATGCAGAGGACCCTGCTCAGAACCCTGTTGGCTCCCTGATTGTCAGTTCAGTCCCTCAGATTCTTTTTAACCCCTTAGTTCATAAAGTTTCCTTCTGCCAAAGCCCTTCCTTGAGTGTGTTATGGGATATGTGTGTGTGTGTGTGTGTGTGTGTGTGTGTGTACATACATGTATATATGTGTGTATCACAAGCCTCCATGGATCAGAAAGATTATCTTTCATCTTGGCAACCGCAGTGCCTGGCACAAACAAAAGTTCATTAGAGATTGCTAATAAATTTAAAGAAACAATAGACTAGCATTCTTTTCACTCCGTCACATTGCTTTCCAATTTATGCTTTGGTTGCTTGGTATTTTTCCCTTGTAAACAGAAGTGTGCTGGTTTATCTTCATCAAGTATATTTTCATGTTCCTAAAATACATTTTATTTATTAAAAGGTTGAAACTATAATCACAATGTCAAACAAATGTCTTGATGTCTCCTCCCTTCTGTGGAAATGTACCCCAAGACTTGTATTCCAAAACCCCTGTTCCTGATGCCCAGGCCCAGCTTCCCCAAATACCTTTCCCTAGAAATGAGTGCCAAACTGTTCTGGGTTGGTTGAGGGAGGGGAGACTTTAGAAACACTTCTCCATGCAAGAATGTCCAATTGGTAAAATTTACCAGGAAAGAGAAATCTGATCTTGGGTTAGGACTAATGAAAAAAATAACAGAAACAAAACTTTGAGCCTCCTGGTAGAGATTATGAATAAACTGGGTCACCAATTCTCACTGAAACCCAATATGTACACCCCTCATCATCTCCAACCAGAGAAACATTGGGGACATTGTTTGCTGAGAATGGCTCTTACAAACAAATAACTATTTGGGGGAGGGTGTTCTCACATCTTCTACACTTTTTCCAATACAGTGACTTTTTCTGCCCTCTAAAACAAACAAACAGGAAATGTCTTCTGCTTTTAAAATGCCACCTCTTTTTCACTTTGATTTAGTGCCCTTTGGCTATAAGCCTTCTGGCTGTAGGCCAAATGGTCAGCTCCTCCCCAGAGCCTTGGCAAGACAGTGGACCTGGATCACAGTTCAGGAAGCCTGCAGGGACCTCTACGTGTCAGCTACCTCCTGTCCTGCTTTCTCTCCTTAAATAGGGGGCTCCACAAAGTGCCCCCTTCCCTTCCTCAGGGACCGAAGCTGGGTCTACAATCTCACTCTCAACCCCCACCTCCGAATAGGGTGGAGGCAGATCCTTCTGGGGACCAACTTAGAGGAAGCAGTCCACAGTCTGGGAAAACACCAGCGATGAACGAAACAAAACAACCCCTTTCATTCCCAAAACCCCTGGATGTCCCGCATTCCAGCTGCCCCCAGCCTGTCACCGTCCCTCAGAATGGTCCCAGAGATACCAGAAACACATCTCTAAGGCTTCACAGAAAGGAAGCGCTTCTGCAGTGTTGGCAGGATGGCATGACTCCTTCAAGGGTCAAGTCAATCTTCTGTTGCAGGTGTGGCTCAGGACTCGTCCCCAGCACTGCAGTAAAACAATAAAGATTGGTTCTGCCTTGAACAAGTCCCCACAGCATTTGTCTCTGCCCCTGTGTGGGATCCATGGAGGCAGCAATAAAGCCTGCCTGGCAGCAGCTTCCCGCAAGCTCTTCTTCACTCCATTTAAGAAGTTTTGCTTAAATTACCAAGATAAGAACTAAATGCCTCGAATTTGCTTTGCTAAATGAAGAATAGCTTTTACACACACCATTTTATACTCTGACACAGTTCTCTGGGGAAAAAAAACTGCTCTAGTTCGTTGTGTTCCCAGGTTCTGACTAGAAATAAAAAACCAATTGCGTGGAATATTAAAGAGGTAATTTTTCCTTTCAGTCTACAGAACTCTTTGCTACACATCCCTTCAAGGGTTTGGCGTGCGTGTATATGTATGTATGTTTGCAAGTATTTGTGCATGTGTGTATACATATGCAAATATGTGTGTATATACATACTACTGTATATATATGATGAAGGTATGGTATTTGTTTTTCAGATTGGGGAACAAAAAATACTTTCAATTTGGGTATCTTCCCAGTTGCACACAAAATCAACTGAAAGCAATTAAAATACAAAATTGCATACACATGTATATGCATGCATGGAAGTATACACACAAATACTGATATATAGAAGTGCATGTATTAGAATTTAAACGAATATATTTATCCTTGTATAACGACCTTCCAAATGCTTAATCATTCATCATTTGAGGTGCTCTTTCTCTTCCTGGGGTGATAAGCTAATAGATTGAAACAGAAGAACCCAGCATATGCAATTTGAATCTGGCCAGGAAAGCAACAGTACAGCGATGCAAACCTTTGCATTTAAGGATGCCCTGTCTCTCTCTGACTCCCAGGTCAACTATTCCTTTCCATTAAACAGCTTCCTGTTTTGCTCTGTGGTGTCCTTTATCATGCTGGATTCTTGGCTGCACTATTTTTGTTCTGCTTTTTTCTACCAGCAAAATCATTGCACCTGAATGAGAAACTGTTTTCTTTCTTTTTTTTTTCCTTTTAAATAAGTTTTCTCATAGAATCAATGACAGAAGAAGATTAATTGTTTGTTTTCAATACCGGCTTTTTTTCTTCTCCTGGTTCTATTTTTGAAACAATTTTATTTTTGGATGTCCTGACTGGGATGATGCGAAACTGGAAAGACTGGTGCACATTTTATTGACCTCCATTTCCGCTTATAAAGGATGTCCTCACTAATCTGTCATTTACAGGGCAGACAAAGGCCAGAGGCAGGGAAGCCATGCCAGATGGTGTGCAGGAGACAATCCCACCAGACACTTTATGTTTTGTTGGTTGTTTTTAAGATTATGGGCTACGGGGGGGGGGGAACACACGGGCATCCCTATTCCAAGCTGAGCTAAAGTAAATGTTTAGCGGACCATGAATGGAACGGTAGAGCCAGAAAAGAGAAGAAAGATGGAGCAAGTGAAATGATGGGGGATAGATGGGTGGATGAATGAATGAAAATTAAGGATATTTTATTTAAAAACAAAGAAAATATAAAAATACATCACTTTGAAAACTATATGAAATATAAAGTGACTATCTCCTCCCACTCTGCTTTGCAGAGATAAAAATCCTGTTCTATCTGTATCTTTTGCAATTTTGTCAGATTTTGTCTTTATCACATTATATTTTCTGCCTGCCACGTTAATTTCCCCAGAAGTGCACGGTCTGTGATGATCTGCATTTTTTAATTTCCACTTGTATTTCAGGGATGTCTCTTCAACCAGTAGAGCCCTAGTGGGGGAAAGAGACAATATAGATGTCCCAGTTAGGGCTAGCACTCCATAGCCATTTATCCTCTGCACTTGGATCAGTTTTGCGTCACCTTATTAATCAACAGCCTCAGCATAAAGAAGCTTCCCTGATGAGGGATCATAGTCGCACTAGTCTGCATGTATAAAAAGAGAATTTTAGAAGCCAGGTTGATGCTATGACCCATCACCTACATAGTAATAATAGAACTTAAGAACCTCTTAAACAAAAAGTTCTTGGCCAGGTTTACAGTACCAAGGATAAGTTCCCTCCTGTAGAATGAGCTTTAGGTCTAATTAGAAATCTGTAGGTTGCTCCCATAACATCCATGCCACTATTGTATTCCCAGGACAGTCATTATTGTATCTCATAGGGTTACAGCTGCATAAGACTCTTGATAGTTTCTCCCCCAGCAACAGGAAAAGTGTTTTGCAGCACTGTGAAAGATAGCCAACAGGGAAGAAGCTTCCAAGTCATTAGCAGATGAATTTCTCTGTGTCCTGTGATCTAGGTGCATTTTGACTTTTGCAATAAGGTCTTTCATTCTAGCTGGTGATCAAAAGCCTGACCGAAAACTTGACACGAGATAACCTGTGCCTGGGCCTCTCTTGTTGTTGATTACTAACCTGTGGCTTCTGGGAGAGGAAGTATTCCTCTGTGTGGTAACTTCAATTAAAAATATCTGGCAATGCGACCAAGATTTATAGCTTGTGCTTGAACTGGTGTCTTGGAGCACATTCTCTTTGGAGGGTACCTTGCTCAGCCTAGATATAGGAGGGAGGACCTTGGTCTTGCCTCAAAGTGAAGAGTCAGACTTTGTTGACTCCCCCAAAGGAAGCCTTACCCTTCCTGAGGAGTGGATGAGGAGTGGGGTAAGGGGAAGGGTGGGGTGGGAAGAAGGGAGGGAGCAGGAATAGCTATGTAAAATGAGAAAGGGTTATATTAAAAAAAAATTCTTAATAAAAAATATTTATAAAATGGTAGTCTATAAGACAGTAGGCTTTTTCAAGCATCCTTAATGTTAAATTATCCCTCCCCTTTATCCGTCCTCTGTCATATCCTTCCATCCTGCTCCTCACTTAAATACCCCCACTGTATTCCTATTTCCCAAATCATACTGTGTTCTACTAAAGAACTATTTCTCTCTGGCTGTTTCCAAGGTTTTTTGTCTTGAATTTTCAGAAATGTGGTTATACAGTGTATTGGCACCAAATTATTTGAGTTCATCCTACTGCTAGTTTGCTCAGCTCCTTGAATATATAGTTTCATGAATGTTGCCAAATTGATGAAATTTCAGCCCTTATTTCTACTAGAATTTTCAATCCCACCCCTCCACCACACACACACACACACACACACACACACACAGAGAGAGTCACCTCTTCAGTTAGAGTCTAATCTCGTAGACATTAGATCTGTGTTGGAGGCCAGCATGTTCCTGTGGCCTTGATCAGTTCTTTTTTTACCTATGTTTTTTTCTTTGTTGCTCTGGTTGCTTATAGTCTTCCCTGCCTTACACATCCTTGTGTCTGTATTCCCTATGTCTCTGCTGAGTCTTCTCAATGAACTCTTTACTTTGGTTATTTCTCAGCTACAAAATTTCCAATTTTTGTGGTGATGGTTTTGTTTCTCTTTGTTAGACAGGATTACTATATGCATATATACATATGTAAGCTTGGATTGTGTAGTAACTTACAAATCTCCTGCCTCAGCCTCCAAAGTAATGGATTACAGGTGTTCTGAAGCACACTCAGTCTGGGTCATCTGTTTCTAGTCAGAGCTATTTTATTTCTTTGCTGTGACTGTCTAATTGTTTAGCCTGTTTCTATTTATGCTCGTAACTAATGATCAAAAGTCATTAAAATGTGTATGGAATATTTCTAATATCTGAGTGGTCTGAATACCTTATTCCATCATAGTTGAGACCTTCCAGGTTCTTGCTACAGTGAGTGACATTTATACACCATGGGTGTATTAGGTAGTGTGAGTCTATATACTATTTAAATCTTGTGTTTTGGGTTTTGTCCTCTGATGAAGCCTTGGAGAAAGAAGGAAGGAAAACTCCATCCTTGTTTCTTCATAGTTAAGTTTCACTGATCCTGTGAGGTGGCCTACATCCTGGCTCCCCTTTCTGACTCCATCCCAGAAGGAGAGGGAGGTAGATGGTCACTCCAAATGGCGATGCTGACCCTGCAGGGGCGGGATGAGGTCTCCGCTCCCGACTCAGTCCTCAGTGAAACCACACCAGTGAAACATGGGCACCTTGATACTGAATGGCCTTTGCCATCAGAGAGGTCCAAGGAAGAAAGGGCCAATTTTGGTTTTGTTGTTATTTGTTTTTGCAGTATTGGATTAGCACAAACAAACTTCCTAAAAGGTTTTTCTTCTGGGTACCATTTATTCAGCCCTTGGGTCAGAGAGAGCAGATTTTCATATAATATTTTCTCTAAATACATCTAGGGTACACAGATGACAAACACTCACTCAGGTCCCAAGGTCCCTAGTGAGTTATTTCTCCTAATATTTGCTCTTATAAAATGTTCAGAGATTTTGGTTATAATTAGCAAGAATTGAAAAACTATGTCTACCTCATCTTTCTGGAAACAAAAGTTGAAAAGGGTTGTCTTTTATAATTTCCAAATATTTTTACCTTTACAACCTATTCTCTAAATGCACATACCACGTTAATCCATATTTTCCACAGTGTTTTACCTTGTTGAAGAGGGTGTGGGTGCACACGTGTGTGCGCAGTCTTGCAGGATGGGGAGGGTACCCGCTGTGCTGCCCTCTCATTCTCTACAGCATTCTTTCTGGGTCTCCCACTGCATCTGAGAGGTTGCTGGTGAGCAAGTCTCACAGACCCTCCTGTCTCCAACCCCACCCTCACCACACACACAGAGTACTTACGTTATAGGTTTTGGTAGCCACGCTCAACTTTTTTTTACGTGTGTGCTGGCATCCAAACTCTAGTCCTCGGGCTCGCTGAGCCACTGCTCCAATCCTCATATTATCTTTTGTATCTCTCTTTTTATGTGTCTTAATTTCAGTAAGGTATATATCGCCATTTTAACAATACATAAAAGTTCTTACAAAATTTTCAGTGTGGATTTTTGATACTCAAACAGAAAATTATTTTAGTATAATCTATGTCCAAATTTTACTAATACAGAGGGGATTACTTTAGTCTACTAAAAATAAAACAAATTTGTATGTTTGAAAAGAGTCTATAATACTGCAGAGGAATAAAAGCAATACATTGCATTTAATTTTTAAAATGTTTTCTTTTAAATGTTTGATTGATTGGTTTGTTTTCTAAGAGGGTCTCACATAGCCCAGAGTGGCCTTGAACTCACCTCTAACCTTGAACTCCATTGTCCTCAATCTTCTGAGAGCTGGGATCAACAAGTCTGCACACCACACCCAGATTTGCCCTTAAGTTTTATGGTTCAAGACCAGCACCAGGGAAATTACAACTGATTTCTGGAGCTACAATTTGAAAGCTGTTTCATTTGATAGCCACGATATTTGTGCTCCGTCCAGGCATTCTTCCAAATTAACTTTGAGGATAAGAAACGCATTTCCACAAATTTCCACAGTTCCAAGTCTAACCATGTTCTCCTTTGACAGCCACATCTAAACACCTTGGTATGTAGCCTAGGACATACTATGAACAAACGCAGACATCATAGAGAGCTGAAATCTGCAAACCGCTGCTCCGTAACCCTCAGAAGTCACTTCCAGAAAACAGGTGTTTCTCCTTCTCCGTTTGCTCCGTGTGCATGACAGAAAAACAACTTTAAAAGCTGAAGAACACCGAGGTCTGACCTATGACTTTCCCACTTCAAAGGCGTCTAATAATAGCACCTACATAGAAATATAGAGCACTGCTCAGAGTAAACAAATACTTCTCTCTCCTGAGATACATCAGATGAACCTACTTATGTCAGATCTCTCCCAGAATTCCATTGTTGTCTCTCCAAACAAACTTTAAGGAAAGCCACTGAATCTGGAATCGGGAGCTTGTCTCAAACGTGTTTCCTTTAAAAACACGGGGAAGCAGGATTTTAGGCTGCAGAAGGTCAAGGTCGGCAATCTGACAGAATTGGTCCTTCTGAGCTTCCGTTCTAAGAAACACGTTCTGTTATCTGATAAAGCTCTGGGGCTGCAGACTTTAGCCTCAAGCACTCAGAGTTGTCCGCACACGGAACAGTTCAGGAAGCACACCTTTTAAACCCCACAGTCTGGTCCATGATACCAACGCGCCTGTTTCCAGGATACTGTGGAGGGTGTAGATTCTGAGAGGAGTGCGTAGTATTTCATCATTTTTATGTTCCCACAAAGAACTGCACAGTGCTCCTGCATCGTGTGTAATCAGTGTCTATTTAATGAGCTGTGTTTTTAACAACCGTAAAGGAACGTGAAAGTACTAGAGAGATGGCGCGCAGGCGCTACTCTTCCAGAAGACCGTTTGGTTCTCAGAACCCGTGTTAAGTGGCTCACACCTGCCGGTAACTCCAGCTCCAGGAGATCCAGGGCCCTCTTCTGACTACCATCAGGCCCTGTACTCACGTGTTCATACCCCAACAAAGGCACACAGATGCACATAATCAAAAATAATAACTCTTTTTTCTTCAAAGAAGAAATTGGAAAAGCATTAGCAATGCAAAAAAATGTAACACTCAAACTGGCTTCCATGGATACTATATTTGCTTTGGTTGTGAGAATTTGGGTGCAAATATTTGCAAATATTAGCAACCCTTCCAAATAAAATAGAAATGTATTTTCCCTAGGATTACCTTAGTACTACTGTCATAGATTTGGACGATACCTTTTGAGAATATCAGAAGACCATCTAATCAATTACAACTTATAAAAGTTTCAGAGTGTTCCATGGTATTGCCTCCATTAAAAAGATGGAGAAACTGAGGAGAGGCATACCTAAAGTCACCAAATGAACAAGCTATAGAGTTGGGCTGTCACTGAACCTCAGCTCCCATAAAGGGGCTGTCTCAGTTTTGCAGAGGAAAGCAGCCCAAAGCACCAGGGCAGTGAGGTGGGCTTGGGGCTGCTCTACCACAGCTCACTCACTGCTGGGTCTGCTGTATTTTGACTGTGTCTCTCCTATCTATCTCTCTATCTATCTCTCTATCTATCTATCTATCTATCTATCTATCTATCTATCTATCTATCTATCTATCTATCTATCTCTACTACCTAACTATCGCTGAACTTTAGTTTTGTTTCTAAGTTAAAAATCCGGGAAGGGAAACACAGCGAGCAGGGGAGGTAGGCAATTTGTCAAGCCGTCAGGTGTGTCCTCCACCTTCTGAGCTAACAGCAGCCGCTTCCTGTGCAGAGGAGAAGGCTCATGGAAAATGTCGGAAATGTACTTCCTCTAGCTTTAAGCTGCTTCATGAGAAACCGTAAAGATCTCTGATTCTACAAGAGAAAAGGAAAATTCCTGGATATGGTTCCAGTTCTAAATTAGGAAATAAGAAGCAGTGGATGACAGAATACTGCGTTTACATGAACTGCCACAGTATTGTTTGTTGTTTATGACGTAGCCTAAAGTCCAGTCAGCCACTTTCCATTTACTGTTAGGAGCTTCTGGTTGCTTTTTTTTTTTTTCTTTTTTCTTTCTTCTTTCTTCTTTTTTTTTTTTTTTTTTTTTTTTTTTTTTTTTTTTTTTTTTTTTTTTTTTTTTTTT